>VDFB02000003.1:165234682-165434797 GCA_007258455.2 Sequoia sempervirens | reverse complement strand
TCTTAGTAGATCCATTGAATATTAGAGCCATCATGGATTGGCCAACACCCACCAATGTTATAGAGGTCGGTAGTTTTATGAGACTGGCCAGTTACTACCATCAATTTGTGGAGGGTTTCTCTAGGATAGCACATCCCATTAGTTCCCTTCAATTAAAAGGGAAGAGGTTTGAGTGGACTGAGTAGTGTGAGAGGGAATTTTATACCCTCAAGGAGCATCTCACCAATGCTCCCATTCTAGCAATACCCGATATAACCTTAGATTTCATGGTTTGTATAAATGCATCATTGGATGGCATTAGAGTAGTACTTATGCAGGAGGGTCGAGTGATCACGTATGAGTCACAATAACTCAAGACCCATTAGCCGAACTACCCCATACATGATTTAGAGCTTGCAGTAGTATTTCATGCTCTCACGAGATGGAGACACTTTCTTCTTGGTCACCACTTTCAGCTTCATTCTGATCATTTTAGATTACAATATATTTTCACACAGTTGAACTTGAATTCTTGGCAAAGGCGTTGGAAGGATTTTTTGTGTGATTATGAATTTGATGTTCATTACATCAAAGGAAAGGAGAATGTGGTTGCAAATTCATTGAGTAGGCATCGACATCAAGTGATGGCTATGAGAGTGGGTATATACTTGAGGAATCACATTTTATAGTAGTTGCTAGAGGATGATTGGTACTGTGAGGTTCAAAGTGAGATATAATCTCATTGGGCCCTTAAGGGAAAGAATTTAGGATACACCTTGGACTTATATGGGTTGTTACATCATAGAGGGTGTATGTATGTTCCACAGGTTGGAGATATTTGAACAATAATTTTTTCAAAGGAACATAGAGCTCCATATGTAGCACATCTAGGGGTGAAGAAGATGCATGTAGATCTTCACAAACTTTATCATTGGGAAAGGATGCAGAGATATTGCATCTATTTTTTCTTGGTTCCTTGAGTGTTAGAGAGTCAAGGCCAAGCACCAACATCTAGTAGGACTCCTTTACCCCCATGAGATTCTAGAGTGAAAACCGTATACCATTTCCATGGACTTCATTGTTGGTCTACCTTTGTCTTCATGATGCCATGATGCCATTATGGTGATGGTTGACAAGTTGACCAAGGTGGCTCACTTCTCTCCAGTTTGGACTACCTATACAGTGCTAGCAGTAGCAAGGTTGTTCTTGGATGTCATTGTCAGGTTGCATGGGGTCCCTCATAGGATCATATTAGATAGAATTTAAGTTTTCACCTCATCCTTTTGACAAGTAATACAATACGCCTTGGGCATGCAACTCAAAATCAGTATTGCATATCATCTAGAGACAAATGGTCAAATAAAGAGGGTTAATCAAGTATTGAAGGACATGCTACATATGTATGTGATGGATCATTAGTCTAAATGGGAGGACTATCTTTACTTAGTCGAGTTTTTCTACAACAACAGTCATCATAATTCATTAGGTATGACACCTTATCAAGTGTTGTATGGAAGACCGTACAAGACTCCATTGAGTTGGGACAAGATTGAGGACATGATTTCCATTGGTCTAAAGTTTTTGCAAGATATGGAGAGACATGTAGTTTTTATTAGACAATGGTTACAAGAGGCTTAGGATAGTCAAAAGATGTATGCAGATGCTAAGAGGATAGATCAAAGTTTTACAGTGGGTGATCGAGTATTCTTGAGAGTGTGGCCACATAAGAGTCCAATACAATATGGAAAGGGCTCTAAGCTAGTACATCCATTTTTGGGTCCCTTTGAGATTTTAGAGAAAATAGGACTAGTCGCTTATCATCTAGCCTTGCCACCTAGCATGTCATGTATCCATGATGTTTTTCATGTTTCTATTTTATGATGTTATGTGCATGATCCATCTCATGTTTTGAATTTGGGTTCCCTATAGGTGCAGTCAGACAACTAGTTGGTGTTGGAGCCCATTTGCATCTTGGGTTGTTAGACGTTGGCCCTTCGATGATGAGAATTGCACTAAGTTAGGGCCTAATGGGACATATACAATGAGGTCGCTTCCACCTACGAGGACATACAATAGATGAGGAAATTATACCCTCACCTCTCTTAGGACTTCCAAGAGGAAGTCCAAACCTAGGGGGAGGATGTGAGACCTATCTTTTTCAATACCGGGGATTTATATGACATATGATTTTGTGTATTTGCATAGAAAGTTCTTTTATTATGGATGTTTTTTATATCATGTATTTTTACCTTGGAATAATTTTATGTCACTATAGATGCACCACAATCATGGATGTATGTTTATAATTATTGATATAATTTTGTGGCAATATGCAAAACTAACCTGATGGTCTTGTTAATTGACATCTTATGATTGGATGGTTCGAGACTAGATGGATTGTGGTGTTCTGATTTTGTTAATGAAAGGATAATTATGATATGAAATGAATGTATGCAATTATATTCTTAAACTTTGAGATGCTACTATAAGATTTCATGTTGTAAATTTCATGCTTTGATTTTATTATGGATGATGGATTAACTATTACAATTGAGTGTGTATTAGTATTCCATGACCAATGGACCCTAGGAAATTCCAAAATGACAAATGTGTATTTTATGAAACCAACCTAACCTATTTGGAGAGGTTAAGGTCTTATATGTCATGATTTTTTTATGTAATGTGGATAGTGTGTGTCATGCACTATAAGATTGTTGTTTTTAATGTTAAGTGCCATGCCATGTGTGAATTGTATGTAATTGAATGATAATCCCAAGTTTAAAGGGTGAATTAATGGGTAGGGTTCTCTACTTTATCAGATTTATAGGGGAAACATGAAGGCTAAGAGTCTGAAAGATTGAAAGGGGTGCAGGTTACCCACAATCAACACTTTTGCAACAAGCCAACACAATAATGCACCTTACAAAGATGATAAAATAGTGTATGCATAGAGGTATCAAATAATACATAGGATATAAGCATAAAGAAGAGGTAAAATGTATGACTTTATGGACACAACGGCATGGAAGCCAATTTTACAGTCATAGAATGCTAGAGTATCATAAACCTATTAGAGAAAATCCAGGGAAGAACCTTGAAAAATATACAAGTGTTTCCTTTATAGTTCAGGCATAACTTAGTTGACTCCAACTCAAATCTAACCCCACTAAGGTTAGCAAATGGCATAAATCCCCTCAGACCAGGTTGAGTCCATCAGATCTTGGAAAATGTGTTGAAGGATGAGCCTTGGATGTGCAAATACCTACAAGCCATACTCCTCCAATAAATGTTGACCAAAAATACCTCTAAAATGTCCCTGTGAAATCAACGATATGGTTATGGGGCAAGAAAGGAAGGATAATAATCAACAATAAATGAGCATGGCTTCCCATGAGATCAACCAAAACCAACAAGAAGTGTAATAAATGTCATCCTTGAGCCTCAAAAATCAATTAAGTAGGTGAGAAAGTCACTAAGGCATTACTGGCATTGGCCTGAAAAAACATGACCAAATGCAAAACATCGAGGTGTTAGGCCTAAAAGGAACCTCTGGATGATCATACAATAATTTTTTTTACCTCCAAGAAAATATGTCTTTTTTGGCAATCAGGAATGGAGCCTAACTCGTATTTCTTATCGCTTTTTGTAGATTAGAAGCAAGAAGGATGAAACTGTGAATTTTGAAAGCTACTCCCTATTGCGGGTCAGACGTACCTCATACTCTATGTTGCTTGTCATTGAGTGTCAGACCTCGAGCGCTAGGATTACCACTTGATGAACGGTAAATATTGGAAGGAGGGAAAGAAAAACTACAAAGTTTGAAAGTTGTCCCATGTCAGGCATCAGGGTTTGAGGGGAGAGATACCTCCTACTAGGTAGGAGGTAAGGGGAAAGATGGAAAGTGAAAGTGGGAAGTCCAATCTCTGACCATTGAAACATGAGTTCAGGGATCAAGGTTGGGGGGAGAGGTTACCTCCTACCGAGTAAGGGGTAAGGGAAAACCCTGACGTATGATTCTTGAAAGCAGCATTGAGAATCATAGCTTGAAAGGATCAAGTGAGTGAAAAGAAGAAGAATTGTAAGTGATAAGAGGGAAACCTAACCTCCAAATTTTGAAATGTAACACTTAGGAAAATATTTAAAGGAATTAATTAGGCTTTGAAGGTTGGGTTGGAGGCTTATTGATTACTTGGAAGAAGCAGTAAGGCTGAAGGTTAAAACATGAAACCCTTAGAAGGAAAAGGGGAAGAAGGCGAAAAAGGTAGAAGATTGAGGTCAATGAAGGAAGCATGCTTGGAAGGAGGGAAGCAACATCTTGAAAACATGAAACACTTAGCCAAATTTAGAACTTTTTTCAAGGGAGACTCATGTAATATGACCCATGTGATATCTCTCAAATTGGTAAATGGAAACATTCTTGGTGACTTTGCAGGATGATTTCCTAATAATCATGGAATCCTGGGGGCCTTATCAATCCATTGGGCACAGATTCATGAGGAAGCATTTTAGCAACTGGTCTCATCCTGAGGAAAAACAAAACATGTGAAAACTGCACTTGGAGGAAAGCAGGAAACTAGAAGCATATATTCCCTTAAGGAGAATGCAAGGTGTGCACAAGCACTTCTTGGAAAGAAAAAACCCAAACTAATATGTACAGAAGACTGGTAATACCTCAAAAAGAGTGTTTGAGCTGAATCCCATTAACTAGGATTGGTACTTCTTCTCCATCCATTTTTGAAAATTGAAAGGAATTATGTTGTTTGCACTAAAAAATGATGTACGGTCCACTCCACATGACATCAAATTTTATGTTCCTCCTAGGTCTACTCTTAAGTTCATCCCATTTGAGGATTACATCCCCTTCCTTGAAGACATTAGTAGTTTCCCTTTTGTCAAAAGACCTCTTGGCCCGATTTTAATGCTCCTCTATTATCTTCATCGCCTTATCTCTAGCTTCTTCTAACTCCATCAACTGTGCATACCTAACCATCATTGGGTCCTCCCCCTCTAGCATTTCCAACTGATTAGCCAACTCAAAAACTAGTAGCTCAACTAATAAGGGTAACCTTACTTCTTTTCCATACACCATAATGTATGGGGAGTTGCTAATGGATCTCTTGGGGGTGATTCTATCCATCCACCAGGAAAAATTTAGCTTGGTATGCCAAGTCCTCTGATTATCTTCCATGGTCCTCTTGATGATCCTTATGAAGTTGTTATTTGTTGACTCAACCAAACCATTCCCTTCAAGGTGATAGTTTGATGAGGTATTCAGATAGATACCATTCTTGATAGCCCATTCACTTATTTTATGCTAAAAAAAGCCAAAGCATTATAAAAAATAATAGAATCAGACACTCTAAACCTTGTCACCAGCTCTTCATAAAAACTTAGGAAAAAGTCTCATTAGCCTCCTTCAATGCTACTGATCCAGTCCACCTGGTGAAATAATTAGTGGTAGTGAGGACCCAATTATGACCTACACTAAAAGGTGGGTTAATGGATCCAATAAAGTTAATACCCCATTTCATGAAGGGTTGTTCAACTTGGATAGGATATAAAGGAAGAGCTACTAATCTTTCCTTTCCTAAGAAAAAGGCACATTTCATACACTTGCTTACCCATTCATGTGTTTCCTTGAATAAACTAGGCCAATAATAGCCTACCTTCATTATCTTTATAGAATTTTTTTTTGGGTACAAAATTTTCACTAACTGGCCCCTCATGGAACTCCTCAAGCACTTTGTCAACTTGATCAATATCAATGCATCCAAGCAACACACCTTTGACATACTTCTTGAAAATTATGCCATTTAGGAGGGCATATGGGATGGATTTCTGCCAAAAATACCTTCTCTTATCCTTGTTCATCCCCTACAGGAACTCACCTATTTGGAGAAAATGGACCATATCACATACCCAGCTCTAGGGAGAAATATGTGCAGCTCTTTGGGGCTACTCTTGGATGGCTAGGATGACTTCTGCAACTTATTTCTCATTATTTCCTATGTCATCGGCCAATTTTTCACATAAAAATTGACCTCTTATGAGCTTTGTGACCTTTATTTCCACATCATACTTCATTACTTTAGCTACCCACCCAACCGTCTTGTCACTCAAATCCTTATTCAACAGGAAATCTTTCATGCTTGGGTGAGAAACTATTAGTTGAATCTTGTTATTGGATACTAAATGGAATTTTTTTTTTAGGCTTCTAATCATAGCAAGTATATGATTCTCAACAAAAGAGTATCTTTTCTCATAACCTTCTATGCCTTGACTAAAGAATATTATTGGTTGCTCCAAATTTTCCTCATTTTTTTGCACTAGAATAGCTAAGATGGTATCCATGTTTCCATAAGCATACAAAATGAAATCCTTAGAAGATTTAGTATTTACCAATGTAGGTGTTGCTACTATGGCTTCTTTTATGGCCTTAAAAATTTCTTTTCCTTCCTTTAACTAGTTGAAACTCACATTTTCTTCAACATAGTTGTTAGTGGTTTTAACAAATCAACAATATTAGGTATAAACCTCCTAACAAAATTTATCCTTCCAAGGAAACTTTTCAAACCCTTTTATGGCTATGTAGAGGCAAAGCCAAAATAGCACTCACCCTTTCAGGATCAATGGTCACTCCATGTTTTGACACCACATGATCTAGTAGCCTACCTTCATGCACTACAAAAATACACTTTTTGGGATTAGTGATATCCCAAACTCTCTACACTTGTCAAAATTTTCCTTAGGTGGATGAAATGTTCCTTTACATCCTTGGAGAAAATATTAATGTCATCCAAATATACAAGAACGATCTTGTGCATGAGGCCCTGGAAATCCATATCCATTGCACTTTGAAAGGTTGCCCCAACATTGGACAACCCAAAAGGAATTTTCTTGTATGCCATTATTCCCCACTTGGTGGTGAAAGTTGTCTTATATTGGCCGTCTTCCTTCACTAACACCTGGTTGTACCCCGAATAACCATCCAAAAAAGAAAACCTCTCACATCTTGTAATAACTTGCAAAATTTGCTCCATAGAGTAGCGAATAATGATCTTTCAGTGCGGCACTATTCAGGTCTCTAAAGTCAACACACAACCTTATTTCTTTGCTCTTCTTGCTAATAGGGACAAGATTAGAAACCCATGAAGTTTTTTTATCTAAAAGATAATGTTACTCTCAATCAACTTTTTCAACTCATTTCTCATGAGTGATTCACACTTGGGATTCAAGGCCTTTGCTTTTGCCTCACTAGTTTTTCATCTGGCTCAAGCTCAATGATATGCTGGGATATCTTGGGATTGAATCCCTTTAAATCACAATATTCCCAAGAAAAAATGTCACAAAATTATTGACAAAGTGCAACAAAAGATTCTTTATCTTCCTAGGAACAAAGCTTACCAATTTTCAGAAGCTTACCTTTGAAAATTTCCACTTCTTTATAGTGTTCTTGCTTAACATGCACGTTGGTCTTTCCCCTTTTTAACTGATCATCTGAATTGAAAGTGGATTCCAAAGTGATCAAACCTTTTGGAAATTTGTTTGGTCTCAGTTGTATAATCTATTCACCATATTGTTTTTTCAACTTTTCTTGGTTTCTAGCTGTAAACTCAACCTCTTCGAGCAAGAAATTGATCACTTTCTCATTGCTTTCAAAGACTTGCTAATGAATGTTGTTATCAGGAATAGATGGATTTACAACCACTTTAACATGCTACTATAACTTATCATTTTAAACATCATTTTGAATGTCAAATTGGGAACCTATAACATAAAACTTATCAACATGTTTGTTTTGACTCCTAGGAATGGATAATAGATTGAAAGCATCAAACTCTTCTACCATATCCCATACCCTATGTCTATATAACTTGAGCAAGTCATTTTTGGTCAGATGCAAGCATCTTACTTGGTTCACATTCAATTCACTATCAGCAAACACCTGTAGGTAGTTTATTTTCCTTTTCCTTCCCCACTCCAAATCCTATATAAGGCCTTCATATTCAATTGTGTTGTTAGTACAACTAAAAGAGAAATAAAAAATTGTGTAATATTTTTCACCTTGTGAAGATACAAGCATGGCACCCCCACCAGCTCCATGCCTACTTCTTGAACCATCAAAAAAAAATTTCCAAACCTCATTTTATTGTTGTCCTTGTAGTTGCTCCTCTTCCTTTTGAAGATTATGGATGAAATAATCTAGCTCGTGAACCAAAAATACACCTAAGCCCACCTCCTCCAAATTCTCATTTGGGTCAATTTCAATGCCTCCAACTTCCCATTCAACCAAAATAATATTTGGAATATCCTCTATTTGGGTGCTTGGTTCTTGAGCAACAACATGCTCATCATGGTCAAAGATTGTACAATTAGTGCTGGAAACACAAGGTACATATGGTTCTATGTGATCCTTCACTATAGATTTAGACTTAATAATCACTTTGGTTCTATACCTTGTTCTAAATAGCATATGTGACCTATCTGAGGATAGATAGCCACCTATTTTGGTAGTGAAATCTCTCAAAAGACAAAGAGCAAAGTAAGGTGGCAAATAGATCACATAGAAATCTTGTGGAATGGAAAATTTAGGGAATGCATGAAAGGTTTGGCTTGAATCCTTCACAACCCCCATAATGTCGATAGTTGTACCATCAAGTTAGACTACCCCCTTCTCAAGGGGTTGGTACTCAACACCCAATTTATCTATAATTTTTTTTGGCATGATAGAGTTGCTAGCCCCTAATTCAATCATACAATTATGAACCAACTTATCTCCTATGATTAAGGACACATAAAATGGTGGTGGTTTGACCTATTTGTTTTGTTGATCCTTATTGTATTGGGGTGTATTTGTAAGTATAACTTTATCTTGTTTACCCAGGAGGTCTGATACACCCAAATTTGATAGGGTAGCTTGCAATAAATATCTTTTTCCTAGGATAGACAAAGAATCCTACATAGACATACTAACACTATACTTTTTCATATCCTCAAGTATATTGAAAGAGGCCACATTTACCTTCTATAGAATTTTTGTAACAGTGGTATTTCCTTGTGGGTGGGTTGGCTAAGACTCAGTCCCAAGCTGCTCTTTAGTGGTCCCTTGTTGATTCTTCTATTAGACCTATGCTATTGAAGTATAGATGGCCCAATATCCTCTTGATTTTCTCTAGGATCTTGATGAGACTCCTTACATGATGGTTTCACTACTTCCATAGCTCTCTTCTTTCTTCTTTTGTTAGCTATTATAGAGCTATGGTCTTGTTTAATCCCACAAAAGTCCTCTCCTTTCCAATTTAGCAATGTAGTATCACTTGGAAATTCCTCTTGTTGTTGTAAGAGCATTTCATCTAGTGCATACGGTTGTAAACTAGGTGTATTTTTTACTATTAAGGCTTGATTAATCACCCCATTTGAACAAGTAGACTGGTTATGGGGCCGATTGCAAAGGAAACACGATTCATATTCTTGAGAAAGGTTATTTTGTATGGGTACTAATTCTTTAGATGTGATTCCTGCATTCGGGTTATATGCTTGAAAGGTTCTTGGATTAAGGGATGGCCTTTGGCCTTGATTATTTGCTTGATAAGGTAACCTATTTGATTGATTTGGTTGGTAAGGAATTTGATTTGCATTTGATTTGGGGTTTGGTAAGGCCTGTAATTTTGATTTATTTTTTTAATGTTTACCAACTCATTCCTAAATGTTTACAAGAGGCCCTTTATCTCTTGTAGCTCAACAGACTATGCTAGGATGGCCTTTTCTTGCATAGGAGAAATTGGTAGAGGGGCTATTTTTGGAAATTTCATAGGTGTATTTGGTGAAATTTCTAGGAAAATAGGCATGGAAGGTCTTGGAGAAATTTATCTAGATTGGATGAGGCTATTCCCGGCTCTTATAGATACTTCATAAGCATCAAGAAGTGTTTGTGTACCCATAAATTGTATTATTACAAAAATTTGACTATTGAAAACCCTAAAAAAATATAAGAAATAATGTTGAGCTAAAGGTCTTACAAGCAGTGGGAATCTATTCCAAGTCTTTTGGAAATGAAAATCAAAGTATGTCATGTGCTCGTGGGGAGCTCTCTTGATGGTTTCCAGCTCCTCCACCAAATACAAGTGATTTAATTTGTCTTCAAAATGCTTGCAGAGACTATCTCCCAATTGATCCCAAGAAGTGATAGAATTTACTACCAACCCTCTAAACCATTGTAATTTTTTGCCTCTGAATGAGGCAACCAAGAGTCTAAGAGCAATATTTTATTTTGTAATATTATGGATTGCACATAGTAAGGCCACATCTCTAATGTGTTCAATAGGGGTGGTTTGGTCTTCTCCATATTAGAATGGAAGGTTCTTTAAAGTAGCCATATGAGTGTCATCATGTTGTTGTAAATTAAGTGGGCTACCCCCATTAAAAGGAACAAAAGGTTGATTTCTAGGTGCAACCATATGAATTAAGGATTTTTTTGTATGGGTGGTGGATATTCTAACTTGGAACAATCTACCTAATGGTGGGGTAGATTGAGCCCTAGGAGAAGGATTTGTGTTATATTTCTCTTAATGGGTTACAAGGACTATTATGTCTTCTTCTAGAAGCAAAAGATGATAAATATGGTAGTTCGATATATTGGAAGCTACCTTTAGAGGATGCTTGAGTATGAATTTTGGGCATGAATACATAGGTTTGACTTGTAACTAGGAGTTCTAGGCAGCATTAGAGTCACCAAATTTGAACACAGAGTCCTCCTTTGAATGTAGAGTCACTAGGTACTTCATTTGAATGCCTTTTCAAGGTTGAATTGATGAGAGTAGCACCACTCTCTCAATAAGGTAGAATGAAACTCTTTCTTGTCCCATCGAGCATGCTAGAAACCATTTCCACTCAAAATTGCACCCAACTAAACAAGGAGTTTAGCATTCTAGTGAAACAATGGAACTAACCTCAAGTTGTGGGACCTTGCAAATGAGATTAAATCTTTGGAGAAGGTCAGATTCCTTTCTAAATCAAGTGCAATGAAGGCTAGTCCAACCCAATGTTGTACAGTTCTACACTAACCCTAAAATATGAATAACATGAGAAAATGGGAGAAGGAGAAATGCTAAAAATTAGGTAAAAGGAATGATACACCAAGTTTTAGAGTGTTTCTTCCTGGTTTTTATGCACAGGGTGTCAACTAATCATTTATGAAAATCACACAGTTCTCTACTTTATCAGATTTACAGGGGAACCATGAAGGTTAAGATTCAAAAATATTGAAAGGGGTAGAGGTTACCCACAATCAACACTTTAAAAAAATCCAACACAACAATGCACCCTACAAAGATGATAAAACAATGCATGCATAGAGGTATCAAATAATACAAATCATACAAGCATAGAGAAGAGGTAAAATATATGATTTTTATTGACACAAAGGCATGCAAGACAATTTTACAGTCATAAAATGCTAGAGTAGCATAATCCTATTAGAGAAAATCCAAGGAGGAACCTTAAAAAATATACAAGTGTTGTCTTTATAGTTCATGCATAACTTAGTTGAATCCAACCCAAACCTAACCCTGCTAGGGTTAGAAAATGGTAGAAATTCACTCAAACCAAGGTTGAGGTGATAAAATACTAGAAAATGTGTTAAAGGATGATCCTTGGATGTGCAAAGACCTGCATGCCATACCCCTGCAATAAATGTTGACCAAAAATCCCTCCAAAATGCCCTCCTAGAATCAGGGATCTAGTTATTGGGAAAGAAAGGAAGGAAAATAATCAACAATAAATGAGAATTGGTTCCCATGAGATCAGCCATAACCAACAAGAAGTGTAATAAATTCCATCCTCAAGCCTCAAAAATAAAGCAAGTAGGTGAGAAAGTCGCTCAGGAATTAATGGCGCCGACCCAAAAAACATGACCAAACACGAAGTGTCAGGGCATCATGTCTGAAAGGAACCTCTAGTTGATCATTCAATAAATGGTTTGGACCTTCGATGAAATTTCTTTGTTAGAGATTGGGCATCAGGCCTAACTCGTACCACTTATCACTTGTTGAAGACTAGAAGCAAAAAGGATGAAATTGTGACATTTGAAAGTTGCTCCTTGTTGGGTGTCAGGCATACCTCATACTCTCTATTGCTTGTTGTTGAGCATCGGATCTTGGGCATCAGGAGTACCGCTTGATGACTACTGAAGGTTGGGAGGAGGGAAATCCAAACAGTGAATTTTGAAAGCTATCTAGGTTGTCAGGCATCGGGGCTCGAGGGAAAGAGATACCTCCTACCAAGTAGTAGGTAGGGGGAGAGATGGAAGGTGAAAGAAGGAAGCTCAATCCTTGGCCATCAAAATGTGAGTTCAGGGATCGAGTGTCGAGGGGAGAGGTTACCTCCTACCAAGTAAGAGGTAAGGGGAAACCTCGACATCTGATTCCCAAAAACAACATTGAGAATCAGAACTTAGAAGGAGGAAGTGAGAAAAAAAGTAGAAGAACAGTAAGTGATAAGAGGGAAACCTAACCTCTAAAGTTTGAAATGTAACACTTAGGAAAAAATTTAGAGGACTTAATTGGGCTTTAGGGGTTAGGTGGGAGAATTACAACTTGCTTAGAAGAAGCGGTAAAGCCTAAAGGGTAAGGCCAAAGGCTGAAACTTGAAACCCTTAGAAGGAAAAGGGGAAGAAGACGAAAAAGATAGAAGATCGAGGTTGATGAAGGAAGCATGCTTGGAAGGAGGGAAGCAACAACCCAAAAACCTGAAATACTTAGACTTAGCCAACTTTAGGAATTTTTTCAAGGGAGACTCATGTAGTATGACCCATGTGAGATCTCTCAAATTGGTTTTCAATGATGGGTCATAAGGATGGAACGAAATGGCAATAGCAATTATAGACTATCACTTACTCATTCAACTAATTGATCCACCAAATAAAGTAAACACATAAGCATCGGTGGATCTTCTACTATCAACATCACCTACCTAGTATGAAACCACATAACCATGAATATCAAGGGAATTCCCATCTCCCACTATATTACCATGATAACACAATAAATACTTTGATATACCCCACAAATATCTAAAGACTCTTTTAACTCCATCCCAATGACTTCTACCAAGATTAGACATATATTTGGAAAGAACTCCCACAACTTGGCTGATTTTTTGGTTTAGTGCAAACCATAACATACATCAAACTTCCAACTACACTCTAGTAAGGAATTTTGGTCATTTCTTTCACCTTTAATGGGAATGTTGGACAATCTAAAGTTGATAACTTTGTTCCAACTATGAAAGGAATACACAATGGTCTACAATTCTACATGTTAGACCTTTGTAAAATTGAATTGGCATACTTGATTTGGCTAGGTCATAGCTTTTTTATCACTCTATCTATTTTGATTTCTATCCCAAGAATGTGTTTAACTACACCATGATCTTTCATTTCAAATTTAGCTACAAGTTGACACTTTAGCTCTAAAATCATTCCTTTCCCTTTACCAAAAAGTAACATATCATCAACATATAATGCAATAAATAAGAAATGATCACCATCAAATTGATAATAAACACAATTCAATTTTATCTAGAACACTCAAATCCCAAACTCAACACATATGCATCAAATTCCTACTACCACATCCTAGGACTCTATTTGAGGCAATATAAAGATTTCTTCAATTTACAAACTAGATTATTTTTACCTTTCACCACATAGTACTCTAGTTGTGTCATGTAAATATCCTCCTTCAAATCACCATGAAGGAAAAACATTTTCACATCCACTTGCTCAACCTCTAGATCATACGTAGTAGAAATAGAAAGCAAGAATCTAAGGGATTCCATTTTTGCAATATGAGAAAATATCTCATCGTAATGAACACCTTGAACTCGAGAGTAACCCTTCACAACCAACTATGCTTTTTACTTCTCAATACCTCAATCTGGACCCATATTTTTTTTTAAACACCCATTTGCAACCAAAATATTTTTGTCCTTAAAGAAATGGTACAAGATCCCATGTATAATTATTTTTCAAATATTCCATTCCTTCATCCATACAAATCTTCTAGGATTCTGCATCATTCATACCTAATGCCTAGATTCTATAAATCTTGGTTCACCAATGTTAGTATTCAAAGCAAAAATACATCTCTAATCATCAAGTGAACACCTTTCAGGTGGTTATCTATGTGTTGTAGACCTTTGGACAAGTTGAGTTGGAGGTTCACCCTTCTCTTTTGAAGATTCGGAGCTAGATGAGCTTTTCTCAACTTCTTGTCTATCTAAGGGCCTCGGTCAACTTTCTCAGGTGTAGAAGGAAGTTAAATCACATCTTCTTGTTTGTTTTTCTAGTTGCAATGTAACAAAATATGACTTAGTTTTTCTAAAGATAACACTTCTACAATATATTACCTCCTATGCTACATGATCCTAAAGCTTGTATCCTTTCACCCCATAGATAAATCTAATGAAGATATATTTCACATCCTTGTTCTCTAACATTGTTCTCCTCTCTTTTGGAACATGTGTATATGCCTTACAATCAAAAACTATAAGATGTCTCAGTGAAGGCTTGTGACCCAACCATGCCTCTATAGGCATCTTATCAACAAGAGTTGATGTAAGAGGCTTGTTAATCAGGTAACAAGCAATGGAAATAACTTTAGCCCAAAATCTTTGTTCTAGACCAACACCACTCAATATACTCCTAGCCTTCTCCATCAGTGTCATGTTCATTCTTTTTACAACTCCATTTTATTGTGAAGAATATGGAGTTGTCTTTAGTATTAGAATGTTGTAATATTTATGTAATCTATCAAAATCATTAGAGAAAAATTAACCACCATTATCAGTTCTTAAAATTTTTATTTTCCTTCTAGTTTGCAACTCAACCATTACTTTAAATTCTATAAATTGACTAAATTTTTTAGATTTACTCTTTAGAAAATATACCCATGTCCTTCTATTATAATAATCAATAAATAAAATATAATATGTGGATTTTCCAATCGAAGGAACATCTACAAGACCAAACACACAAAAATGAATAAGATCCAATACACCATAAGATTTATGAGAAATCATGTAAAATTGAACATAATTTTATTTTCCTTAAATGCAATGCTCATAGAATTCAAAATCAAGATTACAATCAGACAACCCTTCAGTAAGGTTTTTATTTCTCAAAGTCCTTAGACCCTTTTCTCTAGTGTGGCTAAGTATTTGATGCCATAACATAGTCTTCTCTGCAAGTAACTTTGATTCAAAAGAAAGAAAACCCTTGGGTACCCAAAATCCATGACCATTTATTGAAGATGAAACCCTCACCTCTTCCAATGAAGTAGCCACAATCTTTCTTCTTCCAAAATTACTATTACACTCAACACTACATGCATCAATTTTATACAACATGCCATTTATAATACCTATACTTATCACCATAGCACCTCTAACCATCTTGCATCCTCCATTAGAAAAGACTACCTACACACCCACATCTATTAGTTTTCTTAGAGATAACAAGTTTTGTGTTAATCTAGGGATATGAAACACAACATTCATCTTATTTATTCTATCATCGGGAAACTTGATTCTAACTTTACCATGACCACAAATATTTAAACAAGAATCATTACCCAAGTACACCTTACCTCCATCAAATTATTCATATTTAGAAAACCAATCTCCATTAGAGGTCATATGAGAAGATGCACCCAATTCAATTAACCATACATCATTACCTGCATGAGTGGTCAAAGCTACAATGAATGCAACACCATCTTCCTTCTCAATTTCAGAATCAAAATTAATTCTCTTTTTATTTTTCTTTGTTTCTTCTTTGCACTCCTTATGGAAATGTCCAAGCTTACCACAATTTTACTAAATAGCTTTGGACTTTCTAGGAGATTTGGATCTCCCCTTGGATTTAGATTTTATCATGCTTCTTATTCTTGTTACTTTTTTACTTAAGTCTTCCACAAATATTTAGGGCCTCCTTGGCACTAATGAATACCTTTCTCTTCATCTCTCCAGAGAGAAAAGAATCCACCACATATTCAACCTTCAAAATAATAGAGGTACTCCTAATAGCCATAATAAGAGAATCCCACAAATCAGACAAGGAACAAAGAAAGATCTGACATTTATCCTCATCTATTTTACCACCAAATGATGCTAATTGAGCCACCAACATATTGAATGCTTCCAGGTGGTCTATAATTTGTCCACCCTCTTCCATCCTCGAGGAATATAATTTCTTCTTCAAGAAAATATTATTCACTAAATATTTGGCTTGATACCACTAGTAGAATTTGGCAAATAAATGACTACGTGACTAACACTAATAGTATTTGGAAAATAAATGACTAATTTGGTCATTTATAAGTGACTAATTTGGTCATTGGATAAAATCACAACTAAATGACTAATATCAGACAAATAAAAATGACTAAATAAATGACTAATATTAGACAAATAAAAATGACTAAATAAATAACTAAATAAATGTGCTCATTATTAAAAGGGTATGTGCAGGATCATGATGGGCCAAAAAGTGGCAATATGATGGGTATGTGACTGATGACTTTTTTTTTACCAAAATTGATGAAATGAAAAGGGTTTTTAAAAGAGATTCAGATTTCCACCAATATAAATTATGCTTTACTTTGAATTTAATAAATAATTATTATTCATTTTCTATTAAAATTATGACTAAAGTCCTAATTGATAATCTGATTGAAAAAAAATTATATCTTTCAAAGTATCACATTTTTTGCATCAAAACATCACATTCTATGCTTCACATACTATAGGATTAAAAGTAAAAATTGAATTTCATTAAGTTTTGACCAAGTTAAGGTGGTGACATATAAGTTTTTAATATTTTTTAAAAGTTGTAATAAAAAATTCATAATTAATTATTTACTTGGAAAAATTACAAAAATTATGCATCATCAGGACATGAGTCCTCTACTTATATATAAAATCGATAAAAAATATTATCATTTTATTGTGGTTAGGGTGGTCAGACAGACACCTACTTGTTTTTTCCCTGAAATTTAAGTACTACTGCATTGAAATTTCAAATTTTCACCAAATAGATTTTTTTTTTTTAAACAAACCTAGTAGTTTGGAAACTAAATTCAATTTTCTACAGATTGTATTCTTACATATTTTTGAAATAATATAGATAACTTATTCAAATTTTTACGTCAAGTTGTCTAACTTTTATTTTTCTAATTTGTTTGCCACTTAAGGGCTTGCTTTTTCCATGATGATCTTGCACATACCCAAAATCTTGGCCATAATTTTTATTTTAATAAACATACTCTAAAACCTTTGTCAAGACCTTATTTTCAATCGTAGCCTGCCATAATTAATAATAAAATATTACAAATAAAATTACTAATAAATACTTTTTGTGGAATAAATATTTTGTTTTGTGGTGTCATCATATGAACACCAAAGTTTCTTCTAAATTGACGAAAAAGCACCAAATTATAAAAATTAACGAAAACCATAAGAGCACCTAAAAAACTAAAACCCAAAAACCTTGAAAAATAAAAAAATTAGCAAAAGGAAGACAAAAAACAAAAAATAAGAATAAACAACCAAATAATCTAAGAGGAAAAAGGACCAATTTTATTTTTATAAGCATAATTTTCATTTTAATAAAAATACTCTAAAACCTCCATGAAGACCTTATTTTCAATGTAACCTACTAAAATGGAGCAGTGAGTCGAAACCTGTAGACCGCCAAAATGGAGAAGTAAAGCATGTCTGATTTTGGATTGCAACCTCTGCCCATTTTTCCGCATCGAAAACGATTTGTGTAGAATCTTGTGGTAAGTCATTTTCCATGGTTTCAGTTAATTTTTCTTTTCAAATATGTACACGGTTAGGCCATATGATCCATATGATCCATTCCTTTTAATAATTTTACTAGCTGCTTGTTGACTAACAATGATTATCTTCTTTTTTAGGCTAATTATGGAAAAGCAGATCCATCTTGTGTTGCAAAAGTTAAGGATTTATATAGAGAAGTTGGAATCGAGGTCTGTTTATTCTTTTCTTTTCCATTATGAGATGTTAAAAGTGATCTTTTCTTTTTGAAGTTTCCACTATCAAATTGCATAGTTCACAGAACTTACTTTTATCTATAAAAATGATATTAAGGGACATGTAGATTGAGTTGTCTATACAAATTTCAGAATTTGAACTCTTAAAATTAGCTTCCACTTTCTAAGGGGGCATGCAAATCACTTTTGAAGTTGAGTGTAAAAAACAAAGTAGCACGTAAAGAAAAAGGATGAACAATAATAAAGTGAAAAGTGGCTCTTCTTATATCAACCATGTAGAGTACAATGAAAGGAGTGGGTATGTGCAGGATCATGATGGGCCAAAAAGTGGCGATATAATGGGTATGTGTAGGGTATCTGGTCGGCGACTTTTGTTTTAGCCAAAATTGATGAAACAAAATGGGTTTTTAAAGGAGATTCTCATCTTTCTAGCAATATAAATTATGCTTTACTTTGAATTTAATAAATAATTATTATTCATTTTCTATTTGAATTACGACAAAAGTCCTGATTAATAGGGTGATTAAAAAACATCTATAGCTTTCAAACAGTATCACATTTTTTGAATTTGAAACATGCGTCAAATTCTATGCTTCACATACTATAAGATTAAAAAACAAAAATTGAATTTCATGAAGTTTTGACCAGGTTAAGGTGGTCAGACATACAAGTTTTTATATTTTTTAAAATTTGTAATAAAAAATCATAATTAATTATTTACTTGGAAAGAAATTACAAAAAATTATGCATCACATCAGGACATGAGTCCTCTATTTATATATAAAATATTATAAAAAATATTATCATTTTATTGTGGTTAGGGTGGTCAGACAGACACCTACTTCTTATTTTTTCCCTGAAATTTAAATACTACTGCATTGAAATTTCTAATTTTCACCAAATAGATTTAAAAAATAAATAAACCTAGTAGTTTAGAAACTACATTCAATTTTCTACAAATTATATTCTTACATGTTTTTGAAATAATATAGATAACTTATTCAAATTTTTACGTCAAGTTGCCTAAATCTAATTTTTCTGATTTTTTTGCCACTTAAGGGCCTATTTTTTCCATGATGATCCTGCACATGCCTGAGTGCAGGGATGGTAGGGGTTTAACATTTACAGTGCAGTGGAACAGTAGTTTATTTTTATAGTAGTGTCATCCTACTTTGTTTGAGAACTCTTATTGAATTCCCAAAAATAGGAGTTCCCAAATGACGCCAAAAACAAGAGCTGATTCATAGGCCCTATGAAAATCTCTAACTTTTTGGCTCCCCTTTGATACTTTTCTTCATACTTACAGATTACATCTCCATGATTAATATGGTCTAGAAGGGTTGAAAGGGTACATGTTAGTCTTTTCCATTTATTGGGCAATAAAGAGTTTGAAGTGACTGAAAGAATCAAATGTAGCTCTTTACTCTAGATTCTTCATTCTTATTTGGTTATTAATATATCTAGATATAAACCATGATGAATTAAATGAGAAATAGAAGAAATCTCATGAAAACTACAAGAAGAGATTAGTGATTAGATGAGTCATGGAAATGAAACCAACTCCATAATCCACAACAAACAAAATATGCAATGCAAATGAGAATACAGGCCTTCAAAGGAGTTGTCATGGATAAAGAATCATCCTCCCTTAGATCTCTTGTGAGAATTCCTGAAATCTCTTCAGTTATCCACAATATCTACATGCTATGATCTCTGCTACAAAGATTGTGCATAGTTCTTCTCAATTTATTCAATTTGGTGCTATTATTTTTATCCTATGAATTAGGCTTCAGACCAACCCCTCTCATTAGTATTTGTCTTCTAGAACTATCTAGAAGAGGGTAATCAAAATTAGTACTGGAATTTCTGAAAGTCAAAGATCCTTTCCCTCAAACTGAAGCTTTATTCTCGACAAACCAGAGCTGAGACAAGCCAAGAACTAGTGGAAGGGAAGTTGAATGAAAACTAAGAGCAACTAAAAGCCTTCCTAAGAAAAGTGCCCTTTCCACTATAACTGTCGGTTCTAATGTCTCCTTGTTCATTTTTTCTGGCATCTCCTCATTTTTCATTTCTTGACAGAGAGCTTCTAAAAGATGTGCAATATGTTCTTCAATCTTAGCAATCAATGTTGAGATAAATGGAAGCATTGCTCTTGCAAATAAGGTGCCAAATCATTTATCCTTGAAGGAGATTTATGTGCATGAAGAAAACTTAGGAGGTCTTCCAGAATATTGTTGGACCACTCATCTATGGTATCTTTTATTTGACTAACCTCATTTCCAAAATAAGCGTTAAAGCGGCCAAACAAGTCTTCATCATTTGTCATCATAAATCTAAAACTCAACCCAGGTAAATTGACACTTTTTAGGTCCCCTCTCTTGACAAGCCAACCCTCACTGGTAGTTAATTTGTGCAAATGGGTTTCAACATCTTTGTAATTTTCCAGAGATTTAACTATGGCTTCAAGGAATTTACCAACCTTAACTCTCTCACGTAGATATGTAAATCAATCAGCTATTATTTGTTTCATCCTACTAACAAACATGCTTTCAAAAAGTTCATCCCACAGACTCTTTGAGTGCTTCAAAACAATCTCACACACGCATTGGCATGGAAACTCAACATTTGAACCAAAAACCATTTTTAGCCACTCCAAGCTCCCTTAAAATGCATCCAAAGTGTCCAATGTTTCTCTGATCAATGTCTCATTCTCTGCAATTTCCTTGCCACTTTTCACAAGATCAAGCAAATACTTTCCCCCAAGCCTATCTGCAGAGATAATATCATTTGCACATGTCTTAAGCCATGCTAAGCAAGACTTTGATATAAATTCACTCGACAAAATCATCATGGTAGCTTATAGCTTCTCTCTATGATATTTCCACAATTGCACCTCATTGTCTAGGTTTGGAATCCCACTAAACAACTATGATTCAGTTGGCACTTCCAACACAGTCTTATAAAAAAGAGGCAAATCGTTTAGAACCTCCAAGAAGAGCTCCCCAACCTGACATAGCATTTACCTATATGACTCTTACCACATTACAAAAAATGAAACTAATTGCCCCCACCTTATCAGTCTATCGATCGAACGCGTCTTCTGGTTCCAATGATGCATTGACGGTTCTATTTTTTCATCAGCGTGAGGATCTTCTATCGGTGGGAGGAGGTATCCTATTCCCACAATGGTCTGATGGGGAACAACATCCCCATCGGACCATTGCGGGAATAGGAGACCTCGTCCCGCCAATAGAAGATCCTCACACTGATGAAAAAATAGAACCGTTCCACCGACGACATCCCCATCGAACCATCATGGGAATAGGAGACCTCATCCCACCAATAGAAGATCCTCACACCGATGAAAAAATAGAACTATTCCACTAACAACATCCCCATCGGATCATCGCAGGAAAAGGATACCTCATCCCACAGATAGAAGATCCTCATGCTAATGAAAAAACAAAAATGTCGATGCATCGCTGGAACCAGAAGACACGTCCGACCGATAGAACCCTTGGTGTGTGACGTCTTCTAGCCATTTCTGTCAAAATGAAGTAGATGGAGTTTAGGGGTTTCATTTTAGATGATATGGAAAAAAAATTTTGGAACCAAATAGAGTTGAATGGGTGTTTCAAACTCAATCAAATCTTGTTTAAAATAGCCCAACATTAAGACAAGTGTAATGAGAAGATTGGGATTGCTTTTCTGATCATCGTGATTTGGTTTAGAGACAAAAAATTGAAGCAAAATGGTGATAAAGAACAACATGGCATGGGCATAAAATGTGTCAGGTTGTTTTGGGAAAAACATGCCTTAAACATTAGAGATCTTCAAATTTGGGCAAATATTTTGAGAGGTTCCTTGCAAAATCCATTTTTTGCACATTCTGCAATCAATATTTCATTCCATGAGATGACATCTCTTTGAGGCATTCTGTCAAACAATTTAGGTGTTTTGTCTACGATTCCACATCTTGCATAAATTGTCTACTAGAGCATATCCAACTATAACATCCAGGTATCTTTTTAGTTCCTTTATCTTTCATCAATCTCTTTACTATTTGAACCTCATACAGATGTTTTAGAGAACATTTTTAGGATTCAACTAAAAATATGAATGGTTGATCAACCATGCACACCTAATGATAAACTATATATGTAAATTGTAATGCAATAATGGTTACTAACGTGTGAAGTATGTGTAACCCTCATCCATTGAACCTACATGACTACATGCACCTAGAACCCAAGCAAAGCTTACAATGTTAGGATGTGTTTTAGAGTGCTTCATTAATTCAAAGATTTTGAGAGGTTCCTTGCAAAATCCATTTTGTGTACATTCTACAATCAATCATTTCATTCCATGAGATGACATCTCTTTGAGGCATTCTATCAAACAATTCAGATGTTTTTTCTACGATTCCACATCTTGCATATATTGTCTACCAAAGCATATCCAACTATAACATCCAAGTATCTTTTTAATTCCTCTATATTTCATCAATCTCTTTACTATGTGAACCTCATACAAATGTTTTAGAGAAGAACATAAATTGCACCATTTTTAGGATCCAACTAAAAATATGAATGGTTGATCAACCATGCACACCTAATGATCAACTATATATGTAAATTGTAATGCAATAAGGGTTACTGACGTGTGAAGTATGTGCAACCCTCATCCACTAAACCTGCATGAATGCATGCACCTAGAACCCAAGAAAAGCTTACAATGTTAGGATTTGTTCCAGAGTGCTTCATTAATTCAAAGATTTTAAGAGGTTCCTTGCAAAATCCATTTTTTGCACATTCTACAATCAATCATTTCATTCCATGAGATGACATCTATTTGAGGCATTCTATCAAACAATTCAGGCATTTTGTCTATGATTCCACATCTTGCTTATATTGTCTACCAGAGCATATCCAACTATCACATCCATGTATCTTTTTAATTCCTTTATCTTTCATCAATCTCTTTACTATTTGAACCTCATACAGATGTTTTAGATAAGAACATAAGTTGCAACATTTTTAGGATCCAACTAAAAATATGAATGGTTGATCAACCATGCACACCTAATGATCAACTATATATGTAAATTGTAATGCAATAAGGGTTACTGACATGTGAAGTATGTGCAACCCTCATCCACTAAACCTGCATGATTGCATGCACCTAGAACCCAAGCAAAGCTTACAATGTTAGGATGTGTTCCAAAGTGCTTCATTAATTCAAAGATTTTGAGAGGTTCCTTGCAAATCCATTTTGTGCACATTCTACAATCAATCATTTCATTCCATAAGATGACATCTCTTTGAGGCATTTTGTCA
Source organism: Sequoia sempervirens (assembly GCA_007258455.2). Classification (NCBI taxonomy): domain Eukaryota; kingdom Viridiplantae; phylum Streptophyta; class Pinopsida; order Cupressales; family Cupressaceae; genus Sequoia; species Sequoia sempervirens. The sequence continues at coordinate 165,411,411 of VDFB02000003.1, read as the reverse complement.
AACAATTCAGGTGTTTTGTCTACGATTCCACATCTTTCATATATTGTCTACTTAAGCTAGTTTTTCCTATAGCTGTTGTTATTTGGTGTTTTCAATGTTGTAGAGTCGGATTTTCCTGTATGCTTGAATGTCTTTTTTCGTAAAATCAAGTTTACACTATGCTCCCCCAAGTTTCGGGGATGGGGACAACATGGGACAGTGGGACGTGTTTTTGGTACAGGGGTACTTTTGGGTCATTTTTTAGGGGATGGTAGGGATGGCTATAAAAAATAGGGTAATTTTTAAAAATATAGAGAAATTTCAAATATTCATATCAGAACATTGATAAAGCATTCATCATAGGCATTGTAGAAGATTAATACATAACATTAGACTTGAATTGAGATTTCACATAAGAATTGACAAACAAAGTAACAAAATTCAAATTCTTTTATTGTCAATGTGCATACATATTAAATAAGAATTATAACAAAATTACCAAAGGATTCAAGTTTCAACTATAAAATGACAAAAACATAGAAAATATATGGTTGTCCCTAATCAACAGATGTAACTGGTAGGTTTGTATCAAAATTGGAGCTCAATTTTGTGTCACTATTAGATGCAAAGGCAGGGGGAAGTTTCTGGGTCCCCCAAGTCCCTGAAACATTTCTGGGATGGGGACGTGGGTACCAAGGTAGGGGATGGGTCCTCATGGAGCATTGAGTTTATATGGTTTGGGGTTTCAAGGTTGGGTTTTACCTGACCACAGAAAACCTCTATGGTTGGGAAAAAGGCATACACCCCTCTTGCTGATCACACCTTATCATCTAATAGAGACCTCTAGGTGACTCTTGGCAATGGTATTGTTATGGATTGAGGGGGAAAACAGTAACAAAGGTCATTGTGATAGTAAAGTGGAGGTTGGTATGTACACTATTTAAGTCTTGTAAGATTCTAACTTGGAATCTAGAGGCACCAATTAGGCAAACCCTAGTCTAAGCCTTCATAAAAGAGTTTTCAATACCAATACATAAATGTTAAAATGTATTTGATTTTGACTTGTATATCTGAATAGCTCTATTTCTTCTTGAATTAAACATTTAAAAACTGGTGCAGGAGCACTGAGGTATTTGTGAAATGTTGATTCATGGAGGTCTTAGGTCAGTTTGAGTTTTGAGTCTAGAAGTTATTAATAAGGTCATGATTAACCAATTCATATTGCAAGCATGTGCATGAATAATGAAGAGTGTTGGAGGTGGTGGCAGAGCTGTGAGAGATTGGTAATGTCATTTTTCAATAAACCCTACCCCAAGCTAGTGTAAAGTGAGAGTTTTTAGTTACAAAGGTTAGATGAGAGTTTTCCCATCTAAAAATTGTTGATTGATTGTTGAGTGGTTCATTGTGAGATAAAGTCAAAAATTTGGGTCTGCAGACCTACTAGATGAGTTGAAGAGTTTTTGCAAAGGAGTGATTTGGAAGAGTTTTGTGAATCAGTTGGTTGTTTGAATCAGCTTGTTTTGTGATGATTTGTTCAAATACAAATTGCTTTGCATCAAAAAATTTCCATCATATTGAAGCTTACTGGGAAGAAGGGTCCATTGAGAGAACTCAAGGGGTGTTACTTGCTAGGAGGAGAGAGGTTGTGGAGTACTTGTTGGCTTGAACAAGTGACTGAGATCACCTTCCTTGTATTGAAGAGGATGTATCATGTATGTATTTCCTCAATCAGGATTAAATTATAACTGATGGTTTTGTGATGAGATGGTGTTGATGAAAAATCATATAACTGTGATATTTGAAATTATTTTGGTGGTCATATGACATTCTTTTTTAGAACATTTATAAAGAAAGTATAGATTAAAGTTTGTTGTGTAGAAGCAGTGAGTAGGCTACATTCCTCCGCTTGCCTCAAATCTTGATTTGGGTGATGAGGATAGAGGTATAATTCCTTCTATTACCTCACACTTGTTCCAATCATGTAATCACCTTGATGACTATTACCTCACCCATGTTCTAGTCATGTATTTACCTTAATGACTGACTGAATTTTTTTTAGGGATTACAACTTACAAGAAAAATGAAGGTCCTTTGACCTTTTAGATCATATGTGATAATTTAATTACATCAACAAAAAACCATAGAAGGATTTAAGTACTTAGGGTTTTGTTGAAGATATCATTTTACTATTTGAATATTTTGGTCTGTACCTATTTTAAGCCAAATGTTATGCTTTTGGCCTTGAGATTGAGTGGGACTCTCAAAACTTACATCTTTTGGTCCTAACAATAGACTTTTTGTATGATATGGTTAAGATGGTTTGATTGAGAATTTGAGAAAAACAAAGGATAAGCCTCAATATTTTATGTCATTTAAAGATTGGAATAAAGATTATTGGGGAGGACAACTTAAGACCTTAGATTTGCACCAAATTATATATCAACTAGAGACCTTACCAATACCTCATGTAACTCTCCATGACTCTAAATATGATCTTCAAATTAGAAATATATACATTCTACGCAAGATTTATTGGTTTAGTAGATACTTAGGGAATGTGTAAACTTGATAGTGAATACCTTGAACTAGTTAGCTTTATCTACTAGTTACTTCTGATCAACTAAGCACATTTATATTTCAATTTTAAATAAAATTTCAAAATTGAACTTCAAAATTTAGACAATTGCCACCTACACTACACATAAATGGAGGCACCCTTTAAACACATTTCTTTTATTATGCTTTCATCTCCTTTCACATTTTAGTATACTAACTTATTTTGAAAAAAAAATTGATTTCAGTGTTCTATCCCATGGCTCAATTCTTGTTTTTGTGTTGAAAAAAAATCAAACACTAAGCTTCAATGTCATGTTGGATTGTCAGAAAGCTACAATGTGAAAATAGCTTCTTTAGAGTCTTATTCTATTCTATCTTTGCAACTTTGTTCTTTCCAAATTTATTTTTACATACTAACAGTGACCATGAAAAAAATATTGCAGGAGTGGGAGGTTATTCTTACCTATATAAGCCACTTTGGTGGGTAGGCATGATTACCAGTAAGTGCTTATTACTTATTAAATCAGGTTTAGGTGACAACTAAAGAATATTAATGTTTGAAAATTGGCATAGATTACTTGCATTCAAACTATTAATTTCCTTATTTACAATATTTTTTGAGATTATAGTTGTATGGCTAGAGAGTTTATATATTCATTATTTTCAAAATTCACAGTTTATCTGCAGTGACTTCACTACCAGTACTTAACAACTATTTCAGAATCAAAATTTTCACTAAAAATTACATTCACTATCTTTTACAAATAACTACTAACTACCCTGCAAACCAAAAACTCCTTTTCATTGCCCACAGTTATGTAAAACCCCCAAAAAATAACTATAGATAGCCAAAAAACTTAAATTCATGGCAAAGGATTATGTTAACTGTAGAGCTGCAGATGAGCTACTCACCATACTTTCCATAGAGGCCCTATTCTTCTTCCTCTTCCTCTGAGGTCGCTGCTCCAACTTCTCCAGCTACTCCAACTTTAGTTGCTTTGCTTCAGCCTTTTCCTTCTTTACCACTGCCTCAACCTCTATTAATTCCACAATCAATTTCAGAGCCTCCCACCTGCGTGTTGCTCCCTCTCTCCATTTGGCTTTACATTTTCCTTCTGGCCATTTCACAAAGGGTATGCATTTGAATGTTTCTTCATCCTCTTCGCTTCCAATTCCCTCACCAATATCCATCCCAACTCCCAGAATCATCCAATCCAACATTGAGTCCAAGTTGTTTAGATAATCCTTATGCACCAGTGTCTTCATGACCTTTTTCACAACTTCAATTGGCTCTTCCAAATCTAAGCCCCAAGCCATTATGAGTGAATAAATGTCCAAATTAGTTATGTACATGTGCGTGAGCTAGCCGAATCCTCTCTCAAAATTAGTTGCACTAACTGCACTAATCATTCATCATTGTACAGGAAACACCCCATTAGTCTCTTTACCAATGGTTCTCCATAAAAGTGTGAGTTGTTTCTTCATTTTAAGCGTGAAACCAGCCTCCATCACCTCTGCAGCGACAGAGCCACCACCTCCTGTACACTATTTTCACACCTATTGTTCGCCACAATAGAGAAGCATCAAGTAAGTAATGCCTCAATAATATAATGAAATAATTTAATAACTTCATTCACATTCCTTCCCATAAATGCTCATCATACATTAGTCATCGCCTCCACCTGACTCCACACACTTCTCTCATTCACTTCAAGAATTAAAACCTGCAAGTACTCCATTTTAGAGCTCCCTAAATGCACCACCCATTTTAGTCTTGTCATCAAGGGAGAACATTAATTTAAAATATCTCGACGATGCCTCGATATGTCACATCAGTTAGAATAATCATTATCGCTATATCGGTGAGACTGTTATTCTTATTCCACCGATAGCCACCTTCTCCACTGATGAACAACTTTCCTTAGGTCTATAGGCAGGACACTAGATAATGTCACCCAATGCACCCCAACTCCACCAATATACATTATGCACTTGATAATCCATGCTTATATCGGGCCATTCGGGGAATGCAAACATTTGTTCCACTGATGTTCATGTGTCACAACGATGTGCTTACTTTTGTTGACTCTGTTGGTCTATCAAGGAGAGCACCTTAGGAGTTAGCCCGATAGGGCATTGTTACACTGATACTAGGTTATGAGATGCTTTCATCAGGCCATCAACAAGGCTATAGTGGGGGTTCCGCCAATGAGGAATTGTTAGGTCGATAGTACTAATTTTTATTTAGGGACGGGGTAAGATTTATGGAGCCTCATACTATTATGGTCTCATGCTTACTATTATGCTTTTGATAGATTTTTTCCAAGGCAGTGAACTATTTGAGAAAATGCTTTGGTAGACATGTATGGAAAATGTGGTAGCATAAACAAGGTAGCGAGTTGTTTGAAAAAATGCCTCAAAGAAATGTGCTCTTATAGAATGCCATGACAAGCAAATGCAATTGGCAGGATCTCCTAGTTATTAGTTATGCAATGTGAAGTAATTGCATAACTACTTAGGTTGACTTTGTAAAAACTATATTATTGTAATTTAAATTTTGTCATCTATCAACATCTAGTTATTAGTTATGCAATGCGAAGTAATGCTTTGAGTTTGAAAGGTGTGCAATGCAATGTAATCAAAGATATGAATATAAACTACATAAATCTATTTTTTACAATTCATTAATTAAACTCTTTATTTTATTTTCTCTCTATATCTCTAGGCTATGGAAATGCCTTTCAATTTCAAAAAGCATAGTTTTTATCTCTTGTTCTACAATTTTTTACCATTTTTTTTAAATCTGATTTTTTTGGATTTTTAAATGCATGGGGTTATGTTAGTAGTGCTCTCATATTGCGTGCATGGTAATGTAGTGTTTATATTTGTGGCCTTTGTATCTAATTAGCATGAAGCTAATAGTAACATTGTAATGGTTTTTTAGTAAATTAGATTGATCATTGCAATTATTTTTGAAATTTTCCTTTTGCAATTATTTTAACACACACATGCAAGTTCTATTTAAATAAGTAATGGTTGTTTTATTATGCAAACAAGGGTAATCATTACCTATGTAATATAATGTGTTATTTTTTTTTCTTTTTGCAAAAATGTATTGATAAACTCAAAGAAGGGGATAAAGTTAGGGAGTCAACTTGAAGACAAAATAAATGGAGTTGTTCATTTGAAAGAGAAAGAGGGAACCTTCACACGATGGCCACTAAAATATTTGTAGAAAATGACATAGTTGAACATGTTTATCATGTACTAGTTAATGCTAGACATCTTGGCTCATTGCTTTATGCAGTATTTTGAATGTGTTGTTTAGGGATCTTAATTATCATGGTGTATTTGAAAGAGTTGGAAACTCTTAGACAATTTTGACATTTTTTATTATATTTACATATATACTCTTAGACAGCTTTGACATCTTGTAACTTGATATATATATATATATATATATATTTGCATTAAATTTTTTATCGCACATTACCTTTATTTATCATGATGTTGAATCAATCTTTTAATTCTAGCATGTTGTAGCTTGTTCGTATATGTAATATTTTTATTTATTTTTATGTTTTAGTTCAAATTTATTATTATGTTAGTTTTTCATTATAAAATTTATGGTACTTAATAAATTATTCATTTTATAACTATATTTACTACCAATTAATGGAAACCAGTAAATAAAAATGACTAAATTAATGACTAAATATATGACTAAATATATGACTAAATTAATGACTAAAGTAATAACTAAATTAATTATTAAATATATGACTAAATTAATGACTAAATTAGTGACTAACTATATGACTAAATTAATGACTAAATTAATGACTAAATTAATCACTAAATATATGACTAAATTAATAACTAAATATATGACTAAATATATGACTAAATAAATGACTACCATGACTAAATAAATGACTAAATTAACTACTAAATCAATGACCAAATCAATGACTAAATAAATGACTAAAATAGTTTAGTCATAAATTTAGTGGTGTTATAAATGACTACAATAAACCACTAAAATAGTCACGTGACTAAAATTAATGACTAAAAAATATGACTAAATAAATGACTAAATCAATGACCAAATCAATGACCAAATTAATGACTAAAATCAATGACTAAATAAATGACTAAAATTGTTTAGTCATAAATTTAGTGGTGTTATAAATGATTACAAATAAACCACTAATAGTCATGTGACTAAAGTTAGTCATTTATATGCAATTTTTAGTAGTTTATTTAGTCATATATTGTTGTTTGTGTACTAGTGTACATCTCACCAAGTTTGTTTCATATTTTTTGTGTAGAGGTTTCTTCATGGACATTGATCAAAACATAGTCTACCAAGTACAATTTGATTAGACCCTTAGATTAATAGTCCATAACATCATATTGAGTAGCCAAAGTAGGATCTATAGGCCTCATAACATTATCATCAATATCATCCAAAAAATCTTGATCTATTAACAAATCCTCCATCTTCAGTTTCCACATCTCAAAATTGTTTCCAAAAAAATTCTCTACTTCTATTCTCCCTGATGTGCTTGCCCTTTGAAATTCCTGCAACAATTGTTGCAAGGTGTGACCCTTGTTCTTCCTTCCAGCAGTAATGCTTGGGTTTGTGACATGGTTTAACTACCTCCTGTGGTTCTTAATCGAAGCTTGTATCGGGCATTGACAGGTCGATCTTTTGGTGCAACAGAAAGTCCAACAATTTTTATCAGATCTGGTTACAGGTTCAAACCCCGTGCTTGTGCTGGGGGGATTGTTGCAAGGTGTGACCCTTGGTCTTCCTTGCAGCACTAATGCTTGGGTTTGTGGCATGGTTTAACCACCTCATGTGGTTCTTAACCTAAGCTTGTATCAGGCATTGACAGGTCGATCTTTTGGTGCAACGACAAGTCCAAAAATAATATCATAAAGTATCTTCTACACAAGCCCCCACTCAAAACTGGATTAGTTCAAAAAACACAACAACTGAAATCAAAGGTGATCAAGCTCTGATACCAATTGTAAGGAAGCTAAGGTAGTGAAACATATTCCTACACCTAATCTTGAGAGGAGGGTTATGCAAAAAAAAATTCGATCTGAATAGTTATAAAAACTTAAATAAAACAAACATAAATAATATTCATACTACAACATAGTGACTTATGTGGGAAAAACCCTTTTTGGTAAAAAACCCCACACTCTAAAAGCCACCTGATATATTATTTAAAAATCAACAAGATTACAATATAGTTGTAGAGAAATAATTTTCATAGGAGTATCACCAACCAAAGATCCAGAGGTAACTCAATAGCTATAAGACTCTCACACACAACCTCCATCTCATGCACCTAATATATAGGAGATACAATACATGAAACCAAAAAATGATATTACAAAGTTCCATGAGCTAAAACCACCTAAAAAGTGGCACCCATCCTTATTTCCAATAAAAAATTCCTATGATGTGTCTAAACACACACCAAAATATGTAACTCCCCCTTTACAACTCATTTATGTGACCAACACATTTTTACAACTCCCATTTTAGGAGATCCAACTTCCAAAGGCCATAACTTTTGATCTAGGTGTCTGATTGATGAACCATTTGAATCGTCAAAAAACTCGTGAAGTAATATATCAAAATATAACAAGCGGAACCATTTATGACCACTTTCAAGCCCAAAAAATCCTCTAATTCCTTCAAAATGGACTTTGAAACTTTGAAAAATGAAGACTTTAATATCTTCAAATCTAGACATGATCTTGTGACAAAAGTTTACAAGCATGCTTATTTAGTCAATCTGAAGCTTTGGAGAAAATTATGTATCAATTTATGCTCAAATGTAAAATTACTATAAATAGTAACCTCTTGTAATTGTAAGGTTGAGGAACTATTTTCCTAACATCTTCAACCTTGGCAATGTCGTGGTAGCATTTTGACAACAATTCAATGGAAAAGTTGGTGGTGAATGACCTAAATATACACAACATGAGTGCACTCTAGAAGCTTTCAGACCATAATTTTTTGTTGAGGTTGAGCTCAAATGATCTTGGGCTCTTGATTTTTTCTCTTTAAAGAAAAAAAATGCAAGTACATTATAATATGTTCACGTAATTTTCACTAGTTGTTTCCCCATCTCTCTACACATACCCTTTGATTTGATAACAATAAATTTCTTGAAATTTCACCTTGGAAGTGGGAGAATTAAATTTAAAATAGAAAAATCAAGTTGTTATGTGTGATAAAATCTAAGGATTAGGTTGCACTACACAACCTAATCCTAGCTAAAAAATCAAAGATTTAGATTATGTAGCTTTAAGATATAGAGCTTTATTATCTTGTCCAAGGACTAGGTTATACTATGCAACCTAATTACAAGCAATCTCAAACAAATATTGAATGTTTATGTCATAAAATGAATGTGTAAAAGTGTACCTCTAGTATCCACTTTTATCTCTTAAAAAGGTAGTTGTATATCACATTTGTGTCTTTCTTTAGAGGTGCTTATGTGAATGTCATTGTAATTCATCATCATATATTTAAAAAAAAAATTCTCAATAAATTTGATCTAATATGGGATAAATATTTTATACATTTGTCCAATATACTTTCATCTTAATTAAAATACTTACAATGATCATGTTTCTATTGGTTTATTGGTAAAGTTTAAAGGGTCACAAAGAGCCCACAAGGAGATAAAGCCTTGTTGAACATAAGAGATTGCATTGTAAAAGGAACAAGTTTAGCATTGTTCCCTACATGATATGGTGGAATGGATACCCCTTAATCATTGGTGCTAAGTTGAAGGAGGTCAATTATTATTTCACTCAAAATAATTTGTATTCTCAATATGAATAGTCAAAAAAAATATTTGAAATGTTTATCCTCTCAATAAAAAACATTTACAATTTAATAAAATAATTTTCCCGTTATAATTTTCCTATAGTAATAATCAAGCAATAATAAAACCCTGGAGTCCATAATTGAGATAGATAATCAAATATAAGCATTGTAATTAACATGATAATTAAATAATAATAAAATGTATTTAGATCTTAATCCAATGAAATAAATATTGTCAAATATGAAGTTGATTTGCATATGTAGCAGAAAATTTCGATTTGTGAAAGGATGACCTTAAAGTAATAAATTTCTTTGTTGACTCATGTTAAACACCACACCTACAAATTTGATCTTTACATGTGTAGAAGTGAACTCTAACCTCCTATAAGGGAACTTGACATGTGCATTTTAACTTTATTTGAAAAATGATTTGATAGAATTTTAATGACTTAAAATAACCCACCTTAATATACCCTTGATTTTTTTTAAATGGTGTTTACATATACTATTTGAGAGGTTGGTAAATAAGAATTTGTTCTCTTTTAGTCAAGCCTCTAGGAAAACTAATTCAATGATAAATAATGATCAAAATAAATATGCAATCACATGATACTTATAAGATATCAATGTAATAATTTTTTTCCTTCTCATTACTATTACATTGCAAGTGTAATACCACATCTAAAATTCCACGCTCTTCCAATCACATTTTTTAAAATACCTTTCCAGAAGACAAGTATTTTCCACTTTACTTAAATATCATCCAATTCAATGATCAAATAATCAAACAGTAATTTTACACTTCATCCATGCCAAAAAAAAAATATTTATTTGCTTTTTATTAATTGAAATTATCCTTTTAACTATTAAATTGAAAGACAATGGTGATTCAACTAAAATGTTAATAATTTCTGATGATCTCAACTTTTCTCTCTACAACTTTCCCACTCTATATTTTTTCAAATTTTTTCTTTCTTTTTGGACTTTCCTACCTGATGGGAAGGTCAGGGGGGAGGCTCCCCATTCCAGGAATGTTGTCCCTTTGTCTAGTGTTGTGTCTATTTTAGTAGCTCCCAAGGTTGTTTTCCCCCATGTGGGCTCCCCTTCTCGTACCTCTGTCCCTTATCCCATGGGAAGGAAAGTTGGTACCTATGGAAAGATGCCTTTGTCCCCATTTTTTGGGCTAGACTCTTTCTTCTTTGAGGAAGAACCGACCTCCTTTATAGATAAACTGGTGGGTGTCAGTGTGCCAGCTATGGGTAGATTGAACACAGAGTTCGACTCTTGCTTAGTTTCTAGATGGGAAGTTGATGTCCTTGAAACATTGATGATGAAGGTAATGGATGGCCTCAAGCTATCATTAGTTGGAAAATTCTAGGCGTATCAACCAAACATTGAATAGGTAAGGCTCTGGGTTGCTTATGTTTGGAACTTAAAAGGAAATGTCTCTATTAGTGTAATTCCCAATGGTATATTTCTCTTTTCCTTTGTGGTATATGAAGATATGTTAAAGGTTTTAATAGGAGGCCCCTAGGCTTTTGATGTTGGCTTCAAGAATTTCCTCTCTTTGTGTAAATTGAAACTAGGATTTGACCCTTCTGCAAACTTGGGTGCTATAGCTCCTTCATAGGTATGACTTCCTGGGCTACCCCTAGAGTTTTGGGAGTTGGGAATTTTAAAGGGATTTCCAATTCCTTTGGTAGTATCCTTGTGGTTGACAAGATAACACAAGAAAAGTATAGGTTAGTGTATGCTCAAATTTGTGCTAATGTTGTTGTTAACTCAGTTTTTTGACCTCTGTTCTCCTCAAGTAAAAGTTTGGAAACTAGTCCCAGCCTCTAGAGTATGAAAATGCAAGATATTTCTGCCAATTCTACAAGAAATTTGGCCACCTTATAGATGCTTGTAATAAAATGTCTCAAGAGGAGCTCAATGAAGGTTGACAACCCCTTTTAGAGGCGATGAATTAGGATCCTAAGGTTGATTTTGTTGCCCCCTCCTTTAAGGGTGAGTGTGTCTAGGGGGTTCTGTTAAGAATATTTCTCCCTCTTGACTTGATGCTTCTTCCACTAACAAGGTTGTTGTTTTTCATGACCCTCATGTTGTTTCTCTGGTCACAAATACTAAGGTCTCTAAGGAAGTGGCCTTAGGGGATGGAATCCCATTCTCGAGACTACAACAAGGGATGATACTCAAGGCAGTTGAGGAGACTCCTCATGAAAAATCTAATGAAGAGTTTGAAAAGGCTCATGGGGGGGCCAATGAATAGAATCAAGATATGGATAATCCTAGTGATAATAATGGGGAGGGATGGAGGAAGGGGAGATTCCTATTGCCCATGTTTTGTCCTTGGAGGATATCTCTTTTCTGTCACAAAAGGAGGGTGGAAACCTAAATGACACTTTGGCTATTTTGGGTTTTTTCCCTCATTTCGGTGAAAGAGAAGAAAGTGAAGATTGGGTAAAAGCCTCTATAAAGTAAACAAAGAAAAATAAACTAGATGTTGGAGGAGGGAATAAGGTTGTAAGACCTTCCAGAAAGGAATCAAGAAACAAATATATTGTGAGGGATGTTCCTTCATGAAGACAAAAAAATTTGGACTCAATTACAGGTTCAAAGCCTAAAAATTAGTAATGCAGGTTGTTTCCCTAACTGCCTCTTGGAGTTCTTGTTTCAGTTTTGTTTTGATTATGAAGATTCTCTCCTGGAATATTAGGGGCCTAAATAGCCCATATAAAAAAAAATTTGTTCAAGTTGTGTATTCTGGATAACAAGGTGGATATCCTGCTCCTTCAAGAAACTAAAATGAAGAAAGAGGTTTTTGAAAAGGCTATTTTGAAAATCTGACCTAATGCAAATTACTTTTTGAGTGAAGTTGAGGGGGCCTCGGGGGGAATAGTCACTCTATGGAATCCTCTGAAATTTAAAGGGTCTCTCATATTCTCTACGAAAAATGGTTAATGGTGTCTCTAGAAGACTTGTCTTCTTTGGAAAAATGGAATCTAATTAGCATCTATGCCCCCAACTTTAGTAGGGACAGATTGCAATTATGGGATTCTCTAAATGATGCTATAAAGAGCAGATTGTATGATTATTGGATGTTGGGAGGTGATTTGAACTCTCCTCTTTTACCCTTAAAGAAGCTGGGAGGGTTGGAAGACTACTCTGAGAGCATGATGAAATTGGTTGGGTTTTTCAATTTTGTTGGGTTATTTGATGTTCCTTTAATGGGTTCCAAATTTACATGGTCTAATAGAAGGCTTGGAAATTAGCTAATTCAAGTTAAGCTAGATAGGTTTATTATCTCTTCTAATTGGAATATCTCCCAACATCTCTCACTCTCAGCCCTCCCAAGATCCAGTTTAGATGATAATTCCATTTGTTAAAGAGAAATGTTAATTATAACAAAGGCCCTTTCCCCTTCATATTTGAAATAATGTGGATTCTACATTCTAACTTTGTTTCCCTTGTTAAAAATTGGTGGGACGAACCCACAGGGGGTACCCTCGTGATTCACCTAGTGGAAAAACTTGTAAAATAATTAAGCAAAGAGTGAAAGGATGGAATAAACTTACCTTTGGTAATATTTTTGAAACTAAAAATTCTTGGGGAACAACCTAAAATAAGTACATGATAAAATGGAGGTCCATCTTGTGGATGAAGATATTTGCACTCATGAACACAATTTGAGATCCCAATGGTTTAAGGTCAACAAACAGGAGGGGAGTTTTTGGAAGCAAAAATATCAGGTTCAGTGGCTCATAGAGGGAGACTGAAACACCAAATTTTTCCACCAGTCCACAATGAAACACAAAATCAGGAACAAGATAAGAATTCTCAAGAAAGAAGATGGCAGTATGGTGACTACCGAAAGAGAAATAACTGATGAAGCAATGAATTTTTCTCCTCTTTCCTGAATGCCCAAGGGAATGCAAACCAAGTCTTTGATGATATTCTTGAAGTAATCCCTAATGTCATTACAAAGAAAGATCTTAAGGCCATGTATAATGTTGTTTCTTTCTAGTAAGTTAAGCAAGTTGTTTTTCTTTTGGGCCTTATAAAGCCCTAAGGCTAGATAGGTTCCCTTCAACCTTTCTTTAGATTTATTGGGATATTGTTAATACTAACCTATTAAATGTAGCTAGAGATTCTTTTAGGTCTAGAATGCTTCTTATTCAAATGAATGCTACATTCATAGCCCTTACCCCCAAAGAGGAAGATTCCTCATCTATTAAGGACTTTAGACATATAAGTCTTTGTAACAGAGTGCATAATATTTTCTAAAAAATAATTGTGTTTAGGCTCAAAGTTGTGTTAAGAAAATGATAGCCCCTAATTAGAAAGGATTTTTCCAAGGAAGAGACATTCTAGATGTTGTCATTACAACCCATGAAATACTTCACTCAATGGACCTAAGTAAAAACCTGGGGATGGCCTTCAAAATTGACATTTCAAAGGCTTATGATAGAGTATCCCGATCATTTCTCTTTGGTGTTCTCAAGAAATTTGGGTTTGTTAGTAGATTCCTCAAGTTACTCATAGCTTGTGTTACCACCCCTATGTGCTTGGTCCTTGTGAATGGAGTCCCCCATCGCTTCTTTTCATGTGTTTGGGGACTAAGACAAGGAGACTCCCTCTCCCTCTATTTGTTCATAGTTGTTGTTGAGGTCCTTGGAAGGAATATTCAAAAGCTCATTGATTATAAAATCCTAAGAGGAGTTAAAGATGCTTCGTCTCTCCCTCCTGAATCTCATAAAAAAAAAATTGATGACACTTTACTATTTGGAGAAGCCTCAATTGGTGAAGTCAGCCAATAGAAATCTGTTTTAAATGACTATGCCTCTACCTCTAGCCAACACATTAATTATAATAAGAGTAAGCTAAACTTTGTTGACCAAATTGTGAAGGAAAGAGTGGTGCAAATATTGGGTTGCCAGGAAGTTGTTCTACCTATTGCTTACCTTGGTCTCCCCCTCATTTCTAGAAAGTTGGACAATAACTATTGGAATCATTTAATTGAAAAGGTCTAAAAGAAGCTAGCAAGTTGGAAACGTAAACTTTTAAGCCTTGCAGGGAAGATACAATTGCTAAAATCTTCTCTCTAGAATATCTCGGTCTATTATTTGTCTCTCTTTAAAATTTTAACTTTCATTGTAGAAAAAATTGAACAAATTCAAAGAAAATTCATGTCGTTTAGAACGAAAGAGAAAAATAGACTGGCTTTGGTTGGTTGGGAGAAATTGTGTACCCATAAGAATGTTGGAGGATTAGGAATAAGGAGAATAAATCTCTTCAACAAATCCCTCACTACCAAGATGGGATGGTGTCTCATGGAAGGGAATAAGGACTGGGTAAAGATATTTCAGGTCAAATACCTTAAGAATAGAGACCATGGCTATTTCCTCACATCCTCTGACCTTCCTTATGGTTTTGTTTTCTAGAATCACCTAATCAAATCCAAAAGTTTACTGAACTTGGTTGTGAGAAAGCGTATTCAAAATGGGAAGGATACAAACTTCTAGAAGGACCCTTGGGTTGTTGAACCCCCTCTCTCTTCCGTAGATGGCTTTAATCCCTTGAAACAGAGCCTAACCAGAATTTATGGAAAAAAGGTGTTTGATTACATCAATTAGGAGACCAGTGACCCTAAATGGAAGGAATTTAATAGGTTGCTCAGGAGTGCCAACCTGAGAGGTCAAAGATAGCTTAATTGAGAGCTTATTGTGCAAAAGTTATAGAGCCTCATTAGGGAGGCGACTTGGTTCTCTAAAGACAAGAATGATGAATGGATGTGGATCAAGAATTCCTCGAGCTATTTCTCGATCAAAAATGCTTATAAGGGAAAAACCTCTTATAGATTGCAGAGATCCGAACTAGGACAAGGTTTGGATTAAAAATATTACTCCAAAAATAAACGGTTTATGGTGGGCTACTACACATGGCAGAATCTTAACTATTGATAACCTTGTTAGGAGGGGATTTCAGTTTGTTAACAGATGTATCCTTTGTAAGAAAGAAGAGGAGTTAGTTATGCACCTTTTCTTCCATTATCTATACTCTAGAGAAGTGTAGTCCTTCTTCTTCCCCTTGTCACTCATGGATTGGGTGTTTCCCCCTACTATGAAGTCATTTATTGAAAGCTGGTCAAGTTTCCCTTACTCCCATAAGATTATAGTGGAGTTATGGAATCAAGCCCCCCTTTTATAACATGGAGAATCTGGAAGGAAAGGAACAATAGGATTTTTAGGGAAGCTGAGAGAAACAACTTTGAGCTATGTATGTCTATAAAGACCCAGATATAGAAAAATGTGGAAGTAGGAAGGTACAGCTTCTCAAAATTTTGGCCAACTTATAAAGAATTGAGAATCAAGAAGATGCGGGGTTTAAAGAAAGACCTTATCAATCTCAATTGGTCCACTCTTACTGCTAGGAAGTCGGCAGTGAGGTCTCTACCTGGAAGGGATTTGATCAAATGTAACTTCGATGGGTGCTCAAAAGGTAATCCCAGAATTGTAAGAGTTGGTGGGTTGCTGAGAAATCACCTGGAAGATTGTATAGTGGGATATGGAAAAAAATTGGGTATCTATTCCAACAAAAAATTTGAGGCTATGACAATGTGGGGAGGAATAAATGCACTTAGAGAATTGGGTTATCAGAAATTCATTTTGGAAGGAGACTCCAAATTAATAATTGATATTTTAAAAGTTGGTGTTGCAGTTCCTTGGGAACTAAAAGATATTTTTGACAACTGCAAAGTCCTAATGAGATTCTTTACTCATTTCCATATACAACATGTGTTCAAGGAAGACAATCTTTTTGCTGACTATTCAGCCAACAAAGCACTCAAGTGTAACACATGTACCAGATGGGGGTACAACCAATTTCCTAAGGAAATGAAAGACAAAGTTCTTAATGAAAAATATGCTAATGATTATATATTTTAATGTTGACATAAAGGATTGACATAGGGGGACTATGCGATCGCATGATTTAAAGGACTCTTATTTTAATGATGGTATTCATGATATGACAAGGACTAAGAAGATTCCCCTTGTGAGAATTTTAATTTTTATACCATTTCTGAGGTTTCTCATAATCACATGGCTTATTTCATAGCTAAGGCTTGCATCAGTTCTCAATGCCCCAACGTGCTTAATTTCAAATCTCTCATCCTCACTAGAGATCATCTTGCTATGAAAACTCTAGACTCATTAATTATTTGTAAAGGTAATAATTATATTTTTGCTCGAGGAAATGTGCTAAAGATCACATCTTTGAGAAAGTTCTTGAATTTAATTCCTAAAAGAGATCTTCAAAATAGAAATTGTTGTGTGCTCTACAAGATAACTTGGTTTTCGGGGTGTTGTGGTGGGATGAGGGAAGGTTTGAAGAAGAGTAACACTAAAAGTTTGTAGTCTTCTAAAATGGGAGGGCCTAGAAAAAGAAATGAACCTCCAAACTACTTGGCATTCAAGCAAAACACTAATTTGTGGAGGTTGTTTAGTAGAGCAGGAATGGTTCCTTTTTTTGAGGTGATGAAAGGGTACAATGAGAGCCTTATTTCTAAATTTACTAACTCTTGGAGGAATGGGAAAGTGGCCATTGGTGCGGTAAAATTTGAAGTCACTACATAGTTCATTGTGGAGGCGACAGGGTTACAGAACCAGGGCAAGAAGGTTGCAAACAAGATCGGATCTAATTACTAGGTGTTTGTGGAAAACTTCCTCCATGACGACGAGAAACTCACACAGTTTCAAAATGGGTATGCTAGACTCAAACTCTTGCTACTTTTTTCTCTTGTTAGCATATTTGTTATGATATATTTTACTTTCAAGGGAAGATATATGATGTTCCATGCCTATCACTTCCCCCTGCTTAACCATATTCTTCATCGTGAATGCATAAACCTTCCATTTTACCTGCTTTCCTCACTACAAAAAAATATTGAAAATGGTGCAAACCCCCCTCTGCACCAAGGCCTCATGCTTGCTCTATATAAACATTCCTTGGCTAATAATCCCCACGAAAACCCCCTACCTACAAGATTGGACAACCCAAATCAAAATGTTGGGGAGGATGATGAACCCCATGCTATAGTTAATCTCATTCTCATGTCTAACCCTAGGCCCCTGTCCCAAATTATTGGCCACAAGGAGATTTCCCCTATTAGTGCTTCTTCCTCTGTTGTTGAAAGCTCTACTCCTTTCACCTTAGTGGGTAAGTCGGGCCATGCTAAAAATTCACTTAAGCTCGAATTGTTTAAGGCAACCCTAGAGAAGCAAAAACACTCACCACTTCTCCTGGAACCTCTGAGAGCCAAGAATCTAAAACAAACTCAAAAACATTGAGTGAGGTCATGGGAGTCAAAAGGATTTTGTGGAGGAAGGGCAGTTGGATCAATCTAGTGGAGGCCAAAGATCTTCCCGTATGGAAAAGGTTTCCTCTCAGGCCAAAAATGGAAAAAAAATTCCATTTCCCATGATGAATAATCTTTGGAGGTTGAAGTGTGTGAGCCTCAAATGGATGAAGACAGCGAGGATATGGAATTTGAAGAGACTGTGTATGAAATGTGAGAAGAAGGAATGGAGGAGAATAAAAACAAGAAGGAAGATACTAGTAGAGAGGAGGAAATGTATAGGGTTGATATGTCAAAAGAGCAGGAAGATACTAGTAAAGAGGAGGAGGAGCATATGATTGATATGTAAAATGCCACCATGAATGAGAATATTGCTATTGCTACTAACACTCTTGAGAATTCTAACACTAATTTTCTTAAAATCAGGATTACCTACATGCAAGTCCAGATGGATGATATGGAGAAAGCCATAATCACTTTGATGAGAGTTACCAATGGCCTCATGGGCAGAGCTATGGTGGGTGTTGTTTCAGGCCAAACAAAGATAATAAAAATGCTAAAGAAGATGGGTAAGAGTGAAGATCTCAAGACCAGACTGAAGAAGAGGGACCTGATTGGAGGGAGTTTGTCTCCCAAATTGGTGACCATTGGGACCTGATAGCCAATTCCAATTAATGGCATGGTTTATTTTATTTTTCTATAGTTGCTATGCATGTTTTGAATTACTGCTTTTTAATCTCAGATTGCTATTATGTAATAGTTTTGTTATGGTTAAGTTTATGTTGGAATTGGATTGAAATTATTAATGGTTTTCGCTTCATTAATAGGATTAGTAGGGGTTTTATGTTTTTGATTAATTTTATCATGGTTCTATGGCTACAATTTTGGATGCTCGAACTGTACGCTATTTTGATTGTTGGTGCTAGTTTGTTGTTGTTTTCTAGTGCTGGTAGTTGTTGTTCTTCTCTTCTTGCTTTCTTTTTGTTATTTTGGATTGTAACCATGGGATCAGGGCTCTTCCCTACTTAATTAATAAAAAACTATTAAATTGAATGTAAATTTGAACATACCTGATTTAAATGATCCAACCACTTACCATAATTCAAAAATTCAATCGATAATAACCTTTAAATCTATATAAATATCAAATTAATTTCTTGAAAACATCATTAAAATCCTTGAGATTTAAGGGAAACATGGACATACCTGGTTTAGTAAAGATGAGCAGGAGCACCTTTTATCCATTTATCACAATTCAAATACTCGGCAATGTTGTTTAAATCCTTTAAATGCTCCCAAAAAAATGAACCTGACCAAAAGATTTTGCAGACAAAGCTCCGTCCATGGAAATAAAATTGATGTCTTGTATGCTTATTTTCCCTTTAATGTCACAAATACAAAATCCATCTCGAAATAGTTTGTGAAAATTTTGATGACAGAGAAAAATAAATCAATTGACTTTAGTCGGCGACTCAAGTGAAGAATTGGAAAATTTGTTGGTATAATAATTTCAACATTGTTAAAAAAATCTTGTTGTGAAGTCTTTTTATTTTTAAAATTCTTCCTTACCTTTTGTGGATACAGGGTTTCAACCCATCAGAGTTTAAACCTACTGTTTTTTATTTTTCAAAATTTAACTTGTTATTTTTTTATATTCTAAGTAGGTAAGGTCCAAAGCTCGAAACTCAAGGATAAACAATTTGATAACCTAAATTGGTAGGTTTGAATGATAGGACTGAAAATTATGAGGAGACAATAATCCTATGCTTTCCTAATGTTGCATATGTTTTGTAATTTTTAAATTGCTTTTCCACTAAAAACTAAAGATAAGATTGCAAGGTTAATATCCTTGTAGTTTTAAGAAATGTCCTTTTTAATTTGTTTTTTATTGTAATAGAAGTATTGACTAGTATAATTGGTATTTAATTTGTCTCTTAAAAATAATATTAGAGCTTCTTGTCCATTTAGATAGAAGAAATATTAGCCACATCTATCTTGCATTTGGTAGTAAATATCTCAATTTTTATTTAAAAAACTTGATATAAAGTTGCTTGTCATTTTCAATAATTAGATAAACAATAAAATAACTATCAATATTAATAATATTAGTCAACATATCAAGCACTTAACAAATAAGTAGATAGATACTTTACTTTGAAAATGATATAAGTAAATTGTATATTTAAAAATAATCATATATATATTTTAAGATGTCCGTGAAATTAGAATTATTTTATTTTCTCAAGAGTTATTTTATAGTTTGCATTTTTTGAAATATATATTTATACATCAAAAATATCTTTAACTAATCTTATTTCAATAATAAGACCTTTAAGAATCCCTATTTATAATATATCAATCTAATCTAATAAAAATAATTGTAGATGGTGGTAAACATGAAAGGAAAAAATTGAATTGCATCACAAAATAAAAATCCTCTTTATAGTATATCAATTTTATTAAGTAAAGTTGAGAAATTTTCGCACATACATCCCACTAGAGGCAGGGGGCCTCTTTCTTGCTTTTGTTTTCTAGTTTTTGCTTTAGGTTTTTCCTTTTCCCCTTAAGGGATAGGTTACTTGAAATTTTGATTCACTTCACTTGTTGAGCTTTAACACATTTATTTGCACTTCAGGATTTTTTCTTTGCAACATTTTCATCTTGATTGATGCTTTGAGTCATTGGTTTCATGCAATTTTTACTTTGGCATCAAACTGAATAAGTTTGGCAGAGTTTTGGAGAATCCTCCTGGTGTCAGATTTAACAAAAGGTTCAATGGTTCACTAAATCTATTCCTACACATATTACCCAAAAGTATAAACGTTCAATAAATCCTTAAATTTTTGGATTTTGTGAAGTCTTTTTCGTTCACTAAATCCATCCCTAGGTGGATTCCCCAAGCTTTCTTTTCTTTTCTAAATACTATGGCACTAGATTCCCCGAATCCATCACTGGCTCATTTTCCCGAACTTCAGTGAATGTCTTGTCAGGGCATTTATGAGTTTTTGCAAGTGAAGTACCTTTTCATTAATGCAAATTTATGGTGTGATTTATATTCCTTTTTACCTCATATTCATTATTCATTTTGAGAATTGCATTGTTAAGAAGCATTTGAGCATTTCAACATTTCAAAGATATGGAGTTGGGCGTTTTGCGCTAGGGAATTTCATAGTTGATCAACTAGGGTTCCAAGTGTGCACTTGTACTACCATTATCAATCTCCCTGGTTGAAAGGTAGGGTTTTGATCCTATTGAAAGGTCCATAATAGATTGCAATGTGAAGTTTTTATAATGTAATTGGTATTTCAATGGTGTGGGTTTGGGGTTGTGATTTGCATTGTATTGATCATTTAATTACGTGATTGTGACTTTGAACTAGTTTTATCAACATTTAATTTCACAAGGGTTTAGCACTGGTAGATGATTATCATTGCATTATCAATTCTGGCTTCAAATTTGTTTCATTTGCTACTTATTTTCCATTCAGAGTTTGTAAAATAGGGCATTAATTTGTTAGAAGCCAAGGCTTTGGAATTTTGATCTTTTAATAGGTGCATTTTTATTATGAATACCATGAACTAGGGAATAATTCACCCATGATTTTGAGGATTCGACAGTAATAGTGCACCCATAGGTAAACCCTAGCTTGTGCTAGTTTAAAATCCATTGGTATTGGGTAGTCGCATTTGCATATTGTGACTCGAATTGTAAATCATGATTTGAGTACGATGATGAACCCTAAGGTGTAATCGAAACAATGTGATTTGGTTATCTTTCATTTCAAAGAGTTAAATTTGAGTTGTGAATTTTTTGTTTAATCCTTTAGCTCCTAGAATGCGCAAAAGTGTTTCCTTCACTAAATCTGGTGTTTCATGGAAAACCCGAAGTTCCATCCTTCATGTAATCCATGACTTTCCAAAAAACCTGAATACCTATCTTTCGTTGAATTCACTTTGTCAAGGATTCTTCAAGACCTTTGAATTCTATGGATTTTGTCCCTAGGTAAATTCTCTGAATTTGTGAGGTTATCTTTCTTATAAATGGTGTGAGATGGTATGGATGCAAACTCACCTTAATGAACTGAATTTGAAATATTTGAAGTGTCTATGAAAAAGACTTAGTATCTTTTTCCTCCTTCGTAGAATCTGCATGGGAGAGAAAAACCTAAAGACTTATCATTTGTGGAATTCACAACACCTTGAATTCCCTGAAATATGTGAGAGCTCAAAATTTGTGAACTTGTCAAAAACCCGAGGTTTGTTTAAGATTTGATTATGAGGATTTGTAACTTGGTTTTAAGGATTTTAATAATGATTTGGAGTTTAGTATATGTTGCATATGGTATTTAATGATGAATTCAATGATGTAATTATGTTATAATGGTTAATTATGCTTGACATTTCAGTAATTATGGTCCTTTTCTAACCAGATGCAAGCAAAATCCAGCAAAGGGAAAAGGTTCTAAAGAAAAATTTACTGAACCAATTAAAGAGGAACCTACAACTAGAGCTGAAAGGATGAAGTACGACTTCAAGGGTATGAGGCCAGAGTCCAAGATCCTTTCAACATGGGAAAAATTTGGAGATACCAATATGGGTCATGTGGATTATGAGGATTTCAAACAAAGAATGCACTACAATGCACCCACTCCTCTAGCGCAAATATTAGTACATACAGGGTTGGCACAAGCTACTAGATTTTCGCCTTCAGTGCAATGCTCTGAGCTAATCATGGAGTGTGCAAAACATTATGATTCAGACAAGATGGTGATTGTTGGTCCTCAAGGCAGAGTACTAGCAAATTTGGTTGAAGAGTCAATAGTTGAGGCCTTCAACATTAGGTCACATCAAAATTTGGTGAAAGTAAAGCTATAGGTTGTACAAGAATTCTATGATTCATATCTTGTTGAGGCATTGGAGATTATGAATAGCTCATGGATTGAGAAATCAAAGTCACACTATTATAAGTTGCAAAAAAAATTGCACATAAGTGACTTCAAATTGGAATATAATGACATGATCACTCTCCTTAGAAGAGTGGTAGGTTTAGAGAAAGCTTTTTTTTTTGAAGAATGGATGTTTTATGTCATCTTCCATATTAATAAAGGAATTCACTATCACTGGGTAGACACTATTAGTGATAATTTTGATCTGTTGGCCAAGAATTTCAAGTATAAGGGTCTAAGTTGTAAAGATAAAATTGGTCAAGATAGAGTCTATGATATTTACCCTCAGCTACACTTCAATTCTTCCAATTTTAGGAGGGTCAATGATGCTTTCACCATGTACATAACAAGGACCTTGCAAGATGCACTCCATATAATAATTTTAGTAGAAGCAATTGATCTAATCAAGAAGTATGGATTTTGGTTTATTCAATTTCCAAAGTTTACTTATATTAGAGTTCATGGGTCTCCAAAGGTCCCATATAGGCTCCCTAGATATCCCACTGACAAGGTCATGTATTGTTGGAATTGACAAGACAATTAGTTGCATTTGATGTTATTTTGAAGGAGATGCATTAAACAAGGGTTGGTGCTAATTTCCCCTTGAGGATTGGTGGTTTTAAGGCTTTTCCTTCTATACAAAGTGCACATCATTATAAAATAGAGATGGATCATCTTCATTTGTATTCTCATTTAGACGAAGATAATTTTGATCCCTAAGGAATAGCACAAAAGATGGCTAATAGGGAGAATAGACACAAAGATCACATTGAAGATTATTGGGAAAATTGTAGGGATGAGTTTGAAGTAATAAAGAGAAGATATTCAAGGTTGTCTTTGAAATTAATAAGGCTCCATAGAGTGGAAAATATTCTTGAACAAGTTAATGATGAAGATGAACCAATCTAGTACCATGATTACATGCAATTTTAGAATAAGCCACTTTGTACCATTAATTGGTTAGAAGATGAGGTAGTTGACCTGGGTCAAATCTTTTACCTAGTGTTGAGATACTCTAAGAAGTGGGTCAAATAGAAGGTTTTGGATTTGGAAGTAGCATTATGAAAGTTTAATTATGATTCGCTAGGAGATTTGGAGTCTCACTCAAAAGAAGAAATTGAAAATACCCAAGATGGCATTGTAGTTCCTTAAGAGGAGGAAGATATAGAAGAGGCACCCCTTGTGATCAAGAGGAAAAATAGAAGTAAAACCAAGGACAAGGAGCCTAAGAGACAACCAATCACAAAGAGAAGAAAGCCTACAAAGGAAGCTACTTAATGAGTTGACCCTTCAAAGAAGAGAAGGCTTGTCATAGAAGGAGAAAAGGTATCAAAGTAAAAAAAGACCAAGGCTAGTGAAACTCAAGCCAAGGTAATTGAAGTAGAAAGATCTAGGGAAAGACCACATGTATATGCAAGAAGGAATTCTCCAAAGAAAAATATTTTTCCTCCAAATACATAGAATGTTGAAAATATTGTCAATGAGCCCGAGGAGAATGTTAAGGAACCATCAATTGAAGGAGTTGATAATGCTCAAGATGTAGTTATAGGAAATAATACTCCCATCAATCTCTTGGACCCCAGAATGCAAAAAATAATAGAGGAAGGAGATGCAACAATAGATGAAGGTAACACCTCTAAGGGGCCTTAGAAACAAGAAGATGAAGAAGTAGAAAATCCAAAGAGTGGAGAGCTTAGTGATTTTGGAATCCAACTAGAACAAAAGGTTCTTGAAGTGCAAATTGATAAGGTTGAGAAAGAGCCTAAGAAAGTAGAGGATATTCCTTCCCAATCTCTTGAGAAGGAACAACCACATGTATTTGATGTTGAAAAAATGGGTGAAGACCAACAAAATCAAGAGGATATTGATAAAGATCAAAAAAACATTGAAGTTAATCATCCTAAGGATTAGGAAGAACCAAACGTTTCTCATAATTAAATAGACATAGAACAATGAACTACTCCTGATTGGTTGAAAGAATGTTTGAAGCCTAAACCAATCATTGTAGAAGAGACTCCATATTGGAGTAAGTTTCTAGAAAATTTGGGAAAATCAAAAGAAAGAAACAAAGAAAGGGTGGTTTCCAGAATGACAAGGGATGAGGCGAATAATAGAGTTCTCCATGTTTCCAAACCCATGAATGATAAGCATAAGGATGAGGTCAGTCCATCTGATTATAAGATTGAAACAATCAACTTGGGTCCTTCCACCAAAGCACAAGAGAAAGAAGATCTGTAAGAATTTGTGCAGGCCATTCTAAAGAGACTAGACAATGAAACATAAGCCAAAGAAAATATACAACAATAGATAGCATAATTGCAAAAATATATCTAGAATTTAGGTAAACCTTTGCAAACACAGGCTGGTGAGAGTGTCCCATGTTCAGAGGGTTTGTTATCAAAATATTCCATCAGTGAAATTGAAAGGATGAGAACCTCTCTTCAAGTTACTCAAAAGTGGATTGGCAGTGTATGTCAAAATGGAGATTTCATGATTGAAAAAGTATTGCAAACACATGAAAAGGCTTCATCCTTTCTAGAAGACATAACTCAACTTACATCTGAATGCCAAGTAACAGATGACACAACCATCACTATATTGAAGAAAATAATGGAAATTCTAGAGGAAGTGTTGGTTAAAGAAAATATCTTTACAACTGAGAATGTAAATAATCCAATTGAATGGATGGAAGCATTTAAATTAAAAAAGGAACTCATGATGAAAGCACTAAAGAAGGAATCTAAGATCCAAAGTAAATTAAAAGAAATATCAGATAGTTGCATTGCATTTTTAGAGATTTTTCAAGGAAGAAAGAAATTTAGAAAGAACTTAAAAGTGGATCAATTACAAAATTGGTGGCATGAAGTCTATTCTCCAACTGAGGATGGTCCTGTAACATCAGATCAACATGAAGATGTAGTTGTTTGTATTTCTAATTTGGATATATATGAAGGGATTCAAGGAGATTGGGAGAAGAATTTGGATAAATATGAGGAAGAAACAAAGTTTATTAAGTTTAAAATAAAGTTTATTCCAATTCTTGACCAGATTAAACTGGATAATATCCTTTCAAAGTTTAAAGAACTTTCCAGAAGAGAAGAAAAGGATAAGGAGGATGACTCGACCTGATTACATTGAGCAACATGCATACCACATCAATTTTGCTAGAGTTGCAAGTCGGATGTGCCTAGACCTTCATGTCAAAGGCATTTATTTAATTTTGAAATATCTTTTAAGGATGACCTTTGTAATTTTGTATTGTAAAATTAAATTAGGTGATCACAACTGCCAAGGCCAACCTATTTTGGCCGACCTAATTGTAAACCTAATTTAATTTCTTCCTTAGTCGAACATGTTTGTGATGTTCAATATATTAAGGCTCTCTCCTCATTTGTGAGGTTGTTGTTACTAGACATGAGATACCAGAATTGTTACAAACTTTTGGTGAAGTGAATACAATTGAAGACATTATCTTTTGGTGATCTTCTTTGTGTTATTTCATCTATGCATGGTTCCTATGTTTCAAATCTATTATGAGTTGTTTTGAGTAAGTTATTTTAAGATTAGGATTAGAGCTAGTTGTAGTGTGTTCATGTTTATGATAAAGTGTTTAAGGAGTTGAGGAATATTCAGTCCATACTTTTAGAAAAAAATTATTGAAAGATAGCCCGGGCCTACTCTTTATTGCACTCAAGTTCAATTGTTGATGTTAATGCATTTCATAATTTTGGATGAATGTTTGAATGTTCACAATCTGAAAATCTTTAATACCTTTGGAGATTGCATTGTTCTTGTGATATTAAATATTTTGTCTTGTTTAGGCAAGAATTGGTTTTGGAAGATTGGTCCACCATGAATGCTTTGTTATTTTCATGATTGATCTTAGGAATTAGATTAGGATATCTCTCTAAACCATCATCTTTTTCTATTTCTTTTAAAATCATTGTTAGAATAGGATTCATGAAGCATCACTAAACTACTACATTTGATAAAGTTTGAAAGTGTTTAGGGTTTGTTCTCATTTTCACATCTTTAAAACCTTCATTGTTGATTTAAGAGTTTTAGTCTTTATTTGACCATAAATTCCCCTTGTGATTACCATAAAATCACACTTTTACTAAGTTGTTTGTTCATTGTCAAGACCTGACATTAGAGACCTTGGGGTTCTTTCTTGAGGCTTAATGATAGAAATTTACCTTTCAATAGAGATTGGATACTTGTGTTTTGTTTGAGTTGTTGCAGTGCTAAAAATACCATCAACAGATTGGCGCTAAGAGGGATGCTTAAGAAAAGATGGAGCCATTTTTGTCATCATTGTATCCTCAAAGGTTCTGAAGAGAGACCAAATCTATAGTTTATAAAGGAGACTTGCAGGAGTTAAAGGCACCTACCAGGTCAAGAAGGACTAAAAAAAGGGAGGCTTCATCATCCACTCCCATTCAACCTCCATCTGCTCCATCTTCTCCTTCATACATTTCTTCATCATTAGATTATGAACCTTCTCCCATTGCCATTCAACAACCTCAGGCAGCCATAAATCAACCACTACCACCTCTACCTCCACTAATGGATTTTCTAGAAAGAAATCCCTCACCTCTATCATTTAATAATTATCATCTAATTCCTAAGAATCTTGAGCATTTTTTCTCTAAGCTCCATGTTAATGATCCCAATAGAACAATTGAAGAACATATCAGGATTTTCTATACTGCTCTTTAGGATAGTAAAATTGAACATGAAGATGTGGCCCACAAGCTCTTTCCATACTCTCTGGGTGAGGAAGCATTTTACTGGTATAATCACTTACCTGCTGACTCAATTACTAATTGGTGTCAAATGGAAAGTTCCTTCTTGCAAAATTTTAAAATTCCTATTAGTCCCAATGAATTGTATAGGTAGTTCATGTCAGTTAAAAGGGAAGCAAATGAGCCTAGAAATTCATTTAGCAATAGATTTCATCATGCCTATAGTAGATTGCAAGATCCATATGTTATTAATGATGCTACATCCAAGGCTATCTATTATGATGCATTAGAAAGTCTTACATCTTCCTTGGTTAAATGGATGCATCAACCTCCAGACACCTTGATAGATGCATATGCATAAGTAGTCAAAGCTAACACTGATTTAGGATCGAATAATGTCGAGCCTCTTCCATCTTTAGGGCCTGCTACTAATTCTAGACAAGTTCAAGGTTTACATTATGCTTTAGAAAATTAAACACCTTTAATGAATCAAGTCCCTCAGTTACCACTGGTTCCACATCCTGGTCCACCATTGAGTCAAACTCAATCCATTCCCAACTATTTGTAAAACTCGAGCCACTAAGTATATCCCCAACAATACAGCAATATCCAAACTTATTTGTGAAACTATAAAGTATTAAATCAACTATAGAATTTAGGCTCCTATCTTGTCTATCTGCAAAATTCTATTTATTTTGTCCCAGTGCAAGATAGTTCAGAAAAGGAGAGGCTAGATGAATTGGTAGATCAGGTAAGGAAGCTATCCACTGAAGTTAATTACTTAAGAAATCAAAATAACCAATTACAAGCTTAAGAGAGAGATATTCAATCCAATTACCGCCAAGATAATAGGGATTTTGTACAAGGTTCAAGACAAGGGTTTGAAAGAGGATAAATTTCAAATAAAATTTTGATAGAAGGCAGCCTCCAAGGAAGAATAGGACATGGAATACAAGACCTAATAATGGAGGAGTTCCAACACATTTGGATCTACCCAATAATCCAAAGAAGACATCTAGTGGAGTCCTTTTGGTTGAGGCTGCATTCTCCAAATGGTGTAGGCTTCATAAGACAAGTTGGCATTTTGAATTGGACTATCCAAAATTCTAAACTGCTACTGTAATATTCCAGATGGAAGTTCAACAGGTTGTTGGTAATAATTCAAGTGGACAAGAGATGGTACCTGTAGATCCCTATGATTCATCAATTTTGGTGTTAAATCATGCTCCCTTTCCACGAAGTGAAGAGAATGGGTCTGAGGAGAAATCAAATAAAAATGATATTAAATTAGGGGATGTATGCAATGGGGACTCTATATCTCAACTATTTGAAAACAATGATGTTGATAATTTTCTACTAGATGAAGAGGAATTAGGAATGGAGGAAGTTCAAATGTTCCACTAGTGCACGAGGCCTTATGATCTGAGAAATAGGAAAGTTGGAGGGATCACCACCTCTACTCCCCCAAATAATTTCACTACACCTCCTAATCTGAATACAAACAACAATATTTCTTATTTGAAAGTGTCAATGCAATATTTTTCTAAAGGAAGACCTTTTGATTCTTCTAGGGGAGGACACATTGATGCTGGTAAGGAAAAGAAAGTAAAACAACTTAAAGGTAATCAGTCTGAAATGAGTGTAGCACAAATGGATGAATATGTGGCTAATGAACTTTAGAAGGTAAAAGTCAGCCTCTCAACTTTTGAGTTGTTAAGAGTTCCCGCAATCAGAAGTGTTGTCTTTGATTCTTCGAGTGGAAATATACCTTCTAATTCTTCACAATATATTGCTATGAAGAAGGTTGGTTTTAGTGAACCAGTGGTTAAGGAAGTGATTGGAAAAGCATAAAATCCATAGCTAGTAAGGGATCAAACTAATCAGCCAACCAAGGATCAAGTTCAAGTTCAGTCAAAGGATAGGAGCAAGGAAAAGGAAAAAAATCAAGTAGCTCAAGTTGATACTTTGATAAGTCCTTTTCAAGGAAGGCATGAGACCCCTCCTTTCTTGATCTCTATTTGCATATTTGGTAAAAACATACATAATTGTTTACTAGATTATAGAGCTTCCACAAACATTATTCCATTCTCAGTTTGCAAGGCATTGGGTACTACTCCTGCTTCCTCCCAATGAAAGGTTACTCAACTAGACAAGACAAAGGTGAGTGTAGTAGGTGAATTGAACATGATCACTATGTAGATTGCATTTGACCTAAGGGTGAAACTAACGATCAATATTCAAGTAGCTAATATACCAGATGCTTATGAGCTGATTTTAGGAAGGTATTTCACAAGAGCACTTAATGGATATATCTCCACTGAACACTCACATATGTGGCTCCCATGGAAGGGGATCCCTAATCATATCAAGATTGAATGAGATCCCAAGCTAAATTATTTGATCACAAAGTACCATAATAGAACAAATGAGGTGTTGGTTTCTAAGACTAGCTTTGGAAATTATGTTTTAGTTGCAACAAGTAGACGAAGTCCTGATGATGCAATATATGCCTAGGGATCTTACTTAGTTTTCCAGTAGTATAGAAGTAGTTGTAGAACTAGATGAGGATGGTGAATAGGATGATAAAAAACTTATTTTTCTTGATAGTTTCCAAGAGTTCATTCACAAGTGTGTCCAAGAATAGATTAATCTTGGAAGGAAAATGGATTTTGAGGAGCTACTTTTACCCAACTGGTGTAGATTTCATGATGCATCACATTTGGAGCTTGAATGTTGTCTTTGTCAAACAACAATTGAGAAAATCAAGAGGTATATTAATCCTACTCCTACTGTTAAGATTGATATTCAAGAAATGCAGACTGAACAAAAGTGCCAATAGTAGATTCAACAAGAAGAGCCTTCAACAAAGAAGAAAATGGGTGTAGAAAATTTAAAATGTATGTGTCTCACTAAGTTTTGGGCATTACGATTTGATGGTTCCAAATCTAAGCAAGGAGCTAGTGTAGGCTTTGAACTGACAAGTCCAACAAGTAAAGCTTTCTTTGTTTCACATAGATTATAGTTCCATTGCACCAACAATGTTGCAAAATATGAGGCTTTGATACTTGGATTGCTAATGGCCTTGAGGAAGAAGGTTAAAGCCTTACAAGGTTTTGGGGATTCAAAATTAGTAGTTAAACAGGTTAAAAGGTAGTACTCATGCCATCATAGGAGGATGGCAAACTATAGGCATAAAGTATGGGACTTATAGAACGATTTGATGACTTTAATATTCAATTGATTCCACAAAGCAAGAACCAGACTGATGATGCTTTGTCCCAAGCAACAAGTACTCTAGAGCCATTGTCTTTATCAGGATTGAAGAGATTTATTGTTGATCTCACTCTAATCCCATCTGTACCGAACATCGTGACTAACTTCTAGGTGTTTGAAGATGATAAACATATCTTGGATTTCATTACCAGTTCTGATGTCTTTGCCTCTCAGATTATTGATGAGATAGAACCACAAGAAGAAGAGTTAGATATGGAAGGGGTAATTAATTTTAAGAAAAACATAATTCCTAGAAGAATTGTGCAATTGGAAAGAATCTTTGATTTGGATAAGATAACAGATCAAGAATAGTAGGCTAGAAGGGACTCATCAAATAGTCAATGTGATACTTATAACATGGGTACTTTAGAGGAAGTGAAGAATGTTTTCATTGGAAAGGTATGCACTCCTGAGGAAAAGAAAGGGATAATAGATGTGTTACATGTTTATCAGGATCTTATAGCTTAGAGTTATGAAGATATGAAGACCTATGACACTTCAATCACCATACATTCCATTCCTCTTAAGCCAGATGTGAAGCCTTTTAGATAGAGGCAAAGGCCAATCAATGCCTTACTAGAACTTGTTATTCAAATAGAAGTGGAAAAACTACTATCTGCCCGCATTATATTTCCTATCAGACACTCAACTTGGGTACCAAATGTAGTGCAAGTGTGAAAGAAGAATGGTGAAATCTGTTGGGAATAGGATGCCATTTAATTGCAATCCTAAACATATTTCATGTATCTCCTAAGTCCTTGGAAAGTGTTCCCCAACACAAGGATTAGAAATAGATTAAATTCGAATGAAATGAACATGCAAATTGACATTTGTGATTATTCCTAAATGATGGGAACATGTGGGGACGTCCAAGAAGAGATCCTACAAGATAGGAGAACATGGGGCACCCACATGGAAGGTGGAACCCACCTTGCTTAAGTTAAATTTTTGGAGGATTGATAACACTTCAATAATGCATTTTTTAATCCTACAAATTAGGGATTGCTATTTACACGAGTCCAGAGTGGCACTATCAATTCAATATCAGTTCAATTCAATTTAGTTCAGTTTAGTGTTAGTTTAGTCTAGTTCAGTTCAATTCAGTTCAGTTTAGTTTAGTTATCGTTCAATTATCTACAGTTGCATGTAGTTATTTTGAGTTGAATGCTAGTTGACTTGAGTTGACTTGAGTTGCATGACTAATAACTTTTGTTGCATGACAGATAACAGGTGGATACTTTCAGTTAAGTGGAGATGATCAATCATGCATAATGTTTGCATGAATTGGTGGAGAGATATGTTTCAATTAACTAAGATTGACTTGGGACCACCTTGGGTGCCTAAGGTAGCATCTTTCAACTAACAACTTTTGAATGAGAAGATATTTACAAGGCTCAGTCAAGTGGGCCCATTCTTGGGCACCAACTTTGAGGTGGAGATTGCAAGATATTTTCTTGACCAAAGTTCGGTTAAGTGTTCTATTTGGGGCACCTAAATTGAGGAAGACTTTAGTTTGACTTCAAATTACACGGTGGAACTCTACTTGTCCAATCTAGGCATATATTTTTGTGAGGAGATTTATGCTCTTGTTTTGTACAACTCTTATGAGTTTATAGGCTCATTAATTTTCTACTAATTGTAGTAAGTGGATGAGAGTTCCATGAGAGGGTTTATTGCACGTTGTGAAGAAAGATTGTTGAATGCAAGGAAGCATATCAATCAAGGATTGATATAGTATTATTGTAATCTTGTTCTAAGGTTAAATAATAGAAGCACTATTGATTTTGGTGGAGTTTTTTCACGTATATGTTGTGTTACTTCTATCTTCTTGTCTCATTCTTCTACAATCTTCTGTCTCTTTCTACAATTGGTAAAATTGATCTAAACAGATTAATCATACACATAATTATGACAAATAACACTTAATTAGATCTACAGTCTCATAGTTTTACAAGTTTTAAGCTACAATTTCACCTTCATTTTAAAAAAAATCAGGCTTTGTGTGGACTTTAGGAATTTGAACCATGCCTCAGAGAAAGACAATTACCCAGCCCCATCCTTGGATGAAGTCTTACAAATTGTGAATGGTTCTTAGATGACGTCTTTCTTGGATGGTTATTTAGGTTACAATCAAGTGATGGTTCAATATGAGGATAGACACAAGATAGCCTTAACTACTAAATGGGGAAATTTTGTGTATAGGAGGATGCCATTTGGGCTAATTAATGTAGGAGCTACTTTCCAGTGAGCCATGGACATTTCTTTCAAAGACATAATTGGTAAGTGTATTATCATCTACATGGATGACTTTACTATCTTTTCTAAAAAGAGGGGGAACCATATCTCAAATTTATGTAGGGTTTTGCAAAGGTGTAGGGAGTTTGGTATCTCTCTAAATCCAAAGAAATGTATTTTCGAGGCCATGGAAGGTGAGATATTAGGGCATGCCATTTCAAAAAATGGTATCTTAATTGATCTTGAGCGTATACAAGCAATTTTGAAAATTCATCCTCCTGCAAGTAAGAAAGAGATGAGATCATTCTTTGGAAAGATTAACTTTGTTCGAAAGTTTATCACTAGTTTTGTAGAAATAGTCAAGCCTTTAAATGTAATGTTGAAGTAGGATGCAAAGGTGGAATGGAATTCTGAAGCAAAATAGGCTTTTGAGGAGATAAAGAGAGTTATAGTTGATGCTCCTATTTTCGTGAGTCCAAATAATGCTAAACTATTTTGCATATACTTGTTTGCATCAAAAAACGCTTGTGCTAGTATGCTAACATAGAAGTTAGACAAGGGGATGAGCACCCAAGTGCATTCATGAGTGCTCTATTGAAGGATGCAGAACTAAGATACCCCAATGTGGAAAAACAAGCTTATGCATTAGTCAGAAGAGTAAAGAAATTTAGGCACTATATTTTAAGGAATAAAGTGTTTGCAATTGTGCCTAATCCAACAATCAAGCTCTTATTGATGCAAAGTGAGTTGGGTGAGTGAAGAGAAAAATGGGTAACTATGTTGCAAGAATATGATATTGAAATACAACTTATGAAATTAGTAAGAGGGAAAGCATTAACAAGGATAATGGATGAAACTAGTCTCAAAATTATAGCACAACAATATCATCTTCAAGATGTTTCACACAATAAGTGGTATGATGATGTGGGTTTTTACTTGCTTAATCGGAGGTTCCTTGCTCATCTAAACACAATACATCGTAGGTTTTTATGGTTAAAATGTGTCAGTTATATGTTGAAAGGAGCAATCTTGTACAAGAAAAATCATGAAGGTATTTACCTCCATTGTCTAGGCAAGGAAGAAGTAGCTCTAGTTATGGAAGAACTTCACAATAGGTATGGCACAAGTCATGGTTCTAGTCCTGCCACTGCAAGTCAGATCTTATGAGAAAGATATTATTGGACCACACTATTCAAGGATGCACACAATCACATAAGGACATGTCATGTTTTCCAGACTTTTGCTACTAGGGAGAAGCACTTTGTTGTTCCATTGCAACCAGTGATTGAGGTAAGACCGTTCACGTAGTGGGGATTGGACTTCGTTGGGACAATTAACCCACTATCTTCTACTAGGCATAGGTATATTTTGATTGCTATTGATTATTTTACTAGGTGGAATGAATCCATTGCCTATAGACAATGAACCACTGAGGTAGTGATAAATTCTCTTAAAGAAGCTATCATTAATCGTTTTGGATGTCTATTTTTATTAGTTTGTGATAATGGTTAAGCCTTTGCTTCATTAAAAAAATTTGGATGGGCATTTGACCATGGGATTATCATTAAGTTTGCCTTAAATTACTACCCTCAAGACAATGGCCTAGCTGAATCTACCAATAAGAACCTTTTAACTGATATTCGTAAGCTAATTGATAGAAATCCAAAGGACTGACATACCCAACTAATATTTTATCTTTGGGAAGATCACACATGTCAAAAGGATTCATTAGGGCTATCTCCATATCCTCTAGTTTACGGTTTTAAGCCTGTGTTTCCAATCCAATTGAGAATTCCTACCTTACAATTCATCAATGAGTATTATGAGGAAGGGGAATGTTTAAAATCCCGTCTAGCTGAACTTTTGTAGTTAGAAGAAAAAAGAGATGTGGCATTAGAATTTTTTTCCAAACACTAGAGTATAGTCAAACGATGTTTTGATCACAAAGCCAAGGTTAAGGCCTTCTGAATTTATGATCTGGTTCTATATTGGGATAAGGCACACAATAAGAAAAGGGAGCATGGGAAGTTCAACAAGATTTGGCTTGGCCCCTTTCAAATCTCTAAAATATTGGGAGATAATGTTTTTCATTTAAAGACTCTTACTAGAGAGGATGTCCTATTGTCGGTCAATGGGCAATATCTAAAGCATTACTTCCTTTCTTGAGTTGTTTCAGCTCAACCTTGTAAATAGTTAGCTTAGGTGTTTGGTTTGCTTTGGTTTTCTTTGTTTTGGTTTGCTTTGCTTTGGTTAGTGTAGGTTGGTTTGGTTTTCTTTGCTTTTGGATTTTGGGTTCTCCCTATTTTCTAGTTGGGGTGTTTTATTTGCATGACAACCAGTTTATTATCTAGGATTGCTTTAAGTATTTCTTTGAAAAACTCTAATCATTTTTTTGAAAGGGATGGTATAATTCCTCCATTTAGTGTCACATGGTCTAAGCGTATAAAGAGGATAAGTCATTGAATTGGGTTAGTTCTTGAATGTGCTCAAATCTTATATTTCACACAAATCTTAAGAATCGTGAGGTTGTTGTAGGTTCCTTGCAAGGTCTTGTTAAGTGGAAAATCTTATATTTTCTCTTTAGCACCACTATGATTCTTAGCCCTGAGTGTGAGCTTCATTGCTTATAGGTTGAAGTGTAAAGAAGTGAAAAGAAAAGAAAATATTGAAAATCAAAAGAAGAAAATTCAACTTTTCAAGAGGATCTAAATATATCTATCAGGGCTTTAGATGCTTGGCTGGAAGTAGAGCTATGTTCGGGAGAATCACAATGATAACCTCTTCGAGGCTATGGACGCTTGACTAGCTGCGAGGCTCTATCCAGGTTTCTTTTGGAGTTAGAATTATTCATGTAGCTTAACTTGGATAAACTTGGTTTCTTCAATAGCTTAGGGAGGTAAATTAATACATTTGCACACACTTGGATTTCTAGTGCATGAAGAGCTAGCTCATTCATTGGTTTTGGGACTTTAGTTTATCAGTTGACCTAATGAGAGGATCGAAACTAGATATTTTGGGTTCTTGATTCTAGTTTGTCGTTGAAATGCTCTAAAGCATTTCTTGAGCAGAGTCGCCATTTGTTGTGCAATTTTTGCACATATGCCCCACTAGAGGTGGGGACCCTCTTTCTTGCTTTTTTTTTTCTTCTAGTTTTTGCTTTAGGTTTTTCCTTTTCCCCTTAAGGGATAGGTTCATTGAAATTTTGATTTGCTTCACTTGTTGAGCTTTAACGCTTTTATTTGCACTTTATGTTTTTTTTTTGCAACATTTTGATCTTGATTGATGCTTTGAGTCACTGGTTTCATGTAAATTTTACTTTGGAATCAAATTGGACAAGTTTGGGAGAGTTTTAGGGAATCCTCCTAGTTTTGGATTTCTCAAAGGTTTAGTGGCTCACTAAATTCATTCCTATATGGATTACTTGAAATTCTAAACATTCGCTAAATATTTAACTTGCCAAATTTTGTTAAGTCTTTATTGTTTGCTGAATTTGTCCCTAGGCAGATTCCCCAAAATTTCTTTCTTTACTAAACCCTGTGGTCACTAGATTCCCTGAGGCCATCGCTAGCTCATTTTCCTGAACTTTAGTGAACGTCTTATCAGGGAATTTATGAGTTTCTACAGGTGAAGTACCTTGTCATTAATGCAAATTTGTGGTGCGATTTATATGCCTTTTGACCTCATATTCATTATTCATTTTGAGAATTGCATTGTTAAGGAGAATTTGAGCATTTTAATGTTTCAAAGGTGTGGATTTGGGCATTCTACTCTAGGGCATTTCACAATTGATCAACTAGGGTTCCAGGTGTGCACTTGTACTGCCATTATCAATCTCCCTAGTTGAAAGGTAGGGTTTTGAGCCTATTGAAAGTTCCATAATGGATTGCAATTTGAAGTTTTTATTTAATGTAATTGGTATTTCAGTGACCCTAGAGTTTGGGGCTGTGATTTGCATTGTATTGTTCATTTGATTTTGTGATTGTGACTTTGAACTAGTTTTACCAACATTTGATTTCACAAGGGTTTAGCTTTGGTAGATGATTATCATTGCATTGTCAATTCTAGCTTTGAATTCATTTTATTTACTGCTTATTTTGCATTCAGAGTTGGTAAACTATGGCATCATTTTGTTAAAAGCTAGAGCTTTGGAATTTTGATCTTTTTATAGGTGTATTTTGATTATGAATACCATGAACTAGGGCATATTTAGAATAAAATGGTTAATTAACCCATGGTTTTGAAGATTCGAAAGCAATAGTGCGCCTATAAGTAAACCCTAGCTCATGCTAGTTTAAAATCCATTGATATTGGGTAGTCACATTTGCATATTGTGACTCAAATTGTAAATCATGATTTAAGTATGATGATGAACCCTAAGATGTAATCGAAACAATTTGATTTGGTTATCTTTCATTTTGATGAGTTAAATTGACTTGTGAAGATTTTGTTTAATCCTTTAGCTCCTAGAATGCACGAAAGTGTTTCCTTCACTAAATCCGTTGATTCATGGAAAACCCGAAGTTCCATCCTTCACGTAATCAGTGACTTTCCAGAAAACACAAATACCTATCTTTCATTGAATTCACTTTGTCAAGGATTCCCCGAGACCTTTGGCTTTCATGGATTTTGTCCCTAGGTGGATTCTCTAAAGTTTTGAGGTTCTCTTTCTTATAAATGGTGTGAGATGGTATGGATGTAAACTCACCTTAATGAACTGAATTTGAAATATTTGAAGTGTATAAAAAAGACTTAGCATCTTTTTCCTCCTTCGTGGAATCTACATGGGCGAGAAAAACCCAAATACTTATCCTTCATGGAATCCGTGATGCCCCAGATTCCCCAAAATCCATGAGAGCTCGAAATCCGTGAACTTGTCAAAAACCAAAGGTTTATTTAAGATTTGATTATGAGGGTTTAGGGTATGTGCAGGATCATGATGGGCCAAAAAAGTGGTGATATGATGGGTATGTGGCTGACGAATTTTTTTATATCCAAAATTGATGAAATGAAAAGGGTTTTTAAAGGAGATTCTCAGCTTTCCACCAATATAAATTATGCTTTAATTTGAATTTAATAAATAATTATTATTCATTTTCTATTTGAATTACGATTAAAGTCCTGATTGATAAACTGATTGAAAAAACATCTATAGAGTTCAAACGGTATCACATTTTTTGAATCTGAAACATGTGTCACATTCTATGCTTCGCATACTATAGGATTAAAAAGAAATAAAATTGATTTTCATGAATTTTTGACCAAGTTAAGGTGGTTAGACATATGAGTTTTATATTTTATAAAATTTGTAATAAAAAATCATAATTAATTATTTACTTGGAAAAAAATTACAAACAATATGCATCACATCAGGACATGAGTCCTCTACTTATATCTAAAATCTTATAAAAAAATATTATCATTTTCACCTACTTATTTTTTCCCTGAAATTTAAGTACTACTGCATTGAAATTTCAATTTTTCACCAAATAGATTTTTTTAAAAATAAACCTAGTAGTTTATAAACTACATTCAATTTGCTACAAATTCTATTCTTACATATTTTTTAAATAATATAGGTAACTTATTCAAATTTTTACGTCAAGTTGTGTAACTCTAATTTTTATGAATTTTTCGCCACTTAAGGGCATGTTTTTTCCATGATGATCATGCACATACCCTTTATAACTTGGTTTTAATTATTTTAATGATGATTTGAAGTTTAGAATATGTTCCATATAAGCTTTAATGATGAATTCAATGATGCAATTATGTTATAATGGTTAATTATGCTTGACATTTTAGTAATTATGATCCTTTTCTAGCCAAATGTAGGCAAAATACAACAAAGGGAAAATATTCTAAAGCAAAATCTACTAAACCAATTAAAGAGGAACCTACAACTAGAGTTGAAAGGATGAAGTATGAATTCAAGGGTACGAGGCTGGAGTGCAAGATCATTTCAACATGGGAAAAAGTTGGAGAAACCAATATGGGTCATGTGGATTATGAGGATTTCAAAAAAAGAATGTATTGCAATGGACTCACTCCTTTGGCACAAGCTATTGGATTTCCACCTTCAGTGTAGTGCCGTGAGCCAATCATGGAGTGTGCAAAACATTGTGATTCAGAAAAGAGAGTGATTGTTGGTCCTCAAGGTAGAGTAATGGAAAATCTGATTGAAGAATCAATAGTTGAGGCCTTCAGCATTGGGTCACATCAAAATTTGGTAAAGTTAAAGCTACAGGTTGCATAAGAATTCTATGATTCAGATCCATTTGAGGCAATGAAAATTGTGAATAGATCATGGATTGAGAAACCAAAGTCACACTATTCCAAGTTTCTGAAATAATTACATAGAAGTGACTTCAAATTTGAATATAATGACATGATTACTCTCCTTAGTAGAGTGGTAAGTATAGAGAAAGCTTTCATTTTTGAAGAATGGATGTTTTATGTCATCTCTCAAATAAAGAAACAAACTCACTATCACTGGGAAAGAACTATCATTGATAATTTGGATCTGCGATTGAGAAGTGTGCAGGACACCAAAACATTTACTATGACTTCATATGTTGTGTATATACTGGATAGGAATTTCAAGTATAAGGATCTAAGATGTAAAGAGAAAATTGGTTAGGATAGAGTCTATGATGTTTACCCTCATCTACACTTCAATACTTCCAATTTTAGGAGGGTTAATGAATCTTTCACCAAGAACAAGGACCTTGTAAGATACACTCCATATAATAATTTCAGCAGAAGCAATGGATCTGATCAAGAAGTATGACTTTCACTGTATTCAATTTCCAAAGTTCACTTATATTAGATTTCACGGATCTCCAAAGGTCCCATATAGGCTCCCCAAATATCCTACTGACAAGGTCATATTTTTCGAATTGACAAGGCAATTAGCTACATTTGATGCTATTTTGAAGGAGATGCATAAAACAAGGGTTGGTGTTGGTTTCCCCTTGAGATTGGTGGTTTGGAGGCTTGTTCTTCTATACAAAGTGCACATCATACTAAAACAGAGATAACTCATCTTCATTTGTATTCTCATTTAAATAGAGGTAATTTTGATCCTTATGGAATATCACATAAGATGGCTAATAGGGAGTATAGACACAAAGATCACATTGAAGATTATTGGGAAACTTTTAGGGATGAGTTTGAAGTAATAAAGAGAAGATATTGAAGGATGTATCTGAAATTAATAAGGCTCCATAGAGTGGAAAATGTACCTGATCAAGTTGATGATGAAGATGACCCCATCCAGTACCATGATTACATGCAATTTTAGAATAAGTCACTCCCTACCATTAATTGGTCAGGAGATGAGGTAGATGATCTGGATCAAATCAGTGCCCTAGTGTTGAAATACTCTAAGCAATGGGTCAAACATAAGGTTTTGGAATTGGAAGCAACATGAAAAAAGTTTACTTATGACTTGCTAGGAGATTTGGAGTCTCACTCAAAAGAAGAAACTAAAAATACCCAAGATGGCACTGTAGTTCCTCTAGAGGAGGAAGATACAGAAGAGGTGCCCCTTGTGATCAAGAGGAAAACTAGAAGTCAAACCAAGGACAAGGAGCCTAAGAGACAACCAGTCTCAAAGAGAAGAAAGCCTACAAAGGAAGCTACTGAAGGAGATGAGCCTTCAAAGAAGAGAAGGCTTGTCACAAAAGGAGAAAAGGTATCAAATTCAAAAAGACCAACGCTAGTGAAACTCAAGCCAAGGTAATTGAAGTAGAAAGCTCTGGGGAAAGACCATCTAGGTATATGCAAGAAAGAATTCCCCAAAGAAAAATATTTCTCCTCCAAATACACAAAATGTTGAAAATATGGTCAATGAGCCTGAGGAGAATGTTAAGGAACCATCAATTGAAGGAGTTGATAATGCTAAATAGGCAGTTACAGGAAATAATAATCCCCCTCAATCTCCTCCCTAGAATTCACAAACTAATAAAGAGGAAGGAGAGGAAACAATAGAGGAAGGTAACACCTCCAAGGGGTTTGAGCAGCAAGAAGATGAAGAAGTAGAAACTCCAAAGAGTGGAGAGATTAGTGGTTTTGGAATCCTACTAGAACAAGAGGTTTCCAAAGTGCAAAGTGATAAGGTTGAGAAGGAGCTAGAGAAAGTAGAGGAAATTCCTTCCCATTCTCCTGAGAAGGAACAAGCACATGTATCCAATGTTGAAAACAAGGGTGAAGACTGACAAAATAAGGAGGATATTGATAAAGATCCAAAAACAATGAAATTAATCAGCCTAAGGATCAGGAAGAACAATATGTTTCTCATAATGGCATAGACATAGAACACCCAATTGCTCCTGATTGGTTGAAAGAACATTTGAAGCCCAAACCAATCATTGTAGAAGAAGAGACTCCAGATTGGATTAAGTTCCTAGCAAATTTGGGAAAATCAAAAGAAAGAAAGAAAGAAAGAAAGGGTAGTTTCCAAAATGACAAGGGATGAGGTGAATAATAGAGTTCTCCATGTTTCCACACCCATGAATGATAAGCATAAGGGTGAGGTTAGTCCATCCAAAATATTATAAGATTGAAACAATCAACCTAGGTCCTTCAACCAAAGCACAAGAGAAAGAAGATCTTCAAGAATATGCACAATCCATTCTAAAGAGACTAGACAATGAAACACAAGCTAAAGAAAAGATACAACAATAAATGGAAGAACTACAAAAATATATCCAACATTTAGTTAAACCTTTGAAAACATAGGCTGGTGAGAGTGTCCCATGTTCAAAGGTTTTTTTATCAAAAGATGCCATCATTGAAATTGAAAGGATGAGAACCTCTCTACAGGTTACTGAATAGTGGATTGGCATTGTATGTAAAAAAGGGAGATGCCATGATTGAAAAATTATTACGCACACATGAAAAGGATTCATCCTTTCTAGAAGATATAACTCAACTTACATTGGAATTCCAAGTAACAGATGACACAACCATCACTGCATTGAAGAAAATAATGGAAATTCCAGAGGAAGTGGTGGTGAAAGAAAATGTCTTTACAACTAAGAATGTAAATAAACTAGTTGAATGGATAGAAGCATTTAATTTCAAAAAGGAACTCATGATGAAAGCACTAAACAAGGCATATAAGATCCAAAGTAAAGTAAAGGAAATATCAGATAGTTGCATTGCATTTTTAGAGATTGTTACAGGAAGAAAGAAATTTGGAAAGAAGAACTCAAAATTGGATCAATTATAGAAATGGTGGCATGAAGTCTATTCTCCAACTAAGGATGGGCCTGTAACATTATATCAACTTGAAGATGTAGTTTTTTATATTTCTAATTTGGATAAATATCAAGGGCTTCAATGAGATTGGGAGAAGACTTTGGATAAATACAAGGAAGAAATAAATTCTATTAAGTTTAGAATAAAGTTTATTCCAATTTCTGACCAGGCCGACCTGAATAATATCCTTTCAAAGATTCAAGAACTTTCCAGAAGAAAAGAAAAGGATAAGGAGGATGACCCAAAATAATTACATTAAACAACATGCATACCACATCAATATTTCTAGAGTTTCAAGTTGGTTGTGCCTAGATCTTCATGTCAAAGGCATTTATTTAATTTTGAAATATCTTTTAAGATCGATCTTTGTAATTTTGTATTGTAAAAATTAAATTAGGTGATCAAAAATCCCAAGGACGACCTATTTTGGCCGAGCTAATTGTAAACCTAATTTAATTTCTTCCTTAGGCCGACATGTTGGTGATTTTCTATATATTAAGGCTCTCTCCTCATTTGTGAGGTTGTTGTTACTGGACATGAGATACTGGAATTGTTACAAAATTTTGGTGAAGTGGATACAATTGAAGACATTGTCTTTTGTTGATCTTCTTTGTGTCATTTCATCTATGCATGGTTCTTATGTTTCAAATCTATTATAACTTGTTTTGAGTAAGTGATTTTAAGATTAGAATTAGAGCTAGTTGCAGTATGTTCATTTTTATGATAAAGTGTTTAAGGTGTTGAGGAATCTTTAGTCCATACTTTTAGCAATTTGTTGATTGTAAGTTGTTGTGTAAAGTTAGCCTGGGCCTACTCTTTATTGCACTCAAGTTCAATTGTGGATGTTTATGTATTTCATACTTTTGGATGAATGTTTGAATGTTCACAATCTGAAAATATTTAATACTATGACAAATGGATTAGTACGGGTTAACTGCACTTGATCCATGAGGAATTGAAGTGTGATTTAGCCATAAACCTCAATCCCAATAAAATCATTCAAGGTAAATCAAATTGGAAGCCATTAAAGCTTAGCATGTTAAACTACAACAACTTTTGAAATACCTACTCTAATCAATTGAAATGATGACCCTTTCCCAATCTTGTGATTAGTGGGCATGTTTCAGTCGATTCTATGGAGGAGATTCGATGAAACCATTGTGATAAGTGGATGAAAACCTAGTTTATGCTAAAAATGAACATGATGCAAGCTAAGTTATCATGATTTTATGATAAGAATGAACTGATTATGTTATTGCTAAGCTAACCTAAGCTAATTCTAAGCTAAAAGATTCAAAACCCTAATTTATAAAAAAGCTAAGATGGATGCATGGAAGCCATTAATGGAAGCTTAAAGCTATTATGCAACTAAAAATGAACTAAAACAAGCTAAAAGTGAATGAATATGAGTGTATGGATGCAAGTGAATTCAACAGCATGACTTTGCAATTGAATGATGGATGCATGAGTTTCAACAACATAAGTTTTCTCTGAAAAAGATGGATCCATTTGTCTCCAAATAGTGATCTATTTATAGGAGAGCAAATGAGGAATGAAGGGTTGAGATTAAAAATATTAATCAACAGTCCAAGATGAAGGAGATGAGACGCATGGATCATGGATTCTCATCAATGGATGAGAATACACGATGAGATTCTAATCAAGGGTTCACACTTTCCTCAAACAAATGCATTTTTGACCTGCTCACAGAGGTCAAAGGTGACTTGTTCAAAAGGTTGAAGGTTAAAACTTGCTCAAGAAGCCAAGTGAAAATATCCCTTTTTCAAATGATGAAGGAATAAGGTTATTCTTTTGGAATATGCTCATGGGTGAGGAAAAAGGCAATTTAAAATTTAAAACAAAGCTTTAATTGTGCAAAAAGGGGATAAGGAATATTCCATGGGAATATTCCCTTTACTTAGAGGAAAGTTAGATTAATTGCTAGTTAAACAAGATTTAATCATGCAATTAGGGAATTAGAAGAATTAAAGGGATATTTATTAAATTAAATGATTTAATAAATGTGGGAAAGGTGGAATGATATTTAATTAAATAATTTAGGGTAATTTAATTAAATAAGATGACTTAGGGAATTAAATTAAACATTTTGATGTATTTAGTTTAATGAGATGAAATGTTAGTGTGAAAAGGGATGAATTAACCTGATTAAATTAATTAAGCCAATAGATGAAAATGATTCAATTAATTAAATAGCTTGGCTATTTAAATTAATTAAGTGAAAAGATGATGGATTAAATAGGAAATGATGTTAGTTAGCCAATGTGATCCATCGAGACATTTTTCAGTGTCTAGATTTTGCCCCTCTTTGAAGCAATGTACTTGTTGCATTGGTTCAAAGATTGATGTTGATTTCGATGTTGATTTTGATGTTGATGATGATGTAGAAACAAATATCGATGATCTCTTTGAGATATTGATAGCCAAGATAAATTTGATTGATAAGATTTATTGATTGAT
Source organism: Sequoia sempervirens (assembly GCA_007258455.2). Lineage (NCBI taxonomy): Eukaryota > Viridiplantae > Streptophyta > Pinopsida > Cupressales > Cupressaceae > Sequoia > Sequoia sempervirens. The sequence goes on along the minus strand of VDFB02000003.1, from coordinate 165,366,724 downwards.
TGATAACATTGTTGAGGATTCACAACAATGCCAGGATAGTGTTGAATACCACGAGGATTGATAGGGAATGATATATCCCTATGATGGTTGATTTGATGGATTGTTCAAGATTTGCTAGCAAGGCTAGGAACAAAGTCCATTAGATGATTTGATATCGATATGATCAAAAGATGGTTGGTTTCCCTCTTGAGAGATCCATCAGAGAATGAAATGTTCTGATTGGGCTCATGATAGGTGAAAATAAGACTTATGCTTGAGATGCTTGAGATTTTAGGTTGCTTTTGAATCAATGAGCTGAAATTTTTTAGATTATTGAGCTGAAGATGATATAGATGCCCCACTATGCCCCAATAGAGGAGGGATTGTTGTTGTGGTAGCTCAGATATTGAAGTAGACAGATTTTATGATGTATAGACAATCACCGACTATGTGTAGCCTCATGTATATGTCGATGTAGATCATATAGATTTGATGCTTGGATATAATTGTTAGTAAAGATAGAATAATAAGAAGAATAAGATGAATGGATTGACCATTGATTTTGAGATTGATTCAAAAATTCCAACAAGTCCATGATCCACTGAGACTTTATTGGAGATGGTGACGAGACATGCAAAATGAGGATGAATGTAGGATGATGAGTTGCTCACACTTTGGTATTGGGATTTTCTGTCATTCCTTATTGTTTGATATAACACATAGATACGATGCATCAAGGTATTAATAACTAGGACAATGTTGTATCTAGTGTAATGGACTTTGACTTGAAAAAAAGATAGGATAGTTTTTGTTCACGCCTTGACATACAGAAGCCTCGTTGGAACACAAGTTAGAAGCTTAGAATATATTGGGCCAAAGAATATGCAATAGTCAACAACATACCCTAAACAACCTTCGTACACACAACCAAGCAAGTATGTTCCAAGATTATCTTACAAGAGTACCCACAAGCACATCAAACGAAAGATAATACTTGATGCCCCATTCCTTTCTCTCTAAATTTTTTTAGATAGACATCATCGAGATGTCCTCGGAATGGGCCAATAAGATAAATCATAAGAGATCATAAACAAATAGGCAGTGTTATCTATAGCTCTTGCCTAGTTTAAGTTTAGCTAAGGTGATTTATGATACTGATGTCCATTGCAGGAAGGATACATCCTAGGACATGTTGATCAGAGAGTTGTCTTATGTTAGGATGATGATGCTAAGATGAGTTGTTATAAATTTCACAGTCACATTTACCTATGATTTAAACTTTAGATTTTTACTTTTAGGTTTGCACTTTACATCTTGCTATACTTGCTTTCTACTTGTTTTGCCAAAGGTGATGATCAATTTATTATGGATGAAGGTTTATTATGGGTGTAAGCGAAATGGGATGGATGGGTTTTAGATTTTTAGAATATTTCAATGATTTTGGATTTTGAAAATGTTTTGAGGCTATTTTTGGTCTTTTTTTAAAGTTTATGCGAATGTTTAGGATTTTCAAATTTTTTGAGGTTGTTTAGGGTTTTTTGAAGATATTTGAGGCATTTTAGTTCTTTTGAATGTTTTCTATTGTTTTTGGATTTTCAATTTTCAAATGTTTTTGTGTTTTCTGAATATTTGGGTGTTTTTGGGATTTTCAAGAATATTTGGATGTTTTTGTGATATTCAAGGGTTTTACAAATGTTTAGGGGTTTTCTAAGAATTTTTTAATTTTTGACCAAGAACCTAACCTAAAGACCTATCCTAGGGGCCTCGGGGGCTAATCAAAGATAAGCCTTGCCTACGTTATACATGCATAAACAACATAGTTCGACTCAATTGACCTATTTACAAGATGAAGATATGAACAAATGAAAGATGATAGTTTATTATGATGGACTCCTAAAGGACTAAACTAGGGTGTTATTATCCTCGAATTCAGTGCACTCAATTCGAGGGATAACCCCTACAAAATGTGTCTATTTTTTAGCCCACGTACTTTAAGCACGTAAAACAAGGAAAATTGCATTGGTCCTCATGTGTGTTCCCCCATCCTAGAGAAGTCATTATGAGCATTAACCTTTGTTAGTTCATCAAAATTCACATTTTTAACCAAGTTGTGAAAATTTAGTTTTGGGAGTTAGAAATTTTTTTGCACATTTAGGAGCACTAATTTTTAGCGCTTTTAAATATTACATGTAGGAGCTTTTTTTTTAACTACTCTTACATATTTCATGCCTTAGCCATTTTCTAGCACATGTAGGAGCGAGATTTTTTTAGCACTTCTACATCTCAAAACACAAGTCACATGTAGGAGTTCTGTTTTTCACTGCTCTTACATATTTCATGCCTTAGTCATTTTTTGGCACATGGAGATTCGAGGGTTTTTAGTGCTTCTACATCTCAAAACACAAGTCACATGTAGGAGCTCTATTTTTCACTGCTCTTACATATTTCATGTAAAATATTCATTTTTCACCACTTTTACATGACATGCTAAAGTGCTATTTTTTAGCGATTTTACATAAAATGTAGTTTCCTCCAAGTGTAAGAGCGCTGATTTTTAGCACCCTTGCACAAATTTCTAAAAAATTTACCAACACCCAGAGGCTTCCAAAAATACATTTTGAGCCCTATTTCGCTTAATTTTTCTTGCTCCATTGCTCACATCCATTTGCTAGTTTGCTCGCTTCCACTCCATTCTCCACCATCATTGCATTCAAGCTTTCCAAACCCATGAAATTGCTCAAATTTACATCCACTATGCAGTGTCTTGAAAATTTGAGTAATTACATCTAAAGTGCAATACCCCATGATAAAACCTCAATTTTTTCCTACCTTTTGCATCAAAATTGTTAATGCCTACTCTTGCATACATTTTGATCTCTTGTGCCCAGATTCCAAAGTAGTTTTGATCAAGTTCTTTCCTATCACCAAGAAAGAAGGTTTTGAAGTACAACCAAAAAGTTCTTCCCATGCTTCAATTTTTCGAAGTGATCATCAATGGTTCAAGAAGAATTTAAAGATGAAGCTTTCTCATAGTTTCAATGAACAAAATGATGGATTTCCAACTTATTCTAGATTTGGAAGGCAACATAAATCCTCCAATCTCATCGGTGGAATCAATCTAAAGAATCCTCGTCATCTCTGAAGTACACTCTAATGCTAGATAGTGATGAAATGCACATCAACATGAAGTTTTTGTGGGGAAAGATGTTGAAGAAGGTATAAAATTTCCTTAGATTAGATTTCCCAGTTTTAGCATTTTTCATGTTTTATGTAAATAAGTTTTGACATTTTACATGTCAATTTGAAAAATGTAATTACATGTAAAAGCATAGATGTTTTCCTATATTCATGGACAACATTTTTGAATAAGTCAACTAGTTAGGTAGGATTTTCCTAGATTTTCTCTTCTGATATTCCTAGATTTTCTCTCTTCTCCCATCTATAAATAAGAGAGAATTCTTTTGTAATGGTTATCTTTTATCTTTTGCAATGAAGTGCTTCCCATTTTGAGAAGCAAATACATGGAACTTTGTGTTCATCTTTTTGAATCTATTTTGATCAATAAAGAAGTGAGTTGCATACCAAACTTTGTGTTGGAATTGATTATCTTTTGGATTTGATTGGAATTGGTAGTGATTAGTGATTGAGATCTAAAGGGTTTAAATCCATGTAAACTTTGAGTTACACTCTTTTATTCAAATTTATGATATTGATTGAATACTGTTGGTGAATTCTCTACAAGACTTTGTGCTTGTATTTATTCATGTTTTTTGTGGATCTATTGTGGATTATCTAGAAGAATTTGTGCTTCTAATACAACACTAGTTACATATCTCAAAGGATTCATTGGTGAAAGCTACAAAATGACTTTGTGCCTTCGTGAGTTTTCTTGTTTTATCATTTATTGTTATTATGCTAGTATTCTTAGTTTTTGCTTTGACAAGATAAGAATATTGGAATTATTGCTTTGTTTTTAGTTTGAAGTTGTATCAAATTAGGAACTCAAAACCTTGAAGTATTGTAAAACATATTCTCTGAAAAAAGAGAGAATTATGAATGTGACACACCCCATCTCTTAATCATAGTGTGCATCATTGTGAATACTTAATTAGTTTTACTTAGTTTCAATAAGCAGTAAGAAGGGTGCCTCTCCTTTTTGAAAGGATAGATTGTATCTCGCATAGTTGTGGCTAAAATCAAGTTTTGTAATTTGTTAAATGGATTACATAATTTTCACCCAACATGTGTCTCAAGGTAAGATTAATGATGGCCTTGCCTACGTTCAAGCTCAAAGACCCATAGTTCGACACGGGGACCGCTTTTTGGATTTTTTATGTTTTGACCTTTTTAGGGATTTTGACATGTTTTGGATGTTTTGGATTTTTCCTTTACAATTTTTTGAATGTTTTTGGATTTTAGTTGTACAAGATTTTGATGTTTTTGGATTGTTGATGATCGTTTTACAAATGTTTTTTTGTTTTTGATAAGATTTTATGAATGTTTTTGGTGTTTTCGATGAGATGTTGGAGGTAAAAAATACCTATATCATGATGTTGATGTCACGTTGTGAGATAAAAGACATGGATCAAGGGTTATTTGAAAATAAAAGTGCAATAATCTTCCCCTAGTGCTTAGCAATTCTTTATAATGCAATGGACAACCAAGATAGGTAATGTATATGCAAAGAGTTTGAAAGAGTTTTATCATGCTGGGTATGGGCTATGGGACTTCACGAGATAAAGTGGTAAAGAGCCTGTCAAAAGTTTTCCATGAGTAGAGTTGAAGTATATGCCGAATCTTTGTCAAGATCAAGATAAAATGGAATATCTGGATAAATTTTGGATTGGATGGATGGAGGGAACATTGGATTTATCATGACAAGGATGAGATGCTTTTGTCTAAGAAGGATCATATAAACGCTCGATTCTACTCATGACACCTGTTTGCTAGGTTTTCATCATAGTAATTTCCCAAAGCACCACCATAGTGGTTTTCACTAGAGGACGATTATTTTTCTTTACTTTTTTAATCCTTTTTCTCATTTTTTTGGATTTGATCTTTTTTTATTTTTATTTTATTTTTTGAGATTTTCTAGAAAAGATAACCTCATGTTGAACCACCTGGTGGTACTGATGTGGAGGCCACTGTCATAATATGCCAATGATATCCTGCTTGAAGAAGTTGCTTTGCTAAGATATGAGCACTTGAATGCAACCTTGACGAATTCTGATCTGCCTTGTTGGTACCAGAATTAACCTTGTCTATGTGCACACATCGTAATAGAGTGCCTTCAAAATCCTTATGATGAAGGGTAGCTCCCAACACACAGTTAGTGTGGGAATTGGATATCATGAATGGAGTGGATGGTGTCATGCATGAAGGAATATGATATGGATTGGTGGATAGTTTGGAACCTTTGACTCTCCAAATTTGGGAAGTGTAGAGAAGGGGGATTAACTACTCATAAGTTCTCTTCATTCAGAGAGCCTCACAGGGTGAACTACCCTAAACTACCTTAGGAACAATGCGAGAGTTCTAGAATTTGAAAGAGTAGGTCACAAATATTTTCTGCATAAACTGAAAAACTCTCAGAAAAAGGACAACATAGAATATAAATGACAACATGGCGCGTTGGCATCTCAGAAGCACGCTTGCATCTCATACAAACCAAAAAGGGAATTTATCACAGAAAATAGCTAAATGACTACTAACAATTAGATTACTAAGAAATTACAGAATGTAGGAAAATGTCAGAAAGTGATAAAATTGAAATAAAGTAAAGTAGAAAAGATAAAGATAAAGAGAAGAAAGGAAAGAAGATGCTCACAACAATCTAAGTAATGAAGCCTCTAGCTAGTAGATATATTCAATACCTGCATCTATAAGATTTGGAGAAAGTGTTGGGGTTGTATAGGGTTTTGTCTCAGTCAAACCCTCATTTTGGTGTTCCCACCTCCACGAACAACCAAGAAGATAGATTGAAAGACTGTAATTGAAATGGACAAAGCGTATGGTGAAAGCAAAACCTACTTAGGAGTAGAACCCACACCACCAAGTATGAGTGATAAAATAAAACCCCGCTCGAGGAGGAGAACCTGCATCACAAAAGAGGTGATAAAAGCAATCCCCGCTCAAGGAGGAGAACCCATATCACAAAGTAAGGATGCAAATGGTAGGGGATATGGAATCCTAGGATGCGAAAAGGTGCAAGCAAGGCTTAGGAATTGTAGAGGGAGTTGTGAGAGATTTTAGAGAATGTTGTAAATAGAACTTGAAAAGATCTAAGAATGTTGGTGTAGCAAGCTATATGAGACTTGTGCAAACAAGAATTGGAGAGTGGAGAGCTAGATCCAAAGCTAGAGAAGAGCTAAAAGCATAGGAGAGTTGAGATAGAAGAAGTTATAGAGCCAAATGAACTAAAAGGATAGCTTTTTATGAGGGAAAAGAAGCTTCTCCAGCCGTTACAAGGCATCCCAGACTGTTACCACTGAAAAAAGGTGAGGACAAGTGGAAATCATGCTTGGAGATAGCTATTTGAGCATTAATACATCACAGGATGCTAGTGTGGTGCATAGATGTTTGCGCAGTGTGCGAGTGTTTGGACATGTCACGCTATAAAACAACAAGAACAAGAAAAGTGCAAGGTCCAATGCAAAGTGGACATGCGAGGGTGGCTACTGAAAAGGGTTATTGGAGCATCCTAAGAATAGAAAAAAGGCTGATGTAGGGGATAAAATGAGCCTACACAAGATGCTAAGGGAATGGACACTAATGTAGGTGCAAGAATGTATGTGAAATTGCGAGGGGTGCAATTTTACGACTATACATTTTTCCCCCACTTTAGCAGGCATATGAATTACATTAATATGCACACTAAAGGAAATCTACTAAACATAAATAACATCATATGCCAAAAGGATACTGTAGAGGAAGAAAACAACTCTTCAAACCACAAAAACATGAACCTAGTTTGAAGACCTATGAAATAGATGCAATAGACAAGAAAAACCTACACCAGACAAAAATGTTAGAACATAAAAAGCTAAAGGATTCAAGTCATCAAAGTAAAGAGACCTCAATGTAGAAGGTTGTATCAGTACTATGTGTCATCCCCAAATTATAGAAGAATTCTATAATGAAGAGAGGAAGGGCATATACTCAGGATGAAGAAGATGCAAATCTTCGATCCAGTATATACAATTGAGAAGAAAGAGAATTTTAAGAATGTAAGCGCCTCATAGGCCTACAGACCTGCAAGGAAGGTGTCCTCCAAGATCTCTCACATGAAGGAAACCAAGAAAAGTGCCCTACAAACCCACAAAATTGTAGGGAAGGTGTCCTTCAAGATCTTTCACATGAAGGAAATCCAGGAAAGTTCCCTATAGACCCACTGACCTGCATGGAAGGTATCCCCCAAGATCTCTCACATGGAGGAAACCCAAAGAAAGTGCCCTACAGACCCGTAAATCTACAGGGGAGCCACCCCCAAGATCTCTTGCATGGAGGAAGCTCAAAGAAAGTTCCCTATAGGCTCATAGACCTACATGGAGGTATCCCCCAAGAGCTCTCGCATGGAGGAAACCTAGGAAAGCAAACTCCATAGAGTCATAAAGCTGCCACATAGGAAAATAAGTAGAAAGTCATGCAGACCATCAACAATTTGGAAGACTTTCAAAGGGGTCCCTCTGGTACCCTTCAAAAGAAGAGGGGTCCTCTCAAGGGACACACTATTTTAAAAGTGAGGTCTATTCAGGTTTCCCCCAAGCTAGACGCCATAGAATTTATTTGAAGGAGAAAGGACTTCAAAGAGGTCCTTCAGGAACCCTTCAAAAGAGAAAAGAGGTCCACTCAAGGGATGATTAATTTGAAAGAATAAGAAGAGAGAGAGTCCTTTAAGGAGGACACACATCTTTATAACAAATTATCACTACCCCCAACATCCAGGGGAGGAGAACTATGCTAGATACTTAAACCATACATAACAGAGGTAGACGTCGATATCACTTGTCATGCGAAGTAAAGATAGGTGCGTTAATCAAATGGGAGTTTGATGACAACTGAATCAAGAAGTTGTTATATTTTATCTTTGAAGGCTTTGCATTCACTAGTGGAATGGAAAAGAACTCGATGGTATGCATAAAAAGAATGTTTTTATTTATCATGTTCATGAGATTTCTTGCATGTAGGAGAAGGAAGAGTAATTAAGCGAGCTTTTAGAAGCCACAAAAAAATACACTATTGCTCAGATAAAGGGTGAGGAGTAGGAAGCAAGCCTTTCTCTTGTGGAGAAAATTTTGACTATTCACAAGAAGAAGAAGGAATGAAGATAGAAGACAATGGAGTTGAGAAGAATTCTTGTCACTCAACCATGGCTTCCATTTAGATCATTCGTTCAAGCAACCAAGCCCCAAATTACACTTACAGGGTGTGAATTCTATAGGGACCTGAATTCCTTGTTTGTTACGTCCACAACCTTTATGCTCATAACCATATTTAGAGACAAGCTTAAAGTCGAGGCCTTAACATGTTTGTAAATATTGAAGAGAAGGAGGATCCTCATAAAGAGAAATGTCACAACAATGGGGATCACACTCCTCTATGGGATTGCCATCATCCTCTTTAGCAAAACTGTCAATATTATCTTCTTTAGCAAAAATGTAATCATCTTCCTCAGAAGGAGGATCAACACTAAGAACATTACAATTATTACTCATACTACCCTGCGATACAAAAGAATAATCCTCTATGATAGCAGGTGTGGATGATGTCATTGAGAGGTTTAAGTGGATCAGATCAACTTTATATTCCTGAATGAAGGAATCTATAAAGTCTAAAGAACCCCAATCATCACCAAGACATGCATTCTTTTGAGAAGAGGTAGGACCAGACTTGAGATTTCTTGTTTTAGAAGGATCTTCCTTAGGGACATCTATCTAAAGAGTATCCTTTGTAGTAGGTACTGTTGGAGTAAACATCAACACATTGGAAGACACTGAAGGGATAAGAGTAGGTACAACTAAAGTCTGACTAGTAGCTACCATCTCACATAAGTGCATAGCATCAGGGTTCGCTTTGATTGCGACTACTTTATTGTTAGCAATGAACTTAATTAGTTTATGCAAGGTAGACGAGAACACACCCATAGCATGAATCCATGGTATACCAAGAAGAAGGTTATATGGTAACTTTTCTAGCATAACATATACTAGGGTAGGTATAGTAACGAGACCCAACCTCTAAGGCAAGACTATCATGCCTTGGGCTTGTTAACCAACATTATCAAACCCATGAATGTCAACAGAAGAAGTATTAAGAGAAGATGATTCAATACTAATTTTAGGCAATAGATCAGTACTACATACATTGAGCGTTGAACCAATGTCAATGAGAGTACATCTAATACCGATTTTATTAATATTAACTATAATCATTTGATCCAGGTGGATCTACAAAACCTAAAAATTGAAGTGTTCCAGTTTCTCCCAAAAGCAATGCCATGACAGAGAGCTCGAAGAATTGAATTCGGTGCAACTTGAACGAGCGAAAAAGGACTCTATTTGCTCAAGTTACATGCAGTCAAAGATTTGTTCAATAGGGATTCAAAGGCCATCAGAAAGGTGAAAAGTTGATCATCTCAAAGTTGATCGAAATAGATGTCAAATCGAAGGGCTCAATAAAACGAACCCAACAATTGTCAAAATACAATATCATATGTACGAGATATCATTGATCAAAGGTCGGTCAACTCAAGGGCCAGGGATGGAAAAAGGGTCAAAATTTGACATCGTCAAAAGTGGTCAAAGTTGGTACCATCACGAAGGTCTCGTTGTCACGATCCTAACGACGCTCATTTCATCAAAAATGGAGCTAGTATGATGGAGAAACAACTATTCAAAGTTTTAGGTTGACTTTGGTGGTGGACCATATGGTGATGGCATCAGCATGACATCAACAACTTACAGAGTAGATGAGTCATCGTACGGATGCCGATGTGGACCAATAAGGTCTTGAAACGTGTCAAATGTATAGTGATGTGGCAGGTGATGTGTCTAAGCTAACGTGGCAGTTTATGTGGACCGTACATTGGCGTGGACGAATTGCAAGATGACACGTGGCATCCGCGATGAGTTTGTAGATGATGTAGATGCTGACATGCGCAGTGACTGGATGATGAATAGTCAGCTGACTGGGTTCCTTCGGTGAATAATCTATCAACACGTGGCACCTGTCATATGAGGTCATGTGGCACTTCTGCTCCAAGCTTTGTCAAGACCTACTCCATTAAACAGTGAAGCAAAATAAATGGGGCTCAAACCCCCGACTTCCACTATGAGAACAACTGGCCCGAAAATTGCACCATGTATATCATGCCTAAACTATACTTACCATTGGTTGGTTTTGTTATCATTCTATTTGAAATTGGTGTAAAAAAATTCCTGGCGGGAGTTGAACCCTGCACCGATTGGGTGGAAAAAGCTTTGTCTACCGACACACCATCGATGGCGTTTAAAAGGTATATGGGGGTGGTTTTATATAACCATAATATAGCCTAAATTCTTTAACTAAATAACTATATAGTTATTTAGTTAGGAATAAAAACAAATCCCAACCAACCTATAGCTCGAAAATGATAAATTAAGGGCTCCCAAAACAGTTTAAAATATGTTTTTAGGGGGTTATTTCATTTAAAAGGGGATAATATTGTTTAATATGTAAAAATGGGGAATAAGGGTGATTTTTCAAATCTTATGGTTTTTAGCCCAAATAGGCAAACCTCTTGTATAAAGGGGAGAGCTATGAGAACTTTCTCATCATGTCATTATTTATCTCTTCCTCCTTACTTGTAAGCATTTCTATGGGAGAATTTTGAGAGTTGAATTTTAGAGGAATATTGTTTTGTGTCTATAGTAGGTCCTTTTAGGGCAGAGTTAGTTTTTTCACTCTTGGTAAATCATCCTTAGCTTTAAGAGGTGATTTGAGTGAGATACTTTTTAGGACTTTATGGATAGGCTACAATTCTTTGTAAAGCAGCATTGCAAGAGGCTCCTTTGGAGATTGTACTACTAATTTAGAGCATTCTAATAGATTGGTCACTCAATTGAGCTAGACCTGAAGATGTAGTCCACTTGGACAAACTCCGTAATCAAATTTTTGTCTTCTTCTCTCTCTTTGCTCAGTGTTATCATTCTCTTGATATATTGTTCCTATTACTCCATTGGTTAATGTCTTTTCACCTTTGTGCATAATTACTTAGCAACGTTTATCATAGATCCCTTCCGCATATCAGATCAAGTGGTATCAGACCCCAGTTTGGCTAGTTTTGCAGAAGTGGTTGTTAGTCAGCTTGCTAGTTTAATCAGTTTGTCGGTTTGACAGTTTGCTAGTTTTTAGTGTCAGTGTGCAAGTTGACAGGTGGACATTTGGAGTTTAGAAGCGGAGATGGCATCGAAGAAGGGTGAATCTTCAAGGGTGACATTGACTGCATCCATGGTGGATGATCTTATGTCAATGAAAAGCATGGTTGAAGAACTCTACCAGGACCATTGGGAGAAGTCTGATAAGATGCAAGAGTTGGAGGAAGCCAACCATCACATTCAGTCAGAGAATGTTGAACTCAAACAGTTGCTCAAGGAAGCTAACATGGAGAAGGAAAGACTGCAGGTGCTACTACAGGAGGTCCTTGAAGAGAAAAATAGGAGAAGTCCTCCTATATCAGAGAGTGCTCATGTATGTGCCTTTTGTCTGCATTCTGAGGATACTTCTTCATTGTACTCCCCGCTCACCCCGAACGATAGTGCGTCATCTACGAAAAATTCCACTACAAAGGGTCTGAAATTAGGATTTTCTTGTGGTCATGGGAAGTGGAGCAGTTATGGCTCAAGTCAGGAGGATGTTGGTCAGTGTGCATTTTTTTGACAGGAGGAGTACCTGAAACTTTTCGGCATTTCTAGGAACGAATGTGGTTACCTAGAAGAGTCTTCTGCATATCATACTTTTGCGGCATTCAAAATACATAACAAGGGGATCGGTATGAAGCTGCTTACAAGGATGGGCTACGAAGGCAAAGGCCTTGGAGTTCATGGCGAAGGCATAGCCAATCCTATCAAGGCAATAGAATGACCCCATTATGAAGGACTGGGTTATGATAGCGAAGATGGTGGAGAATGTTTAAAGACCATATTTTTGAAAGGTCAGGCTAATCAAGTTGAACATGCACCCGATGGAGAGTCTCCATAGAAGAAAGCGAAGAGGAAGGAAAAAGCTCGTAACTACTACACCCACAGTAGGATAAGTGGGCACTAGATCTAGAAGTGTTGGAAGTTGCACCCTGAGCTTCGCCACTCACCAAGGCCTATTGAAGGACCTAACCAACAACAGGTTGTTGAGGAAGAGGTGCAGGTGGTAACTGAAGCCACAATCCCTGAGGCTAAGGTGTAGGTAGTAGATGAGGCTATGATCCCTGAGGCAGTCCAAGAGGAAACTCAGCAAAAGACTAAGCAGCCAGAGAAAGAAAGTTCCTTCAAACAACTTCATAAGAGTTGAGAATGCTTTGCCTCTAACTAGTTGTGTCAGCTTTGTGTATGTTACCTTTTTTATAGTGTGGTAATATGTATGTTAATACTAGACTAGTGTGGTTTGGAGTATGAAACTCTGAATAAAATTGTTTGTAACAGTTTTTTATAAAGTTGTATTTCTCTAGAGGTTGAGATTTTGTAAGGCTCTTGAAGCCACATCTATTGTAATAAAAAAGGAGAATACTTTATAACTTCTTATTGCAAGTTTTTTTTAAGGACTTGTACCTGTAGATTTCAAGTGTGAAGCTTCTATTGAAGAGCACTTTCAGACAAAGAGTTGTTGAGAATGGTCAATAGTGACCTTGCATGTTCTCAACTTGAAGACTCAGTCGAGGTCATTTTGAGGATAAGTCTAAAATCAGTTGAAGTTCTTGAAGTATTTTATCAAAGACCTTGTTGCTTCAGACAAACGGGACCCGAGTTGTATGGTGGAGCCTTGAATCAACTATTCTGAAGTACAAAGGTGAAGGAATATTTCAGGTTGAGGCATAGATACCATGCTCGAGCAGTTGGAGGAGTAACAAAAGTGTGCCAGAAAAGATGGTGAGAGATGTAGAATGTGAACTACCCATGAGAAGCACTGAGAGACAAGTTTACCATACTCAGTTTTCTTCTTGCTTTGGGTATGCTAAGTTTCATTCTAAACTACATCGTGATGAGCTGTGAAGTCCTACATTTCTGAAATGTAAGACCCCTATAGAGGGAAGATGTGGTGATAGGGAAGCTCTTGCTAACAGTACATTGCTGAAGTGTAAGACCTCAATAGGTAGATGTGGTAGTATGTATGTCTTGGTGTTGAGACCATGGTGAGTGGCAAGATGTAGAATGGGAGATGATTTGAAGGAACTGTAAACTTTTGGGGACCAAAAGTTCTTCACTAGGGAGGTTTGATCCAGGTGGATCTCCAGAACCTAAAAATTGAAGTGTTCCAGTTTCTCCCAGAAGTGATTCCATGATAGAGAGCTCGAAGAACTGAATCTGGTGCAACTTGAACGGGAAAAAATGGAGTTTGTTTGCTCAAGTTACGCGTAGTTAAAGATTTGGTCAATAGGGAGTCAAAGGCCATCAGAAAGGAAAAAATTTGATCATCTCAAAGTTGATTGAAATCAACGTCAAATCAAAGGGCTCGACGAAATGAACCCAACGATGTTTGTTTTGTCAAAATCCGAGATCGTATGTACGAGATATCGTCAGTCAAAGGTTGGTCAACTTAGGGGCTAGGGATGGAAAAAGGGTCAAAATTTGACATTTTCAAAAGTGGTCAAAGTTGGTACCATCATGAAGGTCTCATCGTCACGATCCTGATGACGTTCATTTCATCGAAAACGAAGCTCGTATGATGGAGAAACGACTGGTCAAAGTTTCAAGTTGACTTTGGTGGTGGACCATACAGAGATGATGTCAGTAGCTAATAGAGTGGATGAGTCATCGTATAGATGCTGACATGGGCCAATAAGGTCTTGACACATGTCAATTGTATAGTGACATGACAAGTGATGTGTCTCAGATGACGTGGCAGTTGATGTGGACCGTACACTGGCATGGAAAAATTGCAAGATGACACGTGGCATCCATGATGAGTTGGCAGATGATAGGGACACTGATGTGTGCAGTGACTAGACAATGACTAGTCAGCTGACTGAGTTCCTTTGGTGAATAATTTGTTGACATGTGGCACTTGTCATATGATGCCATGTGGCACATTTGCTCCAAGCTCCATCGCAGCCTACTCCATTGAATGGTGAAGCAAAATAAATGGGGCTCAAACCCCTGACTTCCACAATGAGAACAACCACTCCAACTATTGTGCCATGTATCTCACACCTGAACTATACTTACCATTGGTTGGTTTTGTTATCATTATGTTTGAAATTAGTGGTAAAAAAATTCCCGGCGGGAGTTGAACCTCTCACCGACTGGGTGGCAAAAGCTTTGTCTACCGACATGCCATCGATGGCATTTAAAAGGTATATGGGGGTGGTTTTATATAACCATAATATAGCCTGAATTCCTTAAATAAATAACTATATAGTTATTTAGTTGGGAATAAAAAAAAATCCCAAACAACCTATAGCCCGAAAATGATAAATTAAGGGTTCCCAAAACAGTTTAAAATATGTTTTTAGGGGGTTGTTTCATTTAAAAGGGGATAATATTGTTTAATATGTAAAAATGGGGAATAAGGGTGATTTTTCAAATCTTATGGTTTTTAGCCCAAATAAGAAAACCTCTTGTATGAAAGGGAGAGCTATGAGAGCTTTCTCATCATCTCATTATTTCTCTCTTCCTCCTTGCTTGTAAGCATTTCTGTGGGAGAATTTTGAGAGTTGAATTTGAGAGGAATATTGTTCTATGTTTGTAGTAGGTTCTTTTAGGGTAGAGTCAGTGTTTTCACTCTTGGTAAATCATCCTTAGCTTTGAGAGCTTTTGTGAGGTGATTTGAGTGAGATAATTTTTAGGACTTTGTGGATAGGCTACAGTTCTTTGTAAAGCAGTGTTGCAAGATGCTCCTTTGGAGATTGTATTGCTAATTCAGAGTATTCTAATAGATTTGTCACTTAGTTGAGCTAGACCTAGAGAGGTAGTCCACTCAGATGAACTCTGTAATCAAATTTGTGTCTTCTTCTCTCTCTTTGCTTGGTGTTATAATTCTCTCGATATATTGTTCCTATTACTCCATTGGTTAATGTCTTTTCACCTTTGTGGATAATCACTTAGCAACATTCGTCATAGATCCCTTCCACATTTTTGATCATCATTAGAGGATTTGCTTGCTTTTGTACTTCCAGAGGCGGGAGTTCCTATGGATAGAATGCAATATTCAATGAATCTACAGGAATATAAGCTATCAACACATCAGCATCTACTGGCCTAGTAGAAGAAGGAAGGAGGACCTTTTGCAAGGCTTCCTGAAGCATACATTGGTAAACAGGAGCAGATTGAAGCAAGTCCCACAATGAGATCTTAGTCAAAGTAACTTGGAGTTGCTCAACAATATTGTAATCACTGGGTTCTTTAGTTGTAGGTTTAGGGGCTTGAGGAAGGCTTGGTTTTTTATTCATTCTATTCTCATAAGTATGGGCTACCACTCTATAAGAGGGAGCCTTAGAAAGATTAGGAGAATCACTATCGAACTAAATATAATTAATAGAATAAAGCCTTTTAGGAGAAGAACCAACTAGAGTCATGTAAATGATTTGTCTCTTAGGCCCTTGAGGGGCAGCAGAGACAGATTACATTTACAGAATCATCACAACTAGTAGAACAATTATTTGAAGACATGTTCTCAACATCAATTCAAACAGGATCAAATGCGGAAGGAGATTTATCATTCTCTAATGCATCATCTCTAGAGGAGAGTGCATTCAAATAGATAAGAAATCCAATATTCACAAATGCATCATCTCTAGAAGAGAGTGCATTGTAATGAGGAGTAGATTCACCATTCACAAATGCATCATCTCTAGAAGAGAGTGCATTGAAATGAATATAAGGTAAAGTAACATTAAGAAAGGTATCAATGATTTCTTCTTCTTGCAACAAAATATCCTCTAAAGCAAGAGGACTTCTATGAGAAGGATCAAAGATATTAAGTGGCATAGGAAAATCCAAGTCACCATCACATGCATGAAATGGAATATCATTAAAATTTTGAATAAAATTAGATACTGAACTAATAAAAGATCTTAAATTCATTACGATTTTTTTGGTATTTTCTATGTTCTAGTAATTCGCATTTTCGGAGGTCTTCAGAGCAGAATTTGAGGTTGGAACGAAAATTTTCTAGTCGTTAAAAAGCTTCTAGGGCCATTACCACCAAAAAAGGTGAGGACAAGTGGAAAGCATGCTCAGAGACAGTTGTTTGAGCGTTAAGACATCGCAGGACACTAGCGTAACGCGCAGACTTGCGACGTGCTAGTGTCCAAACACGTCACACTACAAAACAACAAGAATGGGAAAAGTGCAAGGTTCGATGAAAAGTGGAAACACGAGGGTGGCTACTAAAAAGAGGTGTTGGAGCATCCTGAGAAGGGAAAAAAGGTTGATGTAGGGGCTAAAATGAGCCTACACAAGATGCTAAGGGAGTGGACACTAAAGTAGGTGCAATAATTTATGTGAAATTGTGAGGGGTACAATTTTACGACTATATAGGAAGATGAGCGATGATGGGTGGGAATGGAGGTTTTCATGGAATTAGGACCAAACACTGGATATACTTTGTTCCTTGCTTGATAAGCTTGCTTTTGTATTTAAGGACTCTTTTGATGGATACATTTCCCTTTTTTATTTTTCCCCATAGTTTCTTTGACTAATGGAGTTTTGGAGGGATGATTTTCTTTATTTTGCTTTGGTATCCATTTGTATTTTCTTTGTCCTTTTTTCTTTACTACTTCATTTTCTTTGATGATCTTTTCCTTGCTTAGATAGGAATTCTTCTTTTTACGTTTGTCCCATTTTGCATATAAGATGATAGGTGAATGCCAACTCATGATACAACTAGTTGTAGCGTTGACAACATTTTCATCATAAGGATTATTCGTGCCCCATATGTTGATGTTTGTTGTAGACAATATTTCCCCCTACATTGTGAAGGTATTATCAGTACCTAATCCTTTTCCCTAATAATGTACCCTCTGATCCTTAGCCATTGAATATGACTTGTCATGAACACATGATATTGCTATGGGTTCCTACTGTTCAAGACTATGAATTGTTTGCTCTAGTTCTATGGCATCGTTCTCTATTGATACTACTTCAAAAGATGTTGATGCTTACTCAAAAGATGTTGATGATGCACAATCACTATAAGAATCAAGAATCTCGACCGTTGCTTGCTCTTGTGTAGGAATATCAAGAGTGGGAGACTCATGTTTTGGATGAAGAATGTCTATGTGTCCATTAGAAAGAAACATCTTAGGAGTGATATCGGGGACATATTTGTAGTTTAAAATGGTTTGGAAGATGTCCCTTAGTTCTTTGTGAAACTTTGGGGATAGGGGTTCTTGATCTTGACTCGATTTAGAATAACTTTCGTTATCCCCAAGAGCCTCCTCTTGACATGATCCTTGGGTGGATGATATATCATCGGTAAAAGACTCTTCGCAACATTTTATGGGTATGGGTGCAATAAGGGATATTTCTGGCTCACTTGGAACTTCTTCAACATGCCCAATCATTGAATCATATGTGGGAGAGATATCATAATCTGATATCCACTTGATGTCATTACGGTATAAAATAGTGCTAAACACTATTGATGGGTTTGGACTTTGTTTTAAAATAGTATCTTGATACATATTTGATTCCTTATAAACAGTGTAAACATGTCCCAACATGGTATCCTGGGTATTGTTTGAAGTTGATTCCTTTGTCGAATCTTTTATTTTTCCATGATCAGGCATAGGGTTCGTGTAAATTTGTAGATTTTCATACTAGTACACAAATAGCAATATATGACTAAATAAACTACTAAAAATTGCATATAAATGACTAACTTTAGTCATGTGACTATTAGTGGTTTATTTTTAGTCATTTATAACACCACTAAATTTATGACTAAATAATTTTAGTCATTTATTTAGTCATTGATTTTAGTAATTAATTTGGTCATTGATTTGGTCATTTATTTAGTCATTTATTAAGTCATTAATTTTAGTCACGTGACTATTTTAGTAGTTTATTTGTAGTCATTTACAACACCAAATTTATGACTAAACTATTTTAGTCATTTATTTAGTCATTGATTTGGTCATTGATTTGGTCATTAATTTAGTCATTAATTTAGTCATTTATTTAGTCATTAATTTAGTCATTGATTGTTGTTAACAGGTCATTTATTTAGTCATGGTAGTCATTTATTTAGTCATTACTTTAGTCATTAATTTAGTCATATATTTAATCATTAATTTAGTCATGTATTTAGTCATGCATTTAGTCATTAATTTAGTCATTACTTTAGTCATATATTTAGTCATTACAAATCAAATCTAACTTAATTAATCCTCACAAATTTATGCATATAAATTTCAAGTATCATAGATATTCAAATGTTAAAAAACACCATGAAATGAAGACTAAAATTCTTGAACAAATATGATTGATCAGACACAAACAAAAATAGATTACAAATCAAGAGGAGTCACAACACAATATTTATGAATGGAGAAAAAACCATTTTGAAAATTTACTTCATTAAGCCTCATTGGCAAATCAAAATCTCATTGGTTACATTCAATGTCTCAATGAAACTGTACAACTTACAAACACTATATAAACAAAATACTTATATTTTCATATACTTATACTATTTTCCCCTTCCTTAACTGCAATCCTTTTGGAAGGGCAGCGACCTCCTATAGGGGCTTGACCCATTTAATCCCCTTGCAAATCCACAACTTTCCTACCACTATTGGTTTCGGCTCCTCCAAAATATTCCTTGTTGGTATTCACCTTTCACTTCTCCAATTTGGAGTTGCAACCTAAAAATGAGGTTTCAAAATTTGCACATAAAAAACTCAGAAAAGTCAAATAATATATAGGATAAAATTCAAACATTTTCTTTTCCTTTTCCAACTATGGCACCCTAAACTTAGGTGCTAGATATATTGGATGTATCAGAATTAGATATAACATCCATCAAAAGCATATTTGGAAGTAGATTTTTATCACATATTGTAGTTGCAAGTTCCACTAATTATAATAAAGATAAATAGTTTTACCTTTCTGCATCAACTAATGCAATTCTGATAACTTTTAGAGGATCGACAATGCTAGCCTTTATCATATCAACATACTCACCTACAAGTTTCAACACAACATTAAACTTATTAATTAGACTCAACATCTAAGAAAGAAAAAGAAACTTCAAACATTATCAATTTAGTAAAAAAATCATCAATTTCAAAGATCAAAGTAGCCAATGCTTCACTCTCTACATCATTTGCTACAATCAAAAGAGGCCTTTGTTTCTATGATAAATGAAACAAGAAAAATAATTGCATGTGACAAATCTCACATACTTCTATGAAAATTTTCTTAGAGAAAATCCATCTAAAAAGTTTCTTACCAACATTCTTTTATAGATCTCTATAATGGTTCAAGGTTCTTCCTTTGTCTTTGCATATGCATCAATTCCATCTATAGCCTACATTGTTTAGGAATAGTTATAAAGAGTTCAACAAAACTTTTAAATTCAAAAAATGAAAACTAAATATTCATCAATTTCTTTGGTTAATACATGCATATACAAACTTCTTTCGGGGAAAAATGGCCTGTACAAATCAAGAGTATGTTTGATTTAGGGATTGTTTATGGTCAACATGTTTTGTTTGATTCTCTTATTTCTTATTTCATAAATTATATTACAACCATAATTTTTTGTGTAAGTATCACATATATCATTCTATACCAAATATGATAAGAGCAAATGTATTTCATCTTCTACTCTATTTAAATGTATTCACCATAAAAAATCTAGTGAATAGTATGGAACAATATCTAAATAAACAGGACTAGAAGAGTTAAATTAGGATAAATGGGATCTTGGGATCAAAAGGAATTTAACACTATTAGTATCAATATACATCAAGCAAGAGAAGGACAAATAGCTTAGTGCAATTATTCATGAATAAAATTATGAGAAAAAAGGTGTATTGCTTATTACCATAGAATAAAATCTGAAAGAAATATGACCTTCTAGTCCAGAGTTTCACAAAACACGATAAAGGATACATTAAAATTACTTTCTAGATGAGAACATGTTGATTCAAAGAAAGATAAGAATATTTTTATTCAAAGAAAGGTGAAAACACATTATTACATTCTTTTAAGAAATTTAAATAGGATCCTAACTTAATCAATGATCTAGCATGTCATTCGAGTAGGGAAAATCCTCTTTCCTTATGCATATAGGTGATAGAATTAATCTTTTACACTCAAAAACAAGAAATATTATATATAGAAGTGGAAACCCCTTCTCTCATCTATGGTTGGAGAGTTTTCTAGGTCAATGGGACCACATTCATTTTAGGTGTGACCACTATGATAACACATATTGGGAGTGGTAATCTATGGTGATAGCTTTGAAAGCCTTATTGTTGTTTTTGGTTAAAAGTTGGGCATTCTAAAAAATGAGTGAAAGCATGTAAGCCTTGAGCATTGGAAATGCAAAAACATAAACATCTAATCTTTATTAAATGTAAACTATAGACAAATAATTACCTAGTTGAGTTCTATTAGACTATTTTCCATATAAGTGAGAATGTTGTTGGGATTATTTGTACAAAGAATTCCTCCTAAATGCCAAGATTGAATTTCCCCTTCACAATTCCTCATAAATGCTTAGTCATGAACCAATTTTTTTAGCTTTCAAAATAAATGTTAGCAACTCAAAAATACATCTACAGACAATAGCAAGAAGGAGCCAAAAAGAGGCTCCATAAAAACTAAAAAAACTAAAAGGATATCTAAAACTAAAGAAAAAATAGAAATTAATCTAATAAACAAAAGAACCTAATCCTATCAGAAGGGAAAAAACCTGTGAGACCAATTGGATGACTATAAATAGTCTAACAAATAGACCAAAAATCCAAGAGATGGGACTCATCACCAAACAAGATGAACCAAGGATGTTGGAATGCTAGATGAAATGGATCTAATCCATAGCACTAGAAGAGAAGCCTATACCCTCCCCAAGGATAGTAAAGGCATCAATCATAGTTCAAAAAATTTCCAGTTACTCACATGATTCATGAGTACTTGCAGGTCAGTTAGGGCCTGGAAGTAACTCACCCAATAACTTGTGAGTCTAGCCATAAAACTTGTTGATGTTCATTTCTCCCATCGATGGAAACTTCAAACTAATCTTTTCCTGTTTCGAGGCATCGAAGGGACCACAACCTTTTTCCTCCCAATGTCCACCTCTCTCGCCGATGAGTTTGAGTGATGTTAGGCTATCGGTGGGACTTTGACATGACTCCTAGTGACATGCAAGAGTCCTCCCGATGATTACTTCAGAACTACTCAGGATATTGGTGGGAATTTGACATGACTCCTAGCGACACACAAGAGTCCTCCCAATGGAAAATCAAGAAGATTGCATCTAGACTCCAAATCACACGGTGTGCTCAAGGAGATGATCACACGATTTGTAGACAGTCGGGAGCATTGAAGGGTGTTAGAGATGCCATCTCATGGAATACGATGATTGCAGGATATGCACAAAAATGGATTTGCTGGAAAGGATTTAGAAACTTTCAAGAAAATGCAATTAGAAGGCATGAAGCCAAATTCCACAACCTATGCCAGCATCCTCCCTGCTTGTGCCAAAATGGGAGCTTTGGAGCAGGGTATGAACATCCATTAGAGCATAATAGATGGGGAATTTTTGTCAAATGTTATGGTTGGAAATGCTTTGTTAGACATGTATGCAAAATGTGGAAACATACACAAGGCACATGAACTCTTTGATGGAATGCCTCAAAGAGATGGCATTGATGGATAAATTACACAATGATGGATAAATTACTCTAGTTTATGAGTGCTCCCCACTTATTCAAATGGTTTGTCTTAAAATCCATCTATCTAATATATATGTAAATTTTATAATACTCTGGAAAAGTGCTATGAACTAATACATTTTTATAAACTCTAAGATTACAAGACTCTATCATTGAGCTTTCAACTAATACATTATAGCTAGTGCAGGACTGCATTCTAGTTGTAGAGACACATTTTAACAATATAAAACTTGGAAACTTAAAATGTAAGAACACCATTTTGATTTGTATGGTTAAAGATCAAGAGATTTGGAACAACTTCTTTTTCATAATCATGCAAAGCACACACCACAATAAAGTAGTGTTATATTTTGTTCTTATTAAAAAATGGGTAAGATAGCATGAAACATACCTATTCTCACTGGATATCTCATAGAGCTTTCCTCTGTTGGAGAAAAAAATGAGAACCACCTCAGCATCACATAACACATAAAGTTCATGGGCTTTCTTCATTACAATGAACTCAAACACAAGATCGTTGAACACAAGTCATCCAAGCTTCCTGGTTCATTTTCAGTTCAGTTGCGGAGGATAGTTCATAAGGATGGAAATCAACATAGGGGATCAAGTCTACCAAGATTATGGGACCATTATCCAATCATCAAACAAAAAAGATCAAATCACTTAAATGAAATATAACCTCCTATAACAAGTCAATGAAAGAATATAATAGAAAGGTATAAAGCCAAATTCCACAACCTTTTCCAACATCTTTCTTTCCTGTGCCAAAATGGGGGATTTGGAACAGGGTATGAACATCCATCAAAGCATAAATAATAGAGAAATTTTGTCATATGTTGTAGGTGCAACTACCCTAGTAGACATGTATGCAAAATGTGGAAGCATAGACAAGGCATGTGAACTATTTGACAGAATGTCTGAAATAGATTCCATCTCATGGAATATGATGATTGCAAGATATACACAAAATGGATTTGTTGAGAAGGCTTTAGAAACTTTCAAGCAAATGCAATTAGCAGGTGTGAATCCAAATTCCACAACCTATGCCAACATCCTCCCTGTCTGTGCCATAATGGAATCTTTGGAGTAGGGTATGAACATCCATCAGAACATAATAGATGGGGGATTTTTTGTTAGATATTATGGTTGGAAATGCTCTGTTAGACATGTATGCAAAATGTGGAAACGTACACAAGGCACGTGAACTCTTTGATGGAATGCCTCAAAGAGATGTCATCTCATGGAATGCAATAATTGCAGGATATGCACAAAAAGGATTTTGCAAGGGTGCTCTCAAAATATTTGAATTAATAAAGCACTCTGAAACATATGATATGGTTTAACAATAACTTTATCCGATTTTAGAGAAAGACACAAATTCAGGTAGTTCTTACATAGCTCCTGTGATACAATTGATCAAATATGATTGACCTTGAAAAACTTACTTTCTACCTTCAAAACCTTATACTTAATTTGCAACATTCAAAACCTAAAGCAGATCCAAAAAACAATCACATGAAACGATGAAAGAAACAATAAAGAATCCTTCTACATAGAAAAAGCATATCCAAATACTTTTCTTTAAATACCCCAATAAGACATTTGAATAATCTATGGGATATTTTAGTTTTGAAATTTAGGCTTCCCAAAGTCCTTTTCAGTCCTCAGTTTGATTTTGAGTTGGTCTTCAATTTCTATTTTGAGAATTGAGTCAAGCTTAGAGCTCAAAAGCTATGCCATTCTCATCATGGCATCTTAGTAAAGAGTCTGGTTATGTGGCTATTCTCTTAAAGAGAGTGTGCACCAATTTGTAGAGGCTATAAGAACAGTAAAATACCAATATTCTCACTTCTATATCTCATGGATATTGTGTCCAAGTTATAAATTCACGTTGCTAACATGGTATAAGGATGAATGAGCCCTCTATCTACCCAGCCAAAAGGGAGCCTCTCTGAAGTTAAGAAAGGAAAATCTTTAAATATTAACCTCATTTCAGTTATGTGGGACATGATATAGAGGAAAGGTGTAACTGCCACAATGATGACTCATACCCAGCCTATTGAGCACATTGTCCATACAAACATGGTTGTGTTAATGTTGGACAAACCTGTACAAGCTTAGGTGCAAATACCTGGCACAATGGGTGGAATAAAAACCTCTAAGGCATGACCTATAAGTCTAAAATGTGCACTAACTTTGGCAATGTATATCTAGTGGCTTTTCAATGATACTCGGAGAGTGTTAAAGATTAAAATTTATTTGGAATAAAGAGAAAACATTCTGATTAGAAATCTTGAATATCCTGAAGCTAACATGCAATGTGCTCATCTAGAAATTGTGGAAAATCACAATTTCAAAAAAATCACTTTTACATTATGAATTGTGGAAACTTGAAATCTATAACCGATTGCCTTTTATGCTTCTATCTCTTGAGATATACATGCAGGGCACATGACTTCTTCCCCATATCAAAATCTAGCTCTAGAAAATGAATGCAGAAAAGATAGTCATGTTGAACTTAAACCAAAGGAATATCAGAAAAAATAGAATCCATCCTAGTCTAGCTAGCCATCACCTAGTAGCAAGGAAAATAAATTGACATCATATTAACCCAAGTTCAGTTGTGTCAGACTTGCACCCCAAATTAATTCTTTTTATTATTTTATTAATGTAGACCACACTCAAACAAGCATAGGTTCAAATATCAAAACATGATGATGGAATGGAAACCTTTTTGACATGGATTCTAACTTCTAAACATAAAGGTGTTCTATGATTGATGGTGCATTGCAATGATGGTGGGTGTTTATTACAATTCACCTAAAAGTAATGTTTCATTCTCTACAGAACTTATAAAAACACCAAAATATTCAAAACTTACTCACAAGAGTGTTGTGAAGGAATCCTCTTCAAAGATAATTAGAATATGTAGATAAAGCACATGTGCAACTCAAACATGACATAATAGATTCAATAAACCTATAAAATTTGGGGATTGGCTTGAACCATTGTGCGAAGGGCTTGAAACTGAATGATGCAAGATATAATCAATAACAAAATTGAGACATAAACCAATTTTGGAAATCCCACAAGCATTTAATATTGCTTAGAAAAAAATCTCAAACAATTTCATTCTCAATTAACTAAACATTCAAGCTGTGAAGAGAAACAAAATTTTCTTTGTTAAGTGTTTAATGCAAAACTGCACTAACATATTATACCTGTTGGTTATTGCGAAGAAAGTCTAGTGCTCCACCTTCAGCTCCAGCCCCAACACCCATGCCTGGAAAACCCTAAAGGCAGAAAGAAGCAAGGTGAATATAGGATTGATGCATGACCACATTGCACAAGACCATACCTGTATTTTCCAGGGCCCAAAAGCATACCTGTGGAAAAATATTTAGTGAATAGATAAAACAAGTTGCAAAAACAAAATTCTCATCCCAACCATAAAGAATTTTCTTCTACTTCTGAAAGATCAACCAATGGGATTCAATGATCACTCATCCAATTTGATCTGTCAAAATTCTACTTGTTAATTACCAAAAATTGTAAGCAGATAAAGATACCAATGTGGAAAAACTTTTTACAGAAAACCTAGAGCCCTGGGTTTTACTTCTGATCATGATATAACCACTTAGCTTTCCATCAGATTGTTTCTCAACACTAACATTCACAAGAGCATCCTCACCAAATACACTCTTTGTATACAAATTTGCAGCCAAAAATCCACAGTCCACATCGATTACAGATCTATATAAAAAATAATGGTGAATTATAGTCTTGTCTGTAACATTGTGTTTCTCCAGTGGTAAGAAAACCATTCAACAATATTTAATGCAATGCATACCAAGCCAGATTACTCTAAAAATATGAAATAAGTTAAGAAAATTGAAATACTTACAGGGGTGTGAGGCACTTCATATTTGTTGATCACACAATATGGTTTAGGAACTCCTCATCATGAATAACTATGTTCACGACCACCTAATAGAAAAAGTACAAGCTCAATACTCATTGGGAGTATATATGTCATTGTTTAGATTAATCTATTGTTTAAATTTGGTACAATATAAATTTGAAAGAAAATTACTGGAAACTTTAAATTTATTTTCCCACCCAAGAGAATAATTTGATTTACCTTGTTTTTCCACTCAAACTCAGCCCACATATTCCTAGAAGCAACATTAGGGCAAGTGGTTGGGGAGATGTAGTCCATAATGTCAATGTGTATGTCATTCAGAACAACAACATTGTGATCTAGTACACTTGTAATCTCATAAACAATGTTACCGAATATAACACCAGTTTCGGTTAAAGACACTTTTATGTTTTCTTTTATCTGCTTGCTTGACTTTGGAGCTAGAGTATAATTTTGTGAACGTTCAACTAGTTTGAGATCACCCATAGTAGCCAATTCTAAACAAAGGTTTTGAAGTGTTTCCTTTGTGTAGTTGATTACTGTAACATCTAGTACAATATCATACTAATGAACTGTAATATATGCTTCTGCATATATAGGATCACTGAAGCTTGTAAGTTGTAAAACCCAATTCAATTTATTTGTACTATCACCATTTTTGATAAATTCTCTAGTGGCACATTTTAAATCATCTTCCACTTCATCGTCTAATTTGAGCCGACTCATACCCTATCACAGAACAAAAGTTAGCTTATTTGCAAGTTTCATTGACTTCAAAACAGTTTGACATTAGAATATGCAAAATTTATTATCTTTCGGGGCAGATGCACAAAATGAATACAAATGATAGGGCATGAGATGATGCTACAAATTCCAAAAAAAATTCTAGGTAAAGCTGTATTAAGTTCTTAACAACATTAACTAAGGATTTTAATTGTATGTACGCAAACACTTTTAAAACATATGCATGAAAAAGAAAGAAATAAATTAGACTAATGCCCATGAATGACCAAAAGTGTGTGTGTATGCAAACACTTTTAAAACAATACCATTATTAAAACCATAGAGTTCATTAGTAGCATGATTGAGATAAGGGAATGTCATTTCATGAATGTTGTGATTGCAAGATGAGTGCAAAACCCTCAAAGTGCAGATCACAGGGATGGTTTCATGACAGTAGTGCAAAGAAATGACAATGAAAAGAATGAGCAAGTGATAGTAGCAATCAAGAGGACAACATTACTTATTGAAATTCCATTATTAGAAAGAAAATGCAAGAAAACAATGACACCAACATTTTCATTCTCAGTCATAAATCCCTAAGTCCCAGTCATAAAGGACAGTAAGTTATTGATGGCTCTAAAAGAAGCATATCCATGAGACAAAGTTGCAGGTCAAAAATGAGCAGCAAACAAGTAACAATCATCATCCAATGAACTAAGAATGTAGTATTAGACTCATGAGTATCTAAGGAAAGTATATTACATCTAAATATAATCATGTCATTGAGTATCAATAAACAATGATGACAGTCATGCATAGAGGATGTTGTGGTAGCTAGCATGAGGGTAGTCCTTCATTATTTTCAGACCAAAAGGTCATCATGAATACATTAATTTGGAAGTCATAATGATGTAATCAAGGTGGTGATGACTCATTGGAAAATTCAAATAGATCAGATCTTAACAAGAAATCAACCTTTGCAACACCTTTTTACTCAACTTGTCTCAACACCCAACAAGAGGCTTGTAGCCCTCAAAAACCACACTATGGAGTTATCTTTTAGAGAAGGTCATACCAAGGCCTGAAAAACATCAATTTAGGCTCACCAAAAAACCCAACACATCTTAACGGATACCATGAGGTTTCTTTGAAGAAATATTGAAAATCACTAGACTGTCCTTGTTTTTAGGACACCAAAAAGCCCAAATTCACAAAGGAAGTACTTCCTAAACACCTGAAAAACACCCAAACTCAATTGAAAGTCACTAATTGTGTATAAAAGCAACAAAATCCATCCTCATTCATTAGTTCCATGACCACTATGATGTTGTACTACAAAACCCTTCATTTACATGCAAAGCATAAGGGTTTATTGAAAAATAACCTTCTAGGGCTTATCTAACACAACCAACACCTCTAACACTTCATAAAATACTCGCACAAACTCAAAAGATCAAGAGATCTCTGCTCCCCCCAATATTTCTATCATTTGCTCACTCAAACCACCCAATTTCACCCAAAAATGCACCATTTGCCACCTAGGGCATCATGCCAAACCAACCAAAAGACATTCCCTACACACAAAATCCATTATTCACCCTATTTATACCTATTCCAACCTATCTATTCCATCACATCAACTATCAAGCCAAAACATGTACAATAGATGAGATGGCCTATTTTAGCATTTTAAACCCTCAAAACACTAGTTTCAACCACCTATAGTAATTGTGCCACCAAATGCATAAAACTCAATGAAATTTCTTCACTCCAAATCCAAAATGGAGATAGCTCTGCTTCCCACTGAATTTACATCATTAGAAACCAAGAACTTAATGTAAGAAACCATACAAAGCCTTGAAACTAAAAAAATTCTGGAAAAACATAGAAAATTGGCAAAAACAAGGAACTTTATTTGATTTCCCTTCACAAAAGTATGAATCAACCCTGCATTCGAGTTTCTACAAAAAATTTAACATCCTTCCCACCAGATCCAACCTCCTAAATTGACTCAAGAGCCTTTTAAACCAACATGACCGTTGGTGTTCCACCTTTTGCCCTTTCAATATGACAATTGTTACAAAACATGCAATTTTTGCATTTTTGACTCCAATGACCCTCCAAACAATTCAAATTCCATTAAATAGTCCCAATGGACCCTAAAAAATATAAATCATTTGATTCCTAACACCATTTTGACAATTTGACTCTTCATATTCCCTTTTACAACATTTGGCAATTTTGCTTAATTTGATCTTGGTTTTGAGGTTGAAATAGGTACTAATTTAATCCATGCACAAGGTCCTATTGGAGTACAAGGGATACTGAGATGTAATTGATGCAAGGGAGGATGGTCTTCAGCCTTTACAACACAATACAAAATCAATCAAACAATGATTAAATACAAAAACTCCTTCAATGCTCTTTTCTCTATATAACCCTATCCTTAGCTAGTAGATCAGTAGACCTATGTTTTGCTACTTTTCTCACAATCCACTCAACATCTGTAGAATCTCATAATTGATATGAACACCCTTTTTGGCCATCTTAAACATACTCCAAAATCAACTAGCGCTCCTTTTGAACAAATCACTCAAAACCCAACTACACCGCTGCCCTAAAAGACCTATTAGGTCTATTTTCAAAGCAACTACTCTTCAAACTCTTCACCAACCTATGAAAACTGCTCAAAACTTCTTGACACCCAAAAAATAGGCACTTTCAATAGTTTTTAAATGTCCAAACCTTCTTTTACTTATTGCTCCAAGGAACCCTTGTTTTCACCATTTAATAGTAGATTTTATTCAAAGTCACCATTCCCAATCTCTTAGAAACTTTCCACCACCTTAAAACATCTAAAAATGTCTGCCCTCACTCACAAAATCATCATCTAGCCTCCACTCAACTCATTTATTTCAACTCTCATTCAAAACCATGCTTTTGCACACTCTAATTCAACACTTTCATCAGAACAGTCAGGGTTTTTACCCCCAAAAACTCACCACTCAAAGAAAAACTAACCTCTAACCATCCTAAACTAACATAATATGCCCATTCCATAGAAATATAATGATGACAGTTTGTGGAATGGGCTTAAAACATTTTCAAGACTTCAAAACCCTTGACAGGGTATCCTAGCATGCTACTGGGTTTTTGTCAATAAAACTCTACAAAGTTAATGAACCACCTCCTATATAGTTTCAAATGAAAACTATAACATTTCTACAATGGTCTTCTAGGTGAATTAAGCAAAATACAACTATACAACCATGCGCAAATGCATGTAAGTTGAGTTTTTGATGTAAAAATACATAATTAGAAATGAAATAGGGGTATATTTCATTAGATCTTGTTCTCAGATATTTCAACAACACTTTTCATCATTGGAGGAGTATTATTTACACATTTACAACTCAAAAACTCCTTCCAAACTAACTCATCAACTTACAAATCCCTCCTAACTGTTGGTATCCTTGAATTTGCATTTTTTTCAATTACAACTTGACAACTTTTCCAATTTCACAATTTTTGCACTTTTTGCATCATAAACCCCCAAAACATCTTAGAGACCTCTAAACTGACCCAAGAACATATAAAATCCTCAAACCAGACCTTATTCTAAAAACCTTAGACTCCAACACTAAAACCCTTCATAAACCCATAATAAGCCTTATTTACATAGTTTGCTCTCTTGAGCATTATTTACATCATTTCAACATTATTTTTCAAAAATGATCTCTATATACATTCAAGTGGCCAATGTGGCCTTATTGACACAAAAAATCCTTCATAAACCCTGAATTTGCATTTTTTTTCAATTACAACTTGACAACTTTTCCAATTTCACAATTTTTGCACTTTTTGCATCATAAACCCCCAAAACATCTTAGAGACCTCTAAACTGACCCAAGAACATATAAAATCCTCAAACCAGACCTTATTCCAAAAACCTTAGACTCCAACACTAAAACCCTTCATAAACCCATAATAAGCCTTATTTACATAGTTTGCTCTCTTGAGCATTATTTACATCATTTCAACATTATTTTTCAAAAATGATCTCTATATACATTCAAGTGGCCAATGTGGCCTTATTGACACAAAAAATGACCTTAAACATCCTAGACAACCTATATCAAATCAAACTCAAGCAAATTCAAATGCCAATTGGTTGGTGCTCTTGCACTAGGCATGGACACATTGTGAATTGTATATTAAATTTATCTTTAATAAGTTTTGGAATTTATTTATAGATCATACTCATATCAATAGTTAGAGTGGCAATGAGAGATGGTTCCCACTAGGAGTTTGAAGAATATTACAAGAAGGTATAATTGAATAAATAACAAAAGCATTGGAAATCCCTTGCATAAGGTAATGTTAGAGTCAAACAATCTTATGTGATTGTGGATGTAAATTTTCGTTTGTAGCACAATATGTGTTCCATCTAAATTTTTTCATATGATTACATTTTATTGTAAAGCACAATCAATATACATATGTTTTAGACAAATAATGTGTTGTACAATTGTACATGCAAGCATGTATCAAACTTCTTGGAAAGTGATGATATGACCTTAAGTAGTGAAAATAGGAAAGTAACTTATTAGTCAAACATGACAAAGCCAAATTGAGATAAAGGAGCAAGGAGAAACTACAATACTCCAAGGCTAAGATATAGCAAACGAAGTATTCAAGTGGCCAAGGTAAGTAGGCAACTTCAATGACTCAAGGACCAAAGCATTATTTGAAAGGATAAGCCACTCCACTCAAGGATAAGAGTAGGATAGTAGCCTTTATTGAAGAAAATGGGAATCTAATGATGAGCGTGAACCTAAGTTGTGGCTAGGCAAGGACACAAGTAAGAGGTGCTTATGAAAAGTGATAATGTGGGGTCACTAGTGATGGAAATTCATTCAAAAGATGTTTTAGGAAGAATTTACCATGCTACAAAGGTTAAAAAGTGTACCTTCAATAATTTAACCAAAAATTGTGGTGTGTTGGAGTAATATTCATTATGTGGATGTCCTAGAAGACTTAATAGTCACAGGAAGATTCCCTTGAATCTAGTCAAGGTCAACATGAGAGTTTTTGGAAACTAGATGTCAAGTGTCAAACATGTAGCATGTTGACACAAGCATATTATTGGAAATGAATAATAAAAAATGGCACAAGATTGTTGTTTAGTCTTTAAGAGTTACAACTAATTAATTATATTCAACTTTAGCTAACTCAATATGGTAACACAATTTTTGTTAAGAACAAAAACTCCAAGATAGATTGACACAAATCCAACATGGAGTTATATGCAACTATTTAATAAATACATAGTATATTGAGTGTATAGAATGTACAATTACAGTTGATTCCTTTGCACTCTTTCTTACTTTCAATTATGCTCATATCAAAGGTCATACTTAACAAGTTCCCTAGAAATATCCTTCACTCAAACACATGAAACCTCGTTTGATTTCCATTGCATTTAGCACTTACTCCATTTTCTATTCAAAAGTGAACTAGGAATTGGAGGGTAGCAGAAAAATATATTTAGTGCATAGAAAATATAAATTCATTCAAATTAGAAAGTCATTCATTCTCAAGAAAACCCTGAGAGACAGAAATATTACTTGCAAACCATTCAATTGTGGATTCAAATACAAGAATTTACAAGCACATTACACTTACAAGTGAATGATGAAAGCACAGTGTTTGATTCTCAAACCCTAAACTGTCTTCTCATTAAATCTGAAAAGAAATGCACTACACTAGCTCAAAATTTGAACTAATGAATCACTCACACCCGCACCTTTTTTTTATAGATGAAGAAGGCTAGGAACTAAAACTGTGGCCTACCTTCCATGAGTCAAATTTCCTAAAATATGCACTTTACTTGAAAATAGAATTGTAGCTAAAGATGGCACCTAGTTAAATCTGATAAAGCTAACTGCTAAATATAAAATAGCAAAAAACAAATAAACAAAATCAAAACTTATAATTCCAAATCTAGAACAACATGTAATCCTGTAGTGGCCTATCCTACATAACCAAAAAATCTAAAAAAAATCATTTATCTGCCACCATAGTGAAAATTTAGCAATTGCATTTGGTTTGTTAAACATGGCCCTTGGTACAACTATTAGAGTTAAGAATCTTCGAGTATATTCTTATTTTCACATTGCATCTAAATTCATCTCCCAGATTGTTGCAAGAGAAATTGTTCTAAGAGATGTGAACCATTTCCATCATTTTAAATAGGGAAAATGTTCTTGTGGATAATATTGATGATGCTAAATGAAACAATTTGAAAAATAGGCCTGCACTATAATAATGTGCACTACATCAAATATACAGTAATAATGAAGGGACATCCATCAAAGAATAATAGTAGGGATTTCTAGAATATTTCTTAGTTCTTCTGCCAACTAGATTCATCATGTACCATGATCTTCATGGTCATCATGTTGACCTCCATACGTGAAGAGTGATAAGGGGACTAGTACAAATATTCTACAAGCTATTACTAGATCTGGAGTCTTAGCTGGATATGATTAGTTGTAGTTAATTCCTTTCAGAAGATACTGCTAATAGTTAATTCCTTTCAAAAGGTACTACTAATATCATATGCTATTTCCCACTCAAGCACCCAAATTTTCCTTCAAGGATTACATTAAGAAGCTTTTCAACTTCAAGGAAAAAATTATGAGAGGGTTGTTTTTAAAATGGAAGACTATCAAGCTTTTGATGGTATTTTATGTGCTTAGACATTATTACATACTTCTTAGCTAGGGAAAAGTGCCAGTGGATGATATGTACTGATGTAGATAAGTTTCTATAATCTTGTCCTTGGTTAAACAAGCTAGGTGTAACTAAGGAGGAAATGGTCCTAAGCAAGTGGGGACAATGCTAAAGACTTCGCAAAAATATGAGCATAGATAAGAGCTAAAGAAACCTTGAATAGTGACAAAGAAATTTTTTCAGTAGGTATGAGAAGGGATAAAAGGTATTTGAGAGGACTGAGAAACCTCATAATAGGGTGACAAAGTATAAGAGAAGAGTGAGTCTAGTGGTCTACTACAGCAAAAGGGAAGTATGATGGTTGAATGGGATAACAATTATGAAACAATCTCTTTGACATAAATCTAGGATAATTAAGTAAATGCAAACACTTGCAAGAGAAATTTTCCTAAGAGATGTG
The DNA here is from genome assembly GCA_007258455.2 of Sequoia sempervirens. Lineage (NCBI taxonomy): Eukaryota > Viridiplantae > Streptophyta > Pinopsida > Cupressales > Cupressaceae > Sequoia > Sequoia sempervirens. Next base: position 165,332,812 of record VDFB02000003.1, on the reverse strand, counting down.
AACCTTTTCCATCATTTTAAATAGGGTCAATGTTCTTGTGGAGAATATTGGTAGTGCTAAATGAAACAATCTGAAAAATAGGCTTGCACTATAATAATGTGCACTACATTAGATATCTAGTAATAATGAAGGCACATCCATTAAAGCATAACAGCAGGGACTTTTTGGCATATGTTGTAGTTACAAGTGCCCTACTAGATATAGATGAAAATGTGGAAGCATAGACAAGGCAAGCAAATTGTTTCCAAAAATGATGTTTGTAGTGAAGTCTATTCTTAAATACAACTTATTTTGATGAAACCTTTCAATGGAATTTCCTCTTCAAAGTAGTTTTTGTGTGTCAATGAAAGAGTAACTACCTGTGGACACAATGGGCAGAGTGTAATGGGCAGTGTGTGGCTCGGGCTCCTCCAGATCGTGGGCTTCTCCAATAGATGACTCGACTTCAAGCACACCACCATTGGTGGCATTCTGCCTGTCAATCCCACACAACCTGCTATTGATCGATGCCATCGTGGAGGGAAAAGGAAAAATCATGCAGCCTACTATTGATCGATGCCATCATGGAGGGAAAAGGAAAACTTATGTTGAATGAGGAGGGAAAACGAATGGAGGGAAATTTTTGGTTTTCTCTTATTTTCTTTTTAGTAGTCTTCTTGTCTTTATTAAATGTTATTATTATGTTATATATTTGCTTTGATTCTTTGATGTATTTTTGATAATACATTTTATTTTAGGCTTATACATTTTATTTTAGGCTTGTACATTTAATACAAGTTTATTATCAAATATATATAATATTTTATATGCAATTTTTGTGTGTATTTCATTTTTTCTATTTTCTTATTTATTACTCTGAATTTTTTAGTTTCTCTTCATTAACCATTTAGGTTGTTTTTTGGATTAATAAAATTGATCTTTTTTTCAATTTTTGGTTTTTTCTTATTTTCTTTTTAGTCGTCTTCTTGACTCTCTATTAAATGTTATTATTATGATATATATTTTTTGCTTTGATTCTTCAATGTTTAATTTCTTTTATTTGACATTATTTGAGCAATCTTTTGTGCTTGTCCTCATTTTATTTCCTTCTTTTTCTTTTAAATTGATTGAATTTTATCAAGTTTATTGCTTGTTGTCTCTTGTGTGCTTTTTATGAATTTCTCTCTTGTCAAGTTATTGCCCTCTTGTGCCTTGTTTCGTGTGCAACTCCTTCTCACTCCTCCCCCTCTCATACCTTTTTATGCTTGTCTTGGTCTAAATCTTTTCATTCTATCCTTGTGGTCTAATTTTCATCCAGATGATGGATCACAGAGTGTGATCTGAAACATTGATGCAAAAAATTAACACACAATCAAATTGAGAAATCTTTTACAAATATTAATAAAAAATTATTTTAGAAAAAGTATATTTTTTATTATCTTAATTTAAGACAATTAGAAAATTAATTTAAGACATTTGAATTTTTATTTTTAATTTTTAATAAATATATATATAAGAAATAATAAACTATATACATATTTATATATTGTTTATTATTTCTTTGATATATATATATATATATAATGTTAATTATTTATTTGATGTTTTAATTATTCTTTTTCTTTGGTTCTTTGATTACATTGTTCTCTTTTTTGTTTTTCTTTATCTCCTCTCTTTAGTTTCTTGGTTCTTATTTTAATATTTTATTATCAAGGGGTAAGTTGCTTTAATTCATTTTATTATATTTTTTCTTCATTGGTCAATTAATCTTAGCCTATTGTCTTCTAGCCCTCTCTTCTCCTCACCTATTTATCCTTCCAAGTCTGCTATATCACTCTATTTTTCTTCTCTCGTATTGCATGCAAATCATCCTAATGATGGCTCACGGAGTGTGATCCAAAACGTTGAGTTAAAAAACTCACACTGTTTAAATCCAGAAACTTGAACACTTAATTATCATGGACTATGGAAACTTGAGGTTGTTAACTAAAAATATAATTTAAATATTAAATATATATTTAAGAAAAAATTAATATTTTGTCTTAAATTAATGTCTTAAAATCTCATTTTATGTAGTAGTGTCTCTTGGTTTCTATGCATCATGCCCTCATGACAAGCCTTCAAATTATAGTTAAAAACATTAATGATTCATTAGGTAGGGGTCCCATGAGGGGGGCTTAAGCTCCATGGATTATGATCAAAAGAAAAAGAAAAAGAATAGAGGAGTAATACTCATTTATTTAGTCATTTTTATTTGTCTGATATTAGTCATTTAGTTGTTATTTTACCCGATGACCAAATTAGTCACTTATAAATGACCAAATTAGTCATTTAGTTTCAATATTCTACTAGTGTCAATCACGTGACTAAAAATTTTAGTCACGTATTCATTTATTTTCCAAATTCTACTAGTTTCATTCCCAAATTTTTGATCGACCTCAATGTCTCTTTGTTCAATAAGATCTTGTATTAGATGTTTGAGCCTAATTTTTTTTTGTGTGCTATGACTTTTGTACCAGTGAAATTCACAAAAGTGATCTTCTCTATAGCTACGAGGTTTGATTTATGGCTCTTGATAGTTTGAGAAATTTGGGAGTGTGATAAGATTAGACTGTATCAACCTCTTTAACATGTCTTCCATAGGTTCCCCTAAGGGAGTGAATTGTTGTTTAGGAACTGTTTGTTCTTTGTTGTTCACGTTGAATGTTTGCAGTGTTGATTGTTGTTTGATTGTTTGGTGGCTACACGTATAGTTGTGTGTTCATGGGTTGGGTGTTTTCTTGTCTAGGAGTAGTTAAGACCACCTTTGCATCAACAACACCATCACTAGTAACATTTTTGTTCTTGGCCCAATAGTAGGGCTTATCGTTAAAACTAGTGGATGGGAGATTGTCTTTATACACTTGTGTGTTTCCCTATGAGATTAGGGCTCTCTCGATGTTAAGGGATCTAGGGACAATCTCGCCATAAGATGTGATGCATTTCATTTTCAAGTGGAATGATAGATCTAGATCTAGAATTTCTATGATAATGCCCACTTGTTGTTCATCAAGAAGTGGCTACTTGCTTTTAGTAGCTCTTTGTCTCCACCATTGTAAGAAATTTGTGAAAGATTCCCCTTTTTTTGTCTAAGAGTGTATAGTTCTTCTAGACTCATGTCCATGTCAAGATTGAAGGAGAAGTAATCCATGAAGTTTTCAATGATTTCTTGGAAATTTTTAATACCTAGAGGCAATTGAGAAAACCAGTCCATGGCTGGGTCTGTCAAACTTCATGGAAAGAGGCACATTAAGTAGGAATAATTGTAGGAAACCTCCATACACACGACATTGAATTCTTTGATGTGATCTACAAGATTTCCCCTCCCTTTGTATTGATCGAATTTGGGGATTTCAAAGCCGAGAGGGAATGGTACCATTGCAATGCTTTGATTGAATGGATACAGACATAAGTTCTGTGTATGGGGCTTCTTTGGCTTGCACAACTAAAAATCCTGCATTTCTTGTGACAATGCCTTAAGTTGTGATGCTAGATCGTCTTGTGGATTTGGTGGAGGAACATATGTTGCATATTGTGGGATGATGGATGAGTTGTATGCAGGATTTTGATATGATAAGGTGTTGTATGATGTATATGGCAATGTAGGATAAGGTGATGATTGTGTGGGTGTATATGTTCCTAACATGTTTGGATTGACGATGTTTTTTTGAGGGTTATAGTAGGAACCTTGCTGTTGCATGATTAATTGCTATTGTTGGGCATATTGTTGTGCTTGTTGGGATGCTAGGCCTGCTTTTTGTTGTTGATATTATTGTTGAGCTACTAAGGCAGCTTCTTGTTGTTGTTGTTGTGCTACTGCTAAGGCTGCTTGATGTTGTTGTTGTGCTACTAAGGTTGCTTGATGTTGTTGTTGTTGTTGTTGGATGGCTTGCTGATAAGCCTATTGTGTTTGCTATAAATCTAAGGCATGTGCTTGCAAGGTAGGATCGATTGATTGTTGAGACATCTGCAATGGGTTGTGAGTGCTGATGTTCTGTGTGGGTAGTGGATTGTTGATGAGAGGTTGGGGGTTTGCTTGGTTCAACATTCCTTGCAAGATGATGGATTGAGATGGAGGAATGTAAGTTTGAGGCTCCATTTGATTTTGCATGGTGAGAGGGATTGTAAGAAAAGATGATGATTTCATTGGATATTGTGATGGTAATGACATACTAGGACCTTGAGTCCATTGATTAAAAAGGTTCCCTTGTTGTATTTGAGGTGTGACCATGGTATTACCTTGGTTGTTGGGATTTGTAACCAAGGTGTTGTTTTGATTTGGGTTGATGATATATGGGTTTGATGTGGATGGTGGATTGACTTGAGTAGTTTGGGTAACCACTTGTTTTGATGTGTCAATGGGGTTGTTGGAACCACTTGTCAAGGGTTGACTTTGCATGAGAGTGTTAACTTTCCCTTATTTTCCTACTTGAGGCACTTGGTTCACATTACCTTGTGTAATGTTAGGCATACTTAGGGTATTTGCGGTGATGGATGAAGATGGCTGTGCTTGAAGTGTCAATATTGTTGTGGCGTCATGGAATGTAAGTGGTTTTCCAAAGATTGGTATCCAACTTGTGTCTTGGGGAAGGTTGGTGGTTAATGGAATGGTCGTTTTGTGAATACCCAAAGTTGTGTTTGTTCCTAGATATGAAGTGAGACCAAGGTTGGTTCCTAACTGAGTTGCAGGACTAGATGTTAAGGGTTGACTTGGCACAAGGGATGGAGTCAGTTGAATTGTAGATGAAGTCAAGCCTTGTGTCAATGATTTTGCAACAAAATATGGGGAAATTGGAGCCACATTTTCTAAGGCTTGATGTTCTGTGATTTCTTCTCTAGTAATTCCAAATAGATTTTTCGTGACATCTTCTATCTCATATGGCTTTAATGGAGATGATGGTTTTTTTGATGGGGTAGAATAACTCCTTGGACAAAATTCTTGAGGATTGGGATCATTGATGATAGATGAGACTTTGGTTTTCTCCCTGATTCTCTTGTGTTGTGATCTTGTTGTAACCATAGACTGTGGGTCAACAATGGGAGAGGTGTGTTGAAATTTGTAATGTTTGAACTCTCTAGTTGACTCAAATATAGGTAAAAGAGATTCTCTAAGTCTTTTGGGAGAAATTGTGATAGTGGGGGATGAAAAGATGGATGGTGTGGAAAGTGATCTTTGTAACTATTTTGAAACAACATTTTTGACCTACTCTTGATGTTTTGATGTTAGGATAAAGGATGTTTATGAACTTGAGAATCTTTTGGGTAGACTTGTGACCTTCAATATAAACTAGTTCAAAGATGATAACTAACTTAACTAAGTGCATGGAAAAGGATTCATTTTACATACAAAGTAGCTAAGTCAGGGTTTGGTTTGATTGATGTGTAAGTCCAAAATGTTGGTGTACTTGAATTTTTCGCAAAGTTTGGTGAAGTGAAATTCAAATTTTTGATGAAGGGGTGAATGAAATGTTTGACCCAATGTTGACCTAGATTGAACCTTTGTTTTCCAAGACCAAGGTAGTGAGAAAAATTCTATACCTCTAAAATGATGAAACCCTAAGAACTCAATGATTTTGGTAAAATAGGACTCAAATGATTCTTGGAAATAGGACCCAATGATTTTGGACTCAATGTTTGCAATGCTTTTCCTTGTATGATAGTGAATGTAAGGTTTGGTCATGCAATCAGAGTGATCAAATGCCAAATGGTCATGTGGGGTTCAATTTGTGTCAATTTATCTTGCTTAAGTGAGTTTATTTTACCACAAACACTTGTCTTGATTAAGTTTCAAACTAAATGTTTATGTCAAAAACATCATAACTTTCACAATGTCCATTTCGTGAAAATTATGAGATTAGAGCCATAATTGCCTATGTTATCTTTGGGAAATATGGATTTGAGATTAATGTCAAGATATTTAGAAATCGTTAAGGATAAATCCTTAGGACAAGCAGTAATATCAAGACTAACTCAAGAAGTCCATATTTAAGCCAAAGTGTTAGGAATTTTGAGGATGATAGTAAATGTTTGTTTTTGCTTCATTTTGAAATCAAGCAAAGTGTTAAACTGACTCACAATCATTTACAATCCTAGGATAGAAATGGCCATGTTTGTTGATTACCCACTTGGATTTCTCCAAACACTAGAAAATGCAAACAGTTAGAGACTTGGCGACACTGGCTCCCCTCCACAACACACACTTCTCGGGACCACCAAATCTAAAAATCTTTAAAATTCGAAGATCAAAAGGATTTTTCTATTTCTACAATTGAATAGTACAAATGTGGGGCTGCTTTAGAATGACCATTCTTGCACCAACAAATATTTTAGGATTTTGGCTTGCTAAACAAAGGATTTTAATAAGGGCTTTTTTTCAAGGTGGCCATACACATGACAAGATTAGCTCAAGATTATGGAGAATCAAGAGGCCTCCTAGTCCTTTCCCTAAGGAAGGATTTTTACATATCACATGGATACTATGGGTGACACTTGTCGGTATGACACATCTACACTTGTTTTTAATGACTTTCGTCACAACACATTTTTTCCCACCAAGGTAGGCTCTCTAAAGATAAATAATAGTGAGAAAGTACATTTGTAGTTCGATCATATTTTCTTGCATGAAAAAAGAGAGAACACACACTATGTCTTTTTCTCACACTTGCAAGGGGGTTCAATTTTAATCCAAATTGAAAGACGTAGGTGATTTTGCAAAGTGTTAGAGAATGTTTCTATTTCTCAAGGTCGCCAAATGGCATGAGAGAATTGCATACGCATCCACTAACAATGTTGAAAATCACAAAACATAGCAAACAATTGTAAATTTTAACCCTTCAAAGTAGTAATGAGTTCATTTTAAGCACCAAATGAAATGTTAAGTTGCCTTGTTCAATTTTAAAGCCCAAAAGACAATGATGAGATGAGGGTTCAATTTTAGTCTCGTTTTCATTTTAAACCCAATTAAAATTTAGTTGTCCTAAGATTGTAAGTTTTAAAATCCAATGGAAATTTAGTGGTCCTAAAACATAAACCAAAGCAACATATGATGGGTTATAATTGCAACAAAAGGGTCGAAACACTTGTTAAAATTATAAGATTTAAAGACAAGAATGTTTTTTCTTCAATTAAGTGCTCCATGCTCCTCTTCAAACCTACAATCCATGTTCCAAATGTTAGATTAAATCAATAAAACAAGATGTGAGGGTTAGATAAATGATTAAGCATTAAAACCCTAAAATCTAGACCAAGTTTCAATGTGATTTGACTTTAGATGCAAAAATAGAAAATTAAAGTCCACCAAAATGGAAAAACACTTATACAATTGCGTAGAGCATGAAATTCTACCCCATTTTTTAAAAAAAGATTTGAAAAAGACCTCTATATGACCATTTTAAGATAGACTATAAAAGAAAGAAAACAATAGCGTCACTATATCAATATAGCAATGCTTTTGCATTGTGGCGATGCTTTTTCCAATTATGGCAATGCTTTTGCAAAAGCGTTGCTCTAGTGAATAGTAGTGCTGCTTTGGTGAATAAGGGCATTGCTCTATTGAAAATAGCGTCGATGTAGCCTCCAAAAGCATTGCTCAAGCCCAAAAACCTACAAATAATGGAATTTTTAAGAGAAAATCATTAAAAAGGTTAGTAAAGCTCTCCTTCTAGTGCCAGAATGTGACTGATGGATTAGTACAGGTTAACCACACTTGATCCATAAGGAGCCGAAGTATGATTTATCCACTAAACCTTAATTCCAATAAAATCATTCAATGCAAATCGAAGTGGAAGCCATTAAAGCTTAACATGTTAAACTACAACTTTTGAAATACCTACTCTAATCCATTGAAACTTATTCTATTGGGGGATTGGTGTTGTGTTGATGTGAAACGACAACCCTTTCCCAATCTCGTGATTAGTGAGCATGTTTCAGTCGATTCTATGAAAGAGAATTGATGAAACCATTGTGATAAGTGGATGAAACCCTAGTTTATGCTAAAAATGAACATGATGCAAGCTAAGTTACCAAGATTTTATGCTAAGAATGAACTAATTATGCTATTGCTAAGCTAATCTAAGCTAATTCTAAGCTAAAAGATTTAAAACCCTAATTTATAAAAAAGCTAAGATGGATGCAAGTAAGCCTTTAATGGAAGCTTAAAGCTATTATTCAACTACAAATGAACTAAAACAAGCTAAAAGTGAGTGAATATGAGTGTATGGATGCAACTGAATTCAACAACATGACTTTGAAATTGAAATATGGATGTATGAGTTTCAACAACATAATTTTTCTCTGAAACAGATGGACCCATTTGTCTCCAAATAGTGATCTATTTATAGGCAAGCAAATGAGGAATGAAGGGTTGAGATTAAAAAGATTAATCAACAGTCCAAGATGAAGGAGATGAGAGGCATGGATCATGGATTCTCATCAACAGATGAGAATGCATGATGAGGTTCTAATCAAGGGTTCACACTTGCCTCAAACAAACACACTTTGGACCTCCTCACACAGGTCAAAGGTGACTTGTTCAAAAGGTTGAAGGTTAAAACTTGCTCAAGAAGCCAAGTGAAAATATCCCTTTTTCAAATGATGAAGGAATAAGAATATTCTCATGGGTGAGGAAAAAGGAAATTTACAAATTAAAACAAAGTTTTAATTGTGGAAAAAGGGGATAAGGAATATTCCATAGAAATATTCCGTTTGCTTAGAGGAAAGTTAGATTAATTGCTAATTAAACAAGATTTAATCATGCAATTAGGGAATTAGAAGAATTAAAGGGATATTTATTAAATTAAATAATTTAATAAATGTGGGAGAGGTGGAATGATATTTAATTAAATAACTTAGGGTTATTTAATTAGATAAGATGACTTAGGAAATTAAATTAAACATTTTGATGTATTTAATTTAATTAGATGAAAAGGTGGCGTGAAAAGGGATGAATTAACTTGATTAAATTAATTAGGCCAATAGATGAAAATGATGCAATTAATTAAATAGCTTGACTATTTAATTTAATTAAGCAAAAAGAGGATGGGTTAAAGAGGAAATGATGTTAGTTAGCCAATGTGATCCATCAAGACAATTTTCAGTGTCTACAAATACCTTTGGAGATTGCACTGTTCTTGTGATACTACAAATTTAATCTTGGTTAGGCAAGAATTGGTTTTGGAAGATTGGTCCACCTTGAATGCTCTGTTATTTTCATGTTTTATCTTAGGAACTAGATTCGGATATCTTTCTAAACCCTCATCTTTTTCTATTTCTTTGAAAATCATTGTTAGAATAGGATTCATAAAGCATCATTGAACTGCTACATTTGATGAAGTTTGAAAGTGTTTAGGGTTTGTTCTCATTTTCACATCTTTAAAACCTTCATTGTTGATTTAAGAGTTTCAGTTTTTGTTTGACCATAAATGCCCCTTATGGTAACCAAAAAATCACATTTTCACTGAGTTGTTTGTGCATTGTCAAGACCTGACATTAGAGACCTTCGGGTTGTTTCTTGAGGCTTGTTGATAGAAATTTACCTTTCAAAAGAGATAGGATACTTGTATTATGTATGAGTTTTTGTAGTGCTTAAAACACCATCAACAAAAGTAATTGTAGATACTAGTAAATATGAAATGAACATTCCTTTTTATCATAAAGTAGAAGACAATTGATAGTACAAGAGATAATACAACAAAAAAATGAAATGATGTAAATAAATTTATTTGGTATAGTTCATTACCATGAAATCTCTTCTAGTGGAAAAAATAAAAATTTCAAAATGTAGCAAAATTGCATGTATATGTAGTTAAAGAAGGGTGAAGTAGAAATGATAGGAGTTTACCTTGTATCATTTTCTGGTGTGGATGGGTAAAAAAAAAGAGCTAATCCTCCCAATCATCTCTTCTTCCAAAGATGAATATTTGGTCACCAAACGCCATAGTAATTTCAAACTTGAAGTTATAGGATATAGTTCACCTCTAGTTATTGATTTTCAAGATAATCACACTCTATAACGTATTTTGAGCGAAAATAATTTCTTTCCAAATATACCAAACACGAATTAGAGGGGATGGCGTCTTACAACTTGGTTATGTTGTCCATAGTCATGCATTGATATAGTAAATTTGTACATCTCCAAGATATTCAAAAAATACAAAAACTTTCCTCGAGTGTAAACACTATGACATATATTCACCTTTCTATTCATGGGTGGAAAAAAATGCTACTTTTAGATACTATAAATTATTGTTTGAAAAAAAGCATTAGCATTTTTGTAAAGATGTACAACATTATAAAGGAGGCTTTTGTTTGATTTTGTTGCATAAGAAAATTTGTGATGTAATTAAGGAATATGATCTTTGCTTGTTCATCTACCTTATATTAATTTTAAAAGAGATTTATTTAAAATAAAATTTGAAAAAATTTAAATATAAATTCTTCAAAATTGAAATTGTGTTTGGATGAAATATATTTTAATTTTTTTGTGTGAGGATAGTAAATGAATAGCATAAGGAAAATCATACATACAATTAGTTTTAGTGGCATAGAGGTGTTGAAATTTGCAACCAAATTCTATGACAATAAATTTAGGATAGAGTGGAATAAATTGAAAATGATATGAAAGCTCAAATAATTTATGGAAGGAAGCGATGGTTCCATATGAGTTTTGGAGAGGTTCATAAATACTTTATCTCTATTCATTCTTGTCTGCATCCTTAGTAATCAAAATGAAGTCATGGCACATATCAAACAACTTTTTATGTTGATAGAACAATGGACTATTAACAATAATTTTCCATGTTTTACAAACATTGACAATTTTTCTATGTGATTTCAATAGCACCCTTACTAAACAATGTCTAGAAGAGTCATATGGAAAACTATGAATAATTGTCATGACCACTCTCATCCATTAATCTTATAAGATTGAGTATAAAAATTGAAGTATTAGTTTGATTTCTATATACTAAGTAGAGTAGACAATAAAACTTTTGAATAAAAGAATTTGAAGAATATAGTATTTGTCAAGGTATATATAATCCTATTAAAAAAATTTAATACTATTGTGAGAGAGTTACATTAGTCAATCCATAAACCAAATGAAATATGAAATTAGATTAATTTCACTAATATCTTTTCATCATTTTCAACAATAATTATGTTCGATGTAAGGATAGGTATTAGCTATATAATAACACCAAATTTTAATCTTTGCAAATTTTAGCAAACAAGAGACGTGTTATTTTTTAATTCTATAAATTTGATGGTGCTACACATTTTTCTTTATAATAAATAACTCCCTTTGATACATCAATTAGATGCTATTTAGGTTTAATCTCTTTGAACTCTACATTCTCAAAGATCACCTTAACATTACTAGAGGTAGGATATACACATAGGTACTCTTGACTTACCTCCCTACTCATGCTTGGGGCATTGTAGCCACAACCAAATGGCATGTCATGTATTTTATATGGTTTATTTTGTTTGATTCTATGTTCAGTTATGGTTCCCAACTTTTTACCTTTTTCTAAGTTGAATCATTTCATAGTTGTCATCAAGTTATCTGCATCAAAGAGCTAAATCTCTTTAGTTTTGTTATTTTTTCTATTTTTTATTTTTTTTCCGCAGTCATTCCTTGATTGTGATTTTCTCACCTATGGATATAGAGAAAAATATATTTTTATATTATATCTTCAATATTTGGATTGGAAAACAAATAGCATTATTATTGACACAAAATTGATTTACTCAAGATCCATAAACGAACTATAATTTGAATTAGATTAATCTTACTAGCATAACTTAAGCATTTTTAAGCAGTAGCCTATCATGATATCAAAATTGCTAGGGAGAAGGGGATTGCTAGATTAAATGGGTCGAAGGGGACTCTTTGAACATAATTATCTGCCTAAGGGAAATCCCACAATAGTGGTTTACAATTTTTGGCCAAACTGGACACTAAAATTATTATTTTTAACTAAATCTTCACATTTCGGCACCTATAGCGGCTAAACCATGAGGAATTTGAAGATGATGCAAATTAGAGTCTCGTCACATTTTGTCTGTAGATTCTAAAAATATTTTTTTCAAAATTTTTAGAATCAAATTGCACTTCTTTTTCCATCTCCCACGAAAACTAGTTTTTTTCAGAAAAGAACATTTTAAAAAAGTGACGCACACCGTATAAAACATAAATTTTCTTCCATGAAGGATAAAATTCTAATTCTTTCGACTTTAGATTTGTAACTCCGATATCTAGTGCTTCCACTTGGTTAGATAGTTTTTTATTGAATATTTTTTCTTTAATCAAGTTTCGAAGTCAAACCAATTACAATTCAGACATAACGCGACCGTATAACGCATAACTTTTTTTGTATAAATCAAAATTCATTTTTTTTTTTTGTTGGATCAAGGACTTTAATATATGGCACACTCATATTTTTCATTTTTTTTAATAATATTCTATTTTTCCACATGTGCAGAATAGAGACCTTCATTTTCGATGAAAACCTATGTTTAATAAAACTAAAAAACAAATACATAATAAAACCAAAACATATTAAAATTATATTCATTGGATAGCTCGTTTCGGGGACTACCGATTCCAGTTGGGTTTGTGAAGATTCCTCCATTTTCATCCTCAACCTGAGCTCTGAAGTGCCAAAATTTAGGTTTTTTTGTGTCTCAAGGGGGGATTACTTGGGGTTTTTTTTTGTGAGTTTTCCTTCCTCACTTGAATTGTAAACCACTATTGTGACTTCACCCCTAAAGAATTTCTCCCCTCCATCTTGGTCAATTGAAAGTTTTATATTGGACGCTTGCTCTATGTTGCATGAATTTGATGAGGTGTACATTTCCCATGCCTTTCGTGAGGAAAATGGGGTGGTAGACTTGCTGGAAAATCTTGGGGTAACATCAACTAGATCTTGGTAGGTTAATGATAACCTACCCTCTGATTTAATAGCTCCACTTAATAATGATACTTCCTAGATCGTTAGAGGAGGTCGTCTTTTGAACTTTTTCCTTGCATGGTAATCATGTTCATGCCTAGCTAATTAGACAAACACTTTGTGCTTGTGATGTTCATTGGAATTTGTGGCTATTCGAATCATATTTGCAGAAGGTGTCTGGCCATTATTTTCCCCATTACCTCGGTTGGCAAGCCCACACGCTTTCTAGGTTCTTTTCTTTCTTTGGCCTTAGTGTTCAATTGCATTTACAAGCTATGTGTTCTTGATTCTGAGAAGTGTTTGCCATTGAACATGGGTGGGGATACATGTAGAACTGAGCCTTCTTCATGCAAGGAGTTCAAAGCTAATGTCAATTTCTAGGAAATTTTATAAAAGGGTGGGGAACTACTCCTTTTATGGAGAAATTTCATGGGTTTAATTTGAATGTTTCCTAGGAGTTCGTTGATGCTTGGCATGGTTGGGTGTTGAGCATGTTTGGTAGGTAAATTGATATCACCTAAGATTTTATTGCAGAAGTCACTAGGTTTTCTACCAAAGGAAGGAAATTCTACAGGGAGAAATCTATGTCAGGGGCTACCAAAAATACTTTTTTGCAAGATAGGGAGAGAGCCAAAATGGTGAGGCTCGACTATGGGGGTTATGCCCATTCCAAAATCAAACCTATTTGGTGGGAGGTGGCTTTGGCACTGATGCATTATTTTACTCTGGATGGGAGGTTTTTTTCTCTGTATGGACATCATTTTGTGATGCTCAATCACTTCCGTCACAATAAGCTCATCTCTTTCCTACTCTATCTTTTGCTTTCTTTGGAAGATGGGATAGCGGCCTATAGGAGGAATTCAAATAACCCCTTTTTACACAAGGATTTAATGTTGCTTATTGTGGATTATATAAAAGCTAATTATGTTATTGAGTCCCCTGTTTATGTTAATTCTGATAAGTTTGAGAAGAGGATGAAGGGGAGTGGAAAATGCCAGATTGAAGAGGTGGATGGTAGTGTTGGGACTAAAATTGAGGAGTCTGATTCGTGGTTAGATGGCTACCACACAAACTTGGATTATAATCCTCCTTTTGGTGGCAAGAAAGGCTCTACTAAAAAGGGAAAACCTTCTAACCTACATGTGAAATGAAAAATTCAAGTGACCGGTGGTGAAGAGGGTGTGGAGGGTAAAGCTAGCAAGAGGAAGACCATGAAACAGGGGTCGAGTTTCTCCAAGGATGTTGAGGAAAAGCAGATGGAGGGTATTGGGGTTGATTAGGCTGGTGGGGTGTTTGATATGGTTAATAAGGACTTGGGTTGTGGTGGTGTTGAGGGCACCCATGTTGTGGGGAAGAGGAACAATGTGGCGGAGGTGGATGAGTCTCCTACTGTGTCAGTGTCCAAAGAGAAGGGCAAGGCTAAGATTGATGATCCTGAGGGCTTACATGATGATCTGCCATGAGTTCCCATCAGGGGAGGGGCTTGTACTTGGGTGCCATGGACTACACGCAGGCTTCTAGTATGGTCAAGGATAGGATTGATTTTCCTTTAACTTGCTTATGTGGTTGGTTTAGCAAGTTCAGGACCTCCATAACAAATATGATACGATTGTCTGGTGCAATATTTCTACTCTTAGAAGCCTTAAAGAGAAGGAATCCATCTTTAGTATGGTCAAATATTTGAATGTTATCCTTGGCTTCATTATGGAAGGTGTGGCCAATTTGAAGAAAGATCATGGTCCGAGGCTATCCACGGTGGAGAAAAATTCCTTGTTGATGCATAATGATCTCAACACGGTGATCAACCTTAGCAAGGAAAAATTTGAATCCTTGACTGAAGGTCTGGTATTCTTGAATGAGAAGGCTAGGGAATGGAGTGGGAGGTCTTTGTTTGATGATCTAGTGATCCAGGATGAAGGGGAGGATGTTAACAAGAGGGTACAGATGGTGGATATAGGAATAGGACTAAGTGTTTGCACTAGGAGAAAGACCAAGAAAAGAAAGACTATGTCGAGGCAGGATGTTGAGGAGATCATGGAAATCCACGATAACGTGATCACTAAGGATCTGGAAGTATCCAAAATGTTAAAGGATCTTCTTTAATTGTCACTTGTTCTATTCTCTTTTTGTTTGGTTTTTTGTTTTGTTGGTCATTTGTGTGCTGATGGGGTGTTGATTATTTCATAATCAACCTATTTTTGGTGTTTTTTGGGGTAGCCAATTGACTTTATCTTTGCTTCCTCTGTTCCTTTGTGTATAGGGTTTTAGTGTCCCTTCAAAACTTGTTTATCGCTAATAAAAAACTTAAGCATTTTTAATTCTAATTATGTTTTATGATAAGAAAAAGTATTTCATCTATGTTATTGGATGACTTAAGAAAGGTGTTTTGTGGATATAAATAAAAAAGAAAACACACGAAATAAGATTATATATAGTTTACAATAAAGAATCGCTTAATCCATGTAAAATTTATAACTAGAAAGCAATATCTAATGCATTTTAGCACATTCTAATGCTCAATGATAGGATGACTCATATACCTACTAACAACTCCTACATGTGCAATATTTGGTCTTGTATGGCATACATTAAACTACCTATAGCTGAAGCATATGGTACCTTGGATATTTTGTCTTCCTCCTCTTGTGTTTTTGGACATATATTATTTGTCAATTTAACATGACTAGGAAAATATGTGTAGGAAGCTTTGGTATTCTCCATATGAAATCTTTGCAACACCTAATCAATATAATCATCCTGAGATAAAAACAATTTTATGTTTTTCCTATCTCTTGTAATCTTAATACCAATGATTTGTTTTGCTGGCCCCAAATCCTTCATAGCAAATGAATTTGCTAACTATTTCTTTAACTCCTTTATGTGATCCATGTTAGACCTTGCTACAAGCATATCATCAACATATAAACATAAAATAATCTAGCTACAATCATCTAACCTCTTAAAATAAACATAATGGTCTAAATTATGACTATAGCCATGCTTAGCCATAAATCTATCAAATTTAATATAAATATACCATTGCCGAGGTGCTTGCTTCAAGCCATATAAAATTTTCTTCAATATGCACCCAAATTTCTCCTAACCTTTGACCTCAAATCCTTTTGGTTGTTTCATATATATTTCCTCTTCCAAATCACCATGGAGAAAGGCCATTTTAACATCTAGTTGTTCCAAATGCAAATGTTTAGTAGGCACAATACTTAAAATAGTGCGTATAAAAGTCATTTTAACAACCAGAGAAAAATATCATCAAAATTAATACCATTTTTCTATACAAATCCCTTTACAACTAACTTGGATTTGAATCTTTTCTTACCTCCATCCTCCTCTTTCAGCCTATAAACCCATTTGTTTGGTAAAGACTTTTTACTTGTAGGCAACTTGCATAATTCACAAGTCTGATTTTTCAAAAAGGAGTCCATTTCTTCTTCCATTTCATGCTCCCAATGAACCTTGGTATCCACCTGAATAGTATCATCATAACATTTTGGTTCACCAGCATTAGTTAATAAAATAGAATACAAAGAGGGAGAATTTTTTTTTGGAGGACTTTGTATCCTTCAAGATAGTCTAACATTCATTGGAGTTTGTGGTATTCGTTGTTGTTATTGTTGCAGAGCATGAGGAACCACTGGAACATTGATGTTCAGTGTATCATCCAACACTACATAATCATTTTCTTTCTTTTCATGTTGTTGCAATTGATCTTTGTACAACACTTTCTTATTGAATATGACATCCCTACTTCTCACAATTTTTTGATTTTCAAAATCCCAAAGCCTATAACCAAATTCATCATTGTCATATCCAAAAAAATATACATTTCTTTGATTTTGCATCAAACTTGGTTCTATTTTCAGAATCTACATGTGCAAATGCTTCACAACCGAAGGTTTTGAGAAAAGAATAACTCACCTTCTTACCCATCCATGCTTCCTCTGGAATACCACAACCCAAAGGATTAGAGGGATCTTTATTAATTAAATAAACAACGATACTTACAACCTCTACCCACATGTTTAAAGGAAGCCCAACATGTAATCTCATAGCCCGTGCACACTCCATTATTTTTCTATTCATGTGCTCAACCACTCCATTTTCCTGTGGAGTCCTTGGAACTATTTTCTGCCTACGAATACCATTAGAGGAACAATAATCTTCAAACTCTTTGCTGTAATACTCACCACCATTATCAGATCTGAGACATTTTAACTTTTTACCCATCTCATTCTCAACCAAGCTTCTCCATTTTTTAAAAGTTTCAAATACATTGGATTTCTTCCTAAGGAAATAAATCTATACCTTGTATCATCAATGAATGTAACATAATACCAAGAGCCACCGTGAGAAGATACTTGAGTTGGTCCCCATACATCCATATGCATAAGCTCCAATTTTTCATCTTTCTTTTGCTTCCCATCCTTGAGAAAACTAACTCTTTTTTTTTCCATACACACAACTTTCACAGAAATCCATATTAACACATTTTAGACCTGGTAAAATATTCTTTGAATGAAGTAATTTCATACCTTTTTCACTCATATTCCCAAGTCTATTATGCCACAGTGTTGATTCAGAATCCACAACAACTGTCTGATTTTCTGCCTAGTGAACTGCAACAATTGTTCCTAAACATTGATTTTTATATACAATAGCTAAAGTAGAAGGAATAGTATGACTTGTACAAAGATATAAGGTTCCTACTTTCACACCTTTTTCTACCACTAAGGCACCTTTTGTAACCTTCCAGTTTTTATCACTAAATATAACAACACAACCTTCATCATCTAGTTGCCCTGCTGAAATTAAATTTCTTCTTAACTTTGGAACATGCCTTACCTCATGTAGTAGCCAATGATTCCCATTAGAATTGCAACTTAATATTTTTTCTTCCCTTTCCAACAATCTGATAGGGTTCGTTATCTCCCAAATAAACCAGCCCAAAATCCCCTTGGAAATAATAAAAAAAATAACTTCTATTGGGCGTAACATGAAATGAAGCCCCTGAATCTAACACCCAAGAATCATCAGCATTATCAAGGGAAAGAATCAAAGCATCCTCATCAGATTTATTACTTACCACATTTTCCTCTTTATTTCCTTCCTTTTTATCTCCTTTATTTTTTCAAGACCAACAATCTTTCTTTAAATGACCTGGCTTACCGCAGTACCAACAATCCGTCTTTTCTCTGGTTTGGGACCTTTTTTCCTTTGATTTTCCTCATGACTCCCCACGACTTCCAGAATTGTTTCCTCACTCCTTTGTTCTTCCCCTGCTTTCTGCATTCAAAACACTACCTGATGTGGATGTTCCACCTGAGCTTTTCCTACGAATTTCCTCGCTCAAAATAACACCAACAACATCATCAAATTTCAATGTATTTGAACTACAAACAAAATTGTTAACAACCATTTCCAAGTTATTCCAGCTTTCAGGAAAAGAGCACAAAATCAAAATAGCCCTAACTTCTTCATCAAAGTTTACATTTACAGAAGTTAATTGACTGGTAACCGTATTAAACTCATTTAAATGATCAACAACTGACCCACCTTCTACCATTTTCATATTAAATAAACGCTTCATAAGAAATACCTTATTTGAAGCAGAGGGATTTTCATATAACTTTGTCATGGTTTCCATCAACTCTTGAGTTGTCTTTATTGTTGTAATATTAAACGCCACTGATTGTGTCAGGCATAAACAAATACTGCCAAGCTCCTTTCTATCCAAAATATCCTAGTCCGCATCAGACATTGTTGAGGGTTTCTTGGTTTTCCCTTCTAATGGCCACCATAAATCCTTCTAATAGAGGTATTCCTCCATCTGCATCTTCCATAACTAATAGTTTTTCCCATAGAACTTCTCAAACTTCAGCATACCCTCGTCTTCCATTACTCCCACTCAACTGTGAGACCTTCCTGCAAAGGATAACTAAACACAACCTTGCTCTGATACCACTGGTTAGGGTTAGAAGGAAAATATCTAACAGTTAAATGCATATTTGGTCAATAAAATAAAAAAATAAAATACACAAAAAATTATAGCAAAAACAAGACAACACGGAGAATTTAATGTGGTTCACCCAATATGGGCTACATCCACAAAACCATAGCCATCTAATGATTTTATTATCTAGTACAAACATATTACAATCTCACGAATAATTCCCTACTGCAACTCCCATCCCAGCCACTTATAACAAGCTTTTTTTAGAAGCTTCTAGAATTAATATTTTTTTAGAGTGAGGTAAGTTAGGGCAACCCTCTGATTTCGGCTCTCCATGATCTAGAGCCTTGACGTGGCTAGTCCCTCTCTCTTACACTCTCTATCTCCTCCTCTTTATCTCTCTATCTTTCCCAAGTTATATCCATCTCTCTATATCTCCTTTCTATCCCTCTCTCTCCCTCTCTCAAGACCTCTTTCTATATCTCTCCAATTCTCTCTCCTCTCTCTTTTTTCTCCCCCCTCTCCTTATCTATCTATTTATATGTATCTATCTCCCTCCCTCTATCTCTCACTCGTATACATAGAAACATTTCCTATTTCTCCCTCCCCATCTTTATCTCTATCTCTATCTCCATCTCCATCTCTATCTCTATCTCTATCTCTATCTCTATCTCTATCTCTATCTCTATCTCTATCTCTATCTTTATCTCTCTCTATTACTTCTCTTTGACACTTTCTTTCTCTCTCACTCTACCCCCTCTATCTTTATCTCCCTATCCCTCACTCCCCCACTCTATCTATGTCTCATTATCTCTGCCTCTCATTATCTACTTTCATCTCTACCTCTATCTTACTCTCTCCTCCTCTATCTCTATACATGCCTCCCTCTCTTGATATCCTTACCTCTCTCTCTCACACACTCTCCCCCCTCTCTCTCTTTCCCTCTTTCTATCCATGTCTCACCTTGTACCCCTATTACAAACATATCATGAGCCTATTGGTAATGGACCATGATTCAAAGGTTTTTTTTAGTCTTTTTTGGATCCCTATAAGTGGATGCATACTTTTTTCTTTTCTTTTTTTATGTTTATAATTTTAATAGTTTTAATGATTTCTTAATTATTTCACCTATTTTTTGGTCTTTATGTACATGGTCATGACATGAGACTTTATTTCCTTCTTCCATTTTTGAACACCTCTCGACATAATTATTCCATGGTTAAGTATTGCAATTTCTTTGGGTAGTTTGACCTCACAATAAACATAAACAGGGTGTGGATTTTATAAATATTGATGAATAATAAAAGCTTTTTTATTTTCTTTTCATCATGTATAGTAGTTTTGTTTCTGTGTTTAATGTTCCACCAGTACATACAAAGGCAGATATCATGTTATATAAAGAAATTACACAAAAGTAGAAGTTGAGAAAACAAAGAGCGACTTTTCTACTGTATCTACTTTCTTACACTTAGGGTGCATACTATAAGCTAAACTTTTTTTTATGACAAATATATACAATCTTCACCTTCTTAGTTGATCAATTTAGAAATAATATTTTATGCAACTATACAAAATACAATCTTATAAAACATGTAAATTAACATAAGGTTGTATGGTGAATGGTTCATAAGCCAACACACTTGTTGAAGGTTTTTCAAATGAGGCAGCAAACTAAGTGAGCTTAACCTCAGGGGAAACTCCATGGTTCAATGCTCTTGATTTAGAATAGTACTATAATGGGTGACCCTCTTGGGAAGTCCTTATGCTCTACCCAATGAGCATCAGCTAGATGCAATGAGTGCTAAGTGGACCATTCATTCTCATAAGAGACGGGTTCATGCAAACCACTACTCATGAAATTTGGGTTAATGAGTTTGACTCAATTAAAATGCATTTGAATCCTGATATTAATATCATAACTTTACACACTGCATAAAATGCCTTCTACTTATAAATTAACATTTCCACTTGATTGTTTCACTTTACTAATCAAAAAATACAAAAACTATGTTCTAGCAAAAATAGACATGCTGTAAGATTTTGTAAAATTGTTTCTATGATTTTCAAGGATGGTAGAAAAAAAATGAATTTTGTGGATGGAAAGGGGTGGTGATTAAAATAATACATAAAAATTAATATTTGATATTAAAATAATACATTAAAAACTAAAATTTGAGTATTAAAATAAAATAATTTTTAAAATAACTTTTAACAAACTGAAAAAAGCTAAAACCTTATTGAATAAATACAAAACACTAATTTATAGTGAAAATCCCTTGATTCAATGACCCATATTATATGATATTCATTTCATCAATTCATAAATACAAGAACAAATAACAAACCACAAAGTTATAACTCAAAGTTGAGAATCAAAACGCATGGCTGGATTGAGCTATGATTTCAACAATGGGCTTTAGAGTTTATACAAGTTTTTTGGTTGGATAAATGTAGGGAACCTTGGTGGGGTCCCTATTAAAACTTAGGTTTTTTAATTTTAAATTATTATTATTATTTTGCTTTTTGCAATTGTCAACAATGATAGTGGTGCAGGGGCATCAAGAGCCTCATAAGCATACCTTTTTGTCATTTTTTGGTTTTTTGGGTTGTTTGAGTGTTTTGGGGTCTAATAAGGTCATTTATGACCATTTGGGATCATGTTGATCCATTTTGGAGTGTTATAGGATCATTAGTTAAAAAATGTAAAAGTTGTCAATGTTGCTCAAAAAGTTGTCAAGTAACTTTTGAAAAAAGCGTCAAATTGGTGTTTTGTTAGTAAACTAATCCAAAGGTGGTTGAAACTAGTTGGAATTGATTGAGAATGTATAAGGGCGCCCTCCAAACTTGAATTGGGGTTGAAAAAATTGTTGTTGAAGTTTTGGTGAATGAAAACATTGATTTTTATGTGCATTTCTAATGTCCAATCCTGTTATGTCATGTGGTATTGACTGTAAGGTCCATATTTTGATCTGAAATCAATATTATTTTGTTTCCATGTGAATATACTTTTTTTTTTTTTTTGTGGCATCAATTTTCACCAAGTATTTTGAAAGTTATAGCATTTTCTTTAAAAACTACCAAAACCCTACCCTAGGGCAACTATTGAGGAGGATAAATGGTATAAATTGACCTTCCACCACTAGCTAATCACCAAAATTGGTGGAAAGGTTTGTAATTATGTTTTCTATCATGTATCAAATTTGCAGGGGCCCAAGTGGAGGTTTGCGTGTGGCATGATTCACTAGAAAAATTTGGTATTTGCATGTATCATATTATGGAACAATAGAGACAAGGAAGAATAGTTGAGTAAAGAACCTAATCTTACTTGTTTGTCTTTGGAAATGGTATAGGGATGTGTGGAGAGGTATTTTAGACCTATACAATTAGATCATTCTTGAAGATTTATACAAGTCTTGTTGTGATTGTCCCAAGAGGACTGTTTATACAATCATACATAAGGTGTTGGTGTCTAAACAAGATAGGGTCTAGGTATGAGTCTAGGAATTGAATACTTAATGGAATCACCTTTAGAATGTTGGAAAGAGGCCTCCAAGTCTATGTTGAGGATTTTAAATTTATTCCATGTTGGTTTTCCTTAGTTCATTGAAGTCATCTCTTAAGTTGAACAATACAAATTTTGTGAGTCTCATGAATTGTTGCATTGTGAATCATCACATAGAAATTGTTCATGGTCCTTTAGGTCCTTAGACAAGTATTCCATGACATTTGCACTGTCTCAAAGTATGTTGGATCAAAGGTCCAAAAAGGTTCACATAGGAGCAGTAATGGAGAAGGTGTAAGAATACCCTATCTTTTTGAGTTGATGTTCTAAAGAAGGTCCTTCCTCTACATCAAATTGGTATCAGAGCAAGTAAGATCAGTAAATAAGTTTGTTTTCCTAAATAATTTGAGTTTTAAGATTGGCCAAGATGCCCCCAAGAGTGAACCGAGTTTCTAGAGAAGTGAGGGAGATAAAGTAGAACTTTGCAAGAGAGATAAGGGAGATGAGGGCCATATTTGAAGAAAGAAATGTAACAGTTGAGACCAACTAGAGAAGAGGAGTGGTCACATGAGATTTGAGTGACCAAGAAGAAGAAGAAGAAGAAGAATAAGAAGAAGTGGGTGAAGATACACCACAAGAAGAACATGATGTTGAAGAGAGGAGCTTGGAGAGATTTCTAAAGGAAATTAAGAGTGATGGTTCCAAGGTGAAGATGGAACTCCCAGTGTACTCAGGAATTCTGAACAAAGAAGAACTCCTAGATTGGATAGGAGAACTAGACAATTATTTTGAATTTGAAGATGTTCCAGGGAAATGAGTGAAATTAGCAAGAACAAAACTAAAATTACATGCATCCCTATGGTGGGATTATGTACAAGAAGAGAGGAAGAAGAAAGGAAAATAAAATATTACATCTTGGGATAGAATGGTTGCAAAATTGAAAGGTAAATTCCTACCTAGTGATTATGACATTCAGTTATATAGAAGGTTGCAAAATTTGAAACAAAAAGACATGGATGTGAAGAATTATACTGAAGAATTCTACAAACTGGGTATTAGATCAGGCCATATGGAAGATGATGTTGATAAGGTTGCAAGGTATTTGAATGGAATAAAATATAGCATACAAGATGAACTAAGTCTCACAAGTCCTAGAATGGTAGAAGAATGCTACCAACTAGCCATAAAGGTTGAAGACAAGTTGAGAAGGAGACAAGAAAAGAAAAGCACAGGTAGAGAAAGGAATTTTAAAGGAACATGATCATTTTTTGATTCAGGGTAGTCACATGAGAGCCAAGGAGAGACAAATAGTTCTCAAGAACAAACCTCAAATTCAAGGGGCAGTTTTAGGGGAAGAAGATCAGATTTTAGGGAAAGATTTGGGGGTAGAGGAGGCACAAGTGGCTTCACTAGAAAGTGTTATAAATGTAACAAGTTTCCTGGTCACAAAGCATGGAAATGCACTAAGAACAATCATCTACTTCTTTTGGGGGTGACAAGAGGAATCAAATTTCACAAGGTGAGGATAATCAAAATTGTTGTCACCAGGATTGCACCTGTACTACAAAACATTTTTTAAAGTTCTGCAATCCGGTGAAACATTGGAATAGTTTTAGGTTGTGGGTACCCTATGATGAAACTAAACGTCTAGATTCTAGGTTGGTTCCTGTATGATGATCAATTAGGTACTTGAATGATTTGTTTTGAGAAAAGGGTAAGAAGGATTGAACTGAATTTATGAACTAAAATTAAAACTTTGGTGATGCACCTAAATGATGGTAAGCTTGCAGAATGATTCACAACTCATATCTTTAGGAAAATTTGTTAACACAATCTAATTTGAGCACTTTAAACACATGAATAATTCATTAAAAAGTTGTATCTATTCTTTTCCTACTAAGGAAAACTGAGTTTTCACAAATTAGAGGAAAAATAAAACAACTTTTGAGCACAATTAATGACCTATGACAAACTACAATTGTGTATATGCATTCATAAACAAGACAAAAATTTGAAGGTTTCAAAAACGAAACTAATCAAAATTGCATCAAATTATTTAAACAATACGAAACACCTGAAATTGGAAAGGTGAACTCTATTTCAATTAATATCATGAAGGAAAAAACTTTGCAGAAATGATAACTTATGTAACCTGTAAAGCTGTAAAACTATATTAAATCTAAAATGTTGAGTTGCAAGATAGTCTTCTCTGCATAACGCAAAGGTAGAAAACAAGAACTGAGGAAAAAAGAATAAATTTTTCCCATAAATACAATGTGAGAAAACTCCAAAGCATGAGAAGGTGGAAGAAACAGTTCACTGAAAGTGAAAACCACCTTGAAAATCTCTCCCACAAGCAAAAGAAAAACAATGTGAAAAGAGAGCCCACCAATGTCGTGAACTAAGCTCAAACAACCTAAAACTTCGTGTCATAATGTATATAACTGAATGGTAACTCGATTTGGCTCTAGAATGCATGGAGGTGGCACTGAAAGTGATAATATCTCCTCATGAGCAAAGATGAAAGTACTTGAAAAAAGGGCTCAAAATTGGAGCTAACTAAACTCAATACATTGCAAACTCCTCCCTATGTCATGCGTGATAAAAATATCTTCAAAAAATGATATGGAACTAAAGCAAAGTGATAAGAAACTCCACCATTTACTTCATCTTGTATTTTGCATGAATTGTTTTAAATATTAAAGATAATCAAAATGATTATTTTAATATTTATTATGCCATAATTATCTCCTCTTTTGTTCGCATGGTAAATATTAGGATAATGTAGTACTATCCTTAATATTTAAATTACATAGCTTGCTTTGAATCAAGCAAAGATAAAATGATTTAAACTTTGAAAACATTTGAAAATTCTAACACTTGCTAAGCTAGCCCTTTATTTACCAATGACTCCTCATGAATCATTACACTTAGCATATCTGACATCAAATGTCAATGCTTTGATCATTGACCACATTATACTTGGCATATATTGTAATACTTAGCATATATCTTTTGGCCCCCACAACAAATTAAAATGTGTAAATACATACAATTTTGGGACATATGTTAATGACCCCCATGGCATATATTGTATCGGCCTTAATGTTTTGTAATGTTTTGAATTTTGGCCACAATAATTATTGGAGGCCGACCATATCATTAATCTTAAACTAAAAATTCCCACTAAAATGATGAGTAAGCCCGTGGAAGAAAAAGGTAAGATTAGGTCATGGGAAGATGATAGAAGCTTGAATCCGGTCATTTTTCTACTATTCTAGTCACCTTTCCTATGTATAAAAGGAAAATAAAGAGGTAAGCTTCCATTTCTTTGTGTTTTTTCACCGAACTGTAGTCATATATGATATTTCTAAAAAAAACCTCAGCTCATGTGGCTTTGATTTTCTAAAATTTAAGCTTTGGCCTCCATTGGAATTTGGCCATTGTGGTTTTCTAAAGGTATTCTATGAATGTGTTTAAAGGGTTTCAAAACCCTAGGACGACATAAATGGCTGGCTTCATTTCCCTTTTGATCATTGCATAAATTTAAATGAGCACTACCTATTGTATATTGTTTTTCCTGTAGCAAGCAATACTTGGCCTGTGAATCATCTTGGGCACCATAGTTTTATTTGTTTGAAACAAAAAAAATTAATAAGGGTTTCAAAGCCCTTATTTCTTTGAAGCTCAATTTTCATTTTATACATCTTGTGCATCAGTTCTGAAGAGGAAGCCTTAAGGAAATTCGTTTCATGGCTTCAAAACTCAACATTGCTTCCTTGCATTTAAAAGGGAACCCATTTTTTAAAGGTTGAATATAAGAAATATGCAATATAAATGGATCTCTAGATAATCGTTTTGCACTTGTTGCTTTATGCATACACAAATCTGCACTTCCATTTGTTTTTCTTCCTATAGAATACATGCCTTGAAAACTTTATAAGCAGATCTCCACGATGACACTGTTACAAAGCATAATGGTATCATATGAGAAAACTCATTGTGTATTGTTTATTCCATGTAAGTCCATTCATCATTCCACCCTTGTAGCTGAAAATACATTTTACTGTCTTATGCAAATACCATTTGTCTATTTTCCTTTAATGTTCTTCACAGGCTTATTACACAGATGCAAAATTTACACTCACTGGTACCTTACTTTAAATAGAAGTTCTGAAGCATCAACTATTTCTAATGTCATTATGAGGGTACCTTTTCCTTGCTTAAAAACTCTTGTCCCGTGAGGCCTTCATAGGACTGTCATTTTTTATGCCTTCTTAACTTCTTATTGATGTATTTGATGCTTTCTTGTCGCAATATCTTGCTTACAATCATATAGACTGTTTCCTTGATGATGATGTTGAAATTGCATTGTTCCTCCTGAGCCTTTTGTAGATTGTGTATATGCTTTAAAGTTATGAAAGACAGTCCAATACTTGAGTAGTCTATTTCCTCTCAATGCAAAGGAGCTCCATACTTTATTTAAATACAATATAAATGCAAGGTAGAGCTGAAACTAAGATAACATATGCAATTGATGCTCATTCAACATGTTTTTTATTGTTCCTTTAAATGATTAGCAATAAGATGCTTTGCTCAATCTATTTTCATCATGTTGATTTAAAGGTTGCTTTATGAATCTCACTCTATTACAACAGCCCTTCTTGATGACTATTATGAATATTTATGACTCTCATGTTTAAATAAGAGAGTTTCCTTTTGATATGCTAGGCTCAACCCTTGTGGGAGCCCATTTTTCTCCACATATATGATGAAATTTGTCATGAACGTAATGAACCTAGTCCTGGACATTTAAAGAAACATGTTAGCAAAATAAATGAAGTTGAAAGCTTCCATTGAACTTTGTCCTCCCTGAACATCTTCTTTTTTGATGACTTAATCATCTGATGAATGCTTGATAGGATTCAAATTACATTTATGTTGGTAATGTAGGGATAAGGTAGAATGTGATTTTTCATTGCTCTAACACCACCTTTCAACAATCTTACAGGTAAACCTTGGAGCTGGAGTTGGACCTAGAGTTGGAGTTGAACCAAGATCAACACAACTATAACAATGATTTGTTATTCTAGGCAATGGCGAATCACCTTCTCTCCTTGTTCTTATATTATCTTCAGTTGCACGTGATATACACTTCTTTCTTGTATTTAGTATTCGATTAAGTAATCAAATCACGCTACTCCCACAACTTGTGTGGGACTTTGGTTTTTACAATATGAATAAAACAACATTTCTTATGCAAATTTATGAGTTTTTCTGTTACAAACATTTGCATAATAATTCAAAAATAATCAGATTTGTACAACAATGAATACTTAGCAAAATTTTTTGAAATTATTGTGTAACTTTTAATGATGAATGCAATTCAGCTCTACCTGTTTTGAGTTGTAGCTAAAATAGGTAACAAAAATGTCAATTCTCCATCATATAATGTTGATCCACAAGTTGGGGAGTCCTTGTTGATGAGAAGAACCCTGATCAAAGTTCCCATGGAGAAGGAACCACCACAAAAAAGTCACTCTTCAGGACTACATGCAAATTCCAAGGTAAATGTTGTAAAGTTTTCATTGATTATGGTAGTACTAAAAAATTGGTTTATGTTGAAATGGTAAAGAAGTTAATGTTGAAAATATTACCTCATGCAACTCCATACAAGGTTTCTTGGTTAAAAAAAGGGTAGCAAGTGTTAGTGAATGAAAAAAGTTGGGTAGAATTCCATATAGGGGGTTATACAAACAAGGTTTTTTTGTGACATCATCCCTATGAATGTTTGTGATGTACTCCTTGGTAGACCATGTAAATATGATAGAGATTCCAAACATGATGGTAGAAAGAATACATATATCATAGAAAAGGATGAGGTTTCTTACACACTCACACCATTGAAAGAAGGTCAAGAATCACGAGTGGAATCTAGTGTAATATTGGTAAGTGAGAAGGAGTTTGTACACACCATTGAAAAGGAAGAAAAGGGCTTTGTAAGCATAACCAGACCTAGGAATATTATGCCAACAATTAGGATTGATGAATTTCCTTTGGAGATAGAAGATTTGATATAGAGCATGCCAATCTAGTGATAACTGAGATCACAAACTCATTGCCTCTCATCAGGGATAAAAATCATCATATTGACTTATTACTAGGGGTTGGTCTATCATGTAACACAACCTATGAAGAATGAAAGGTATCTAGAGCACAAGGTGGTGTCCTCAAAGGTGATATTCCCAAACTTGTTTGGACAGTTGCAAGTGGTAGGAATCTAGGTACTAAACGTAGAAAGTTTGATGTGAAGGAGATTGATGAGAGTGAGATTGAGCAGATGCACATGCAAAGAGTGTCATCCAAGATGGGAAAAATCTTGTCAAGTGTAAGGAACAACAAGTGGGTTGAGTACCTTCAATGATACATTTCCAAGCACAAGAAGAGGAAGGGGCAGATTCTTAAGGTGGTTGATATTTAGAGTAGAATTCTACCATTGATAGTACAAGAATTTCACTTTTAGAATGTTGGTATTGAAGCATTCAAGGAAGTATATAAAGACAATGTAGATTTCAAGGAATTTCTTGAGGTTTGCAAGCAACCTCTTTGCAATCACATGGTGAAGAGGCTCAAGTGTCTTATCCAAGGTGATTTTTGGTTTATGACAGGTGCAGGGGGTGATTCCATAGAGATTGTAGGTGCTAAGGAAAATTTGAGAAGAAGAAAAGTTGATTTCAAGATTGAAGACTTGGTTTTTGATTTGTACCCTTATATAGGTGATATCATTGTAGATGGTGGGATAGATTCAACATCATTCTCATATGTTGGATGTTGGTTAATTGTACTTGTGTGAACCCCAATCCTAGTACCTACAAAACAACAAGAATAAACAAGTTAAACAAGATATTGCAAGCTAAAACAAGGATTCCCCACGAAATCCATTTACAAACTCAAAATAGGAAAGAAAACAATGGAGAACACAATAAAAATAACAAAATAGATTGAATCCTAATTTAAATTTGCAAACTCATGATCCCATGGAGGAATTGGTGCCAATTTGATGTGAAAATTGGCCCTTTCCAAATTCCTAAGATGCAAGCTTGATATATTGAAGATGGCTTATCCACTTTGTTGGTGAAGGATGGGAGCTCCAAGCCAAAAATCTGCAAAAACCTAGCTAAGAACTTAATGGTGATGGATGAAAATGGCTAAATATTTTAGCATAATAACTTTGCATAGTTTGTGGATGATCAAATGAGGATATACGCCCTTTGTTTATAGAATGCCAAGATGGATGAATGTCCAAATTTGAGCAATGTGGGACTAAAATTCATCCAATTGAATGATGCCACTTGTCAATCTATGAATGGATGGAGGATGTGCAAGTTTTGAGGATTGTGCCAATAAATGCATATTTTTGAAATTCAAATTTGTTGAAATGACTTGTAAGAGGGAAGGGAAAATGCAATAAATGCCACTTGGCTCAAGGAAAAGGACATGTAAGATGAAGTTATTGCCTTGTTGGATGCACATGTTGACTTGGAATTTTTGAATTCAAATTGAGAGAATATTCCAAAAGATGCCTTGTGAGGAAAATAGAGATTTAATAAATGAATTAAATCTATTTTCATGTGCAACTTGCAAATTCTAGAGGATGGGACATGAGACGAGATTAAATTAAACAAGGGTTAATTAATTTAATGAGAGATTAGATGATGTGACCTATTTGACTCAAATTTATGGATTTATTTAAATCAAATAAGAGAGGAATATGATAAGAGATTAATTAAATAAGGATTTTGATTTATTTAATTAAAAGAGATGGTGTTAGATTAAATCAAATAAGGTTTTAATTTATTTAATTTAATGGATAAAATTTAGAGATTTAATTAAATAAAATTAATTATTTAATTAAATAGGGATAATTAGATCAGATGGATTGATTTAATTAACAAAAGAGATTGACTGAATTAGGTAAAATGATTTATTCAATTAAGAGAGGAATATTGATGAATTTAATCAGATAAGGAGATTTGATTAAATGGTTAGATCGAGGGATGATTCAGAATGAAACAATGTTAGTAGTCGGGATCAGATGCACAATGTCAATTGGTATATTTTACGTGTCTACATTTTTCCCCTCTTTGAAGCAATGCACTTGTTGCGTTGGTTCAAAGAATAAACGGTCTCGATCGAAGCCAAAAATTTTGATATTTCAAAAAAAACTTGCCCCACTACTCCATGGCGAGAGAAAACATGCCATTATAATGCCCCCTCAAGAGATTGGATGAAAATTTCAATTTTTGGGTGATCTCGTGAAAAAAGAGGACAAAGTACCCGATAGGTCCGAAAAGGCTCTAGGAGGCTAAAAATGTGTCTAAACGCAATAAAATGTTGAAAAAAAAGCCTCAACCAAACAGAAACAGGTTCGAGGGTCCAAAACCCTAGCAGGATAGCCAATCAGGGTGAAAAAACCCTAATTTTCAAGCTTAAAAGGGGCTCGAGGGGTCACTTTCAAGTCATTTTCAAACACCTCCAATAGCAACCTTGAGATTTGAGCTCTGAACTCCTGACAATATGGCGCAATGACATCTTCCTCTACACATTTCTGACTGAGTTCAGACGTACTAGCGACCACCTAGCACTGGGGCACCGGTATGTGACCCTTACCCAAGCTTCATTTTTTTTCATTTATTGCTTCATTTAATGCTTTAAAGGGTTGGTCCACCTACAACAGCACTATATAGTGCCGCTCAGAAATCAAACTATGCCACGTGGTGTGATTTTGCACTGTAGTGGTGTAGTTTGGAGTTTAAAAACTATGACACTGAGCTCGGGGCAAGGGGGGTAGTTTGACAAAGTGTGACGTGACAGTCCTGATTTTGCCCAAAGTGCATCATTGGATGAGAAAGTGCACCGTGGCGGTGCGATTTGGTTCTTTTTGGGCCTAGTGTCAGAGTTTGATTAGAATTCAAACTACAATGCCATCACAGGTTGCACCACTGGAAAGGTTCCTCGAACGTTCGGCAAGGAATTTTTCAAAAAAAATTAACACGGTGACCTTCCTTGATGCAGGACATCGCGAGGGAGCTCTACTCCCAAGAGCACAAGTTGTGGGACCTATCTGGCTTTTTGCGGGACCTGAGCGACAAGGACTAGGATCGACTCTAGATTGCGGGGTTACGGTACATTGCTTACATAGCACCCATGTGCACTCATCTAGGGATGCTATCAGCGTTGGCCGAGAGATGGCACAACGAGACTTCTTCGTTTCATCTTCCTATTGGCGAGGCCACCGTCACTTTAGAGGACGTTTGGTGCATTTTGTGATTGACGATTCATGGTTGTCAGGCAATTTTAGACATAGACGAGGGGTGCAAGGCCTTCCACAAAGTCCTCACCACACAGGACATCATTTTTTGCGAGGGATAGATAGAGCTTGAGCGACACAGGATCCTGGCCCCTCCCTACTGCTGGGTGATTGCAGCCATCATTTCGGGTCCCGTTGCCCCTGACAGACAAGGCCGATATTTTTGTCCCAGATGGGGATATTGCTGAGAGCAAATGGTCTGAGACAAGCCGGTTCGTTTTTCTTGGGGGCCAGTTCTTCTAGCTTCATTATATAGAGACCTCCATGAGTACATCTACATGGATGGCAGAGCACTCAGAGTAGGGGTAACTCTTCTTCACGTTTGGGCGTGGGAGCACATTGCTGCACTGTGTCCACATGTTGTTTCAGTGCCGATGCTTCCAGACGATCCCCTCGTGTGGCGATACAGAAGCGGTGTGTCCTTCACACACACCGGTGAGCACGAGATCTCTTACTGGAGGAGAGTCTTGGACGAGATGTTGGTTTTCACCTGGTAGCCATACCTTGGTCAGCCTAGATGGGATGATGATGTCGATCAGTTGTTCTATTGCCGCCATGATTGTTTTATGTAGGGGCGGGAGCACACTATGATCGAGAGGTACCTGCTCGGGCACGTACAACGTCAGTTTGAGGAGCCACAGGATCAGCCAGATGATGACTATGTAGCCATCTTCACCCGCTCCATGACACAAGTTTCATGGGGATGATACATTCCTGCTTCAAAGGTGGTGGACAGCTTCAGGCAGTTGGTAGCCCAACCATGGGCTTATGATCAGGGGCTCACAGATCCAGGCATGACTCAGGCCTACAGGGATTGGTTCCGGCCTCCGCTTCGGTTGATGATTCCAGGTGTAGTTCTAGATTTACAGAGAGTCAAAGGTAGAGGGGGAGGACGAGGATGGAGGGCTGAGGTTTGACAGGACCTGTCATTTGTGCCTCCAATCCAGCTAGATCAGGGAGATGTGCACATGCAAGACCAGTAGCAGGTGCCACCATTTCCACCACCACGAGTCGAGGATCCTCCTCGGGTGCAGCCACAGGTATAGCCAGCAGGATAGGCAGATGCACAAGATACTTTGATTGCATAGTTGCAAGCCCAAGTCCAGGATGTGACAGTCAAGAGAGATTAGGCAAGGGCTGAGAGAGAGCAGCTCAGGGCTAAGAGGATTAGGCCATACAACAGAGACAGGCTGCAGAGCTATATGTAGCCACTGAGCTAGGCAGGAGACAACAGCTAGAGAGCATGACAACCTCCTCCTAGGGTACAGTGTTAGTTTGATCCTACAGGGATGTCATCCGAGAGGCCAAGTACTATCAGAGGTACTATCATGAGGCTGTACCTAGAGACAGAGTGGGTCCCAGAGTACTTAGAGCGGGCTAGCCAAAGACTAGCAGAGGGTCACGATGACAGAGGCGAGGGCAACACTCACAAGGACCAAGCTTGATCAAGATGATATGATACTTTTTGTGCCTTATGGGCTCATTTTTGATAGCCCAACGGGCCTTTTGTACTGATTGACATACATGTATAGTGATCCGATTTACTATTGTACTATGACAGTTGTGTTATTGATGATATATATATGAGCCGATGATGATTTTGATGTGATGCGATGTGTACTCTTTATTTATGCATGGATGATTTTACTTCTATATGGATGCATTTATTTCTAATGATATTATGCAATGATTATGACTAACAGATCTATATTATGCTAACCTATAATATGAAAATATGATGTGCAATGATGTTGTCTATATGATGATCTATTTTATGCAAATGTGATACGTGATATGGATTTTAATATGTAAGATGATATGATCTATGGTGTATATGTGAAATGATTGTGGAATATGCTTATCTATGAAATGATTATGTACGCTCTGCATGTGATGGACTATTCTATTTATGCTTATGTGGAATGATTTATGCAATGGATGATTTATGATGCTATTTATTGGATAATGTAATGATGTAATGTGATGGTCATGATATGTTGCCAATGAGGTGATTTTTTAAGATCCTTAGAATAACAAATGTTATTATCCTAAACATATTAAATGATGATGTAATGTATGTGATGCATTTAATATGATGCAATGATATGTTAATGCAAAGTGATATGATGATGTGTAATGTAATATGAACGTAATGTGATGAGATGATGTCATGATGTTTATGCAAGTATGTATGCAAATGAATTAAATGCCTATATACTTATGGATGTAATGATATATTTTGAAGAATTCTTATGAGAACATGTTCATATGATGATGGAAATGCGATGCATATATTTCCTATATGATATGTTTATGCAATATGCTAATGATTTGTGGATGCAGGATTGATGACGATGATGATGATGATGATCAACTGTCATAGTACTTTGTTAGTGCGGTTAGCAAGGAAAGAATAAGTCATTTCAACAAGACACAAGATGATGCAAATGCAAATGATGATGATGATGATTACTTTCTAGGGAATTGGGATTTTCAAAGGGCCAAATTTTCTTATGTTTGATAACACATGTGGTACGATGCATCAAGGTATAGAAAACTAGGATGGCATTGTACCTAGTAAGATGGACTTTGACTTGACAAGCAGATAGGAGTATCCTTGTTCACACCTGACATACGGAAACCTTGCTAGGATGCACTTTAGAAGTTTCAAACACCTCAGGAAAAAACACGGAAAGGTAAACCTATCAATGCAATAGTCAACAAGTTGTCCTAGACCTCCTCTATACATACCTAACAAAGCAATTATTCGCCGAGGTTATATTACAAGAATGTCCAACAAGCATAGCAGACAAAAGATAATGATCATCTCCCCATTTCTATTTCTCTAAATCCTCTATTTTGGGATATCATCAAGAAGTCCTCGGAATGAGCGCAATAAGATAAGTCAAAAGATAAAAGAGAAAGTAAACAAACAAGCTGATGTTCTTAATACCGCTAACCGAAAGGGAATGTGTTTTTAAGGATAAGAACCAAAACTATTGCCAAAAGATAATGCCCATTGTAGGAAGGATACATCCTAGGACATGTTAGTGGATGGCGACATGCCATTTCGTTTATCCAAAGCGTTTTCAAATGATGATTGATATGGGACCAATTCGGATGATGAGTTACCGATACGAAGAGATGACCAACTTGCTTATGCACTAACTTAGACCTAAGACTTGACATTTTGAGTTTTTCTCTTTCACCCTACTAGACTTGTTTTTGATTGTTTCACCAAAGGTTGAGGATGACGATCTGTTTATTGTGAGTGGTGTTATTGCGGGTGCAAGTGAGATGAGATGGATGGATTTTTTTTCAAATATTTTGGATGTTTTTGATGTTTTGCAATGTTTTGAGGCTGTTTTTGGTATTTTCAAGATTTTTCAAATGTTTTGATTTTCTGATTTTTCGGATGTTTTGGGATTTTCTGAGGTTTTGACAAAGAGACTCACCTAAAGACCTATCCTAGGGGCCTTGGGGTCTTATCAATAGATTAGCCTTGCCTACATTATACACATAGAGACCACGTAGTTCGACTGATGACTTAACCGATTTACAGATGACGATATACATGATGAAATGTCAGCTTATTATGACAGACTCCTAAAGGACTAACCTAAGTGTCTGGGGGATGATCAAAGATCAACCTTGCCTATGTTCAAGCTCGAGATGACGTAGTTCGACAAGATGACCTTGTTTTTGGATTTTGATGACTTTTTCACTTGTTTTGGGATTTTGATGATTTTTTAATTTTTTTGGATTTTCCGATATTTTTGATTTTTGGATTTTCTGATGTTTTGTGTTTTCGGATTTTCTGATGTTTTAATGTTTTTGGATTTTTTGATGTTTTGATTTTTTGGATTTTCTGTTTTGAGGACTTTAAGATCATACACGAATCCGATCCAATGAGAACATGCCCCCAGCATGATGCAATAGACTACTCTAATAAAGGTAGGACAAATTGACCTTGAGGATGGGACGAGTAGTACTAGGAGGGATCATGATACGAAAACAAGACCAAGCTATGGTGCAGATGCGAGTAGATGAGTGATGGATGATGCAGAACAAGCCATCTGATCCTGGTGGATGGAAAGTGCTTATTTACACAAGGTGCCTATTTTCCAGGTTTTCCAGGTACTTGTCCAAAGTGCCCAAGTGGGTTTTCACTAGAGGATGATTTTTTCTCTTTACTATTTTCCATCCTTTTTGATTTTTTGGATTTTTTGCTTTTTTGCTTTTTTTGTTGTTACCAAGATGCCTATTTGCCAGATTTTCGCCAAGGTAACCATTTTTTTAGGACTTTTTCTAATTTTTTTGGATTTTTTAGTTCTATACCTTGAAAGATTTAGGCATAAAACTTTTTAAGATTAGAGCTATTCATGGGCTTCTGCAGAGGTTCCCCTTTGGGTGTTGATAGCTGATATGCCCCTGATTTGTAACTTGCTGTGATGACGAAAGGTCCCAACTAATTGGGTTCAAACTTGCCTTTGCTGCTTGGGTTTGGGACATTCTTTTGATTCTCTTTTAACACCAGTTCTCCGACTTGGAAAGTACTGCTTCTGATTTTCTTATTGTAGCTCCGTTTGAGTCTATTATGATAGACTTGTAAATGATTTGAAGCATCTATCCGTCACTCATCCAGTAGCTCCAACTCATTCAATCTTGACACTTGATACTCTTCATCTGTGATAAGGTTTTGCAATGATATCATAAGTGATGGGATCTCAATCTCAATGGGGAGTATTGCTTCTGATCCGTAGACCAGGGAGAAGGGGGTGGCACCGGTGGGTGTGCGGATACTGGTTCGGTAGGCCCAAAGGGCAGGATTAAGCTGTAAGTGTCAGTCACAATCTACGTCACTGATTGTTTTCTTAAGGATTTTCATAATGGTCTTGTTTGTAGCTTCTACTTGGCCATTGCCTTGGGGATAGTATGGGGTGGAGAAGCGATGATGGATTTTGAATTTTTCGCATAAGTCACAAACCTCCTAATTTTTGAATGGTGTCCCATTATCTGAGATAATGGCTTGTGGAACACCATATCAGAAAATGAGATAGTTCAGGATGAACTTAGAAATCTGCTTCCTAGTTATGTACATCATGGGTATGGTGTCCACCCACTTAGTAAAGTACTATGTTGCAGTTATGATGAATTTGTGGCCATTAGATGAAGTGGGTGTGATTTTTCCAATGAGATCAAGTTCCCACTGTGAAAAGGACCATGGTGTGACAATAGGATGAAGCTCTTGAGCTGGAGCATGGATGAGGTCCCCATGCTACTAACATTGTAGACACTTTCTAGCATGATCATGTGCTTCTCTTTCCATTGTGGGCCAATAATACCCCATCCTCAGCAGTTTCTTGGCTATGGTCATTCCACTCGAGTGTGAACCACAGTTACTGTTATGTACTTCAGTTAGAGCGGTTAATGCCTCCTCAGCATTTAAGCAGCGTAGTAGGGTTCCTTCTATGCTCCTACGATATAGGGTGTCTCCTAGGATGATGAATCTAGATACCTTTTTAACAAAAGTTCATTTTAGGTTTGATGGTAAGTCAGTGGGTATGACTCCTATTTGAAGGTATGTGTAAATGTCATGATACCAAGGATCGCCAGGACCAGTGATTTTTCACACATATTTTGATTCTGGTACCTCAAATGCGGGCATGAAAAGCTACTCAATCAGGAATTCATAATTTGGAATGTTGTGGGGGATATCGAGCAAGGATCCAATTGTTGCCATGGCATTTGCTACTCTGTTGTTGGTTCTAGGAATCTGTTCAAATGTAATTTCAACGAAGGATTCTTTGAGAGTCTCCACCAATTTCTTGTATGGAGTGAGCTTGTCGTCCTTGGTCTGATATTCATTGTTCACTTGATTTATGATCAATTGAGAGTCTTCATACACTTTGAGAGCTATGATGTTCCACTGCACTGCTATTCTAAGACCTATGGTCAAAGCCTTGTATTCCACAATGTTATTGGTGTAGGGAAATCCCATTTTGTAGGACTTTGGTATGCAATCCCCTTGTGGGGTGATGAAGAAGACACCAGATTCTGATCCATGTTGTGTGTATGAGCCATCGAAGTATAGTTCCCAGTTGTTAGCTATGTTGAAATTGAAAATGGATTTGTCTAGAAACTTTGAGACAAGAGGGATCTCAGAATAGGTTGATGCTTCTACCAGTTGATCTGTGATGACTTGACCATTGATTGCTTTCTGCTAGACATATTCAATGTTGTATTCTGACAATATCATCACCCATTTGGCCATTCTTCCTGTGAGCATTGCCTTTGATAGTAGATATTTGAGAGGGTCAATTTTGGCAATGAGTTTTATTTTATGTGACAAAATGTAATGTCTGAATTTCTAAGATGCAAACACTACTGCGAGGAATGCTTTCTCGATGAATGAATAGTTTAGCTCATGACCAACCATTTTCCTATTGATGTAATAGATAGCCCTGTCCATTCCATTTTTCGTCATGCTGAGCTAGAAGAGCTCCACGGGCTGTTGTTGTTGCTGACACATATAAGATCAATGGTTTCTTTGGGATGGGTGGCATTAAGACTGGTGGTGTCAGTAGATATTCTTTGATTTTGTTGAATGCCTCTTCACACTTGGTATCCCATTTGTACACTACTCCCTTATGGAGTAGGTGAGAGTATGGGTTTTGTTTGTCCACCAGTTGTGCTATGAATCTTCTAATGGATTGGAGCCTGCCTTGGAGACCTCTTAGTTGCTTTAATGTTTCCGGTGCCTCCATCTCAAGGATTTCTTTTACTTTTGTTGGATCTACCTCGATACCCCTCATTGAGACTATATATCCTAGCAGTTTACCTGATTGTATGCCGAAGACGCACTTCTTTGGATTAAGTCTGACTTTGTACTCCTCAAGCCTATCAAAGATGTCACTTAGGGTTGCTATGTGATCTTTTCTTTTTTTGGACTTGGCTAGAATGTCGTCAACATAGTCTTCAACCGTCTTATGAATCATGTCATGGAATATCAATGTCATGGCCCTTTGATATGTTGCCCCTGCTTTCTTTAAGCCAAATGGCATCATGTTCCAACAATAGGTCCCCCATGGGCAAGTGAAAGTTGTTTTATGTTGGTCCTCTTTTGCTATCATGATCTGATTATATCCTAAGAATTCGTCCATTAGTGACAACATTTCGTGTCCAGTTGTCATGTCTACTATCATGTCGATGTTGGGAAGAGAGAAGTCATCCTTTGGACATGCCTTGTTCAAATCTCTAAAGTATGTGCAAATTCTGATATTCCCATCGAGTTTTGAAATAGGTACCAAGTTTGATACCCATTCTGGATAGTCTATCGGTCAGATGAATCCTGCATCTAATAGCCTTTTTAGCTCCATTTTGACTAGTAGGGCGATTTGAGGATGCATTTTTGGAAGCTTTTGTTTGACATGTTTTGCTTCTGGATATACTGCTAAGTGGTGGACTACGGTTTCTGGATCAAGGCCTGGCATGTCAGCATAACTCCATGTGAAGTTTATCTGTCTTTCCCTTAGGAATGCTACTAGAAGCTCTTGCTCTTTTGATAGTAGTGAATTCACATATAATGTGATATGCGGGGTCTCCTTTGTTCCTAGGTTGATCGGATTGCATTTTTCTGCTAAGACTGCTGACTTTTCCTGATGAATGGCTCTTAAAGGAAGATTGAATCCCCCATCCTCAGGTGCCTCAGAGAGGTTTTCACCGTTGGATGCATCCTTTCTTTTTTACTTTTTTCTGGTCAGAGAGTGCCACAGTGTGGTTGTTACTGAAGGACTTGGATATTATTCTTAATTTCTCACTTTTTCCATTGAAGGATTCAATCATTTCCCCATAATAGGCATGTGTGTCTAACTCGATTATGAACCCTGCTTTATGATCCCCATCTAGAATGTTATCCCGCAGTCCCATGAATTCCAAGAGTACCTCATCTTTTTCGAATGTATCAAGAACTGGTGGTCCTCGTTGGTCAGAGCCGATGAGTTGGGGATATACTAGGTGGATCTAATGATTTTGATGGTTTATTTCAAAAGATAGGGAGCTAATCATGCAAAGAGTGGTATCTTTAAATAGCCTAGGTAGATTGGTCATGGTATCCTCGTCATTGCTACTATTATAAATGTCAATTATAAAGTTATGTATGTCTCTACCCATGGATACTGGTAGTCATAGTTCTATTGTGGTTAGCTGAGGAGGATTATTAACCATTCTAACTAGAGGACTTCGGCCACGTATGGTTATACACGAAGGGGTACATCCAAGGGCAAGATTTCTTATTGGTCGCATCTCTTGCATGATAGGTATTATAAGCCCATTGTCATTTTGTCCAAGTCTTTGATTTCTATCGTAGCCCATTGCGAACATCATTTGCAGACCCTTGCTTCTGTCATCCATTGGTAAGTCAGCTACTAGTCTTTCATCTTGATATAGAATATGAGATGGATCTGACTCAATAACCTCTTGGCCAAGATCTCCCCAACTTGTGAATTTGGGATAGTCTATAGGAGATGTTTGGGATGTGGAAGCTTGGTTTTCTTGTGGACGTCCTCGTGATCTAGTAGATTGTGGTAACTCTCCTACCACAAAAGCATTATTAGGGATCTTGTAGTTTCCACAACCGTTATCTTGGATAATGAGCTTGATGTCAAAGATTGTGGGAATGGTGGGAGTGGCGGGTGTCTCTGTCGCAGAAGTGGATGCGAGAGTGGTGGGATCGATGTATGGTGTGGATGGGCCCTCATCATTTTTTGGTACTTGGGTGATTTTGTAGTAATTTTCTTCAAGATTTTTGCAATACAAGAAAGGTTTGGGATCTCCATGGATGGTAACTTCTTGTCTATCATGTGTAAATTTCACACATTGGTGGAAAGTTGATGCTACTACCTTCATTGCATGAATCCATGGGCATCCTAGGAGGATATTATATGGAAAGTCAAGGTCCAGGACCTAACAAGTGGTTTCCATGAGAGCTGGCCCTACTTGAATAGGGAGTTTGATTGTGCCTTGAGACACTTTTTCTTGATTGCCATATGCTCTTATTGTGATACCTTTCCCTTTGTCGATGGAATCCTCTGATATTTTTAGTTGCTTGATGAGACTGAGAGGACATATGTTTAGGCCCGCACCTCCATCCACCAAGATCCTTGTGAATTTTCTCTTATGTACTATGGCTTCCAAGTGAAGTGCACGATTGTGAGATGGTTGAGCGGGAAAATCCTGGTTAGAGAATGTAAGAAGATTAGGCATAATGATATTTCCAACCATAGCTTGGAATTGCTCCGCATCAAGATCTGCAAGGACATTGGATGAGGCCAATGCTTCTTCAAGGATTTTCCTATGGGAAAATGAGATTTTTAGCAACTCCATGATGGAGATTTGCACTGGCGTTCTGTTGAGTTGATCTAGGACATTATAGCCATTAGGAACAGATCTAGATGCAAAGACTTTGTTTGGATGGGATGACCCTATGATGGTAACTTTGCTGCCTCTTGTGGTGACTCCACAATCAGCACGGGTGCCTTTGATGGTGATGACCATGCAGTTTTCATCTAGGGAAGCGACGAATATTTCATACACATGATTTATGTTTGATTGGGTACCTTTCCCTTTATCATTTTTATTCCCTTTGTTGCCATGATTCAACATCAGATTCGTATATATCTTAAGATCTTGATTTCCTGTAGGTTGTTGCACGTTTATGATTCTTTTATCGATAAGATCTTGAACGATGTTTTTCAATCTCATGCAATTGTTCATGGTATGGCCTTTGATTTTATGAAATTCGCAAAGTTGATTTTAATTGTACTAAGGAGGTTTCACATCCGGTTCTTGGTAATTCTCAAAGGTAGAATCCTTGATGAGTTTTTCATCTATTAGCTTTTTCATGATGTCTTCAAGTGGTTGCCCCAAAGTGGTGTACTTTCACTTGGGATAACTCTTGCATTGGGGTGGTCCTCTTTGATCATTGAGATTATTGATTGTCAGATTGTTGTGCAGTTGTTGTATTGCGTGATGATTGTTTTGGTGTTGGATTTGGATTTGCAGTGTGGGTGTGTTTTGGAGAGGAGCACTAATGACCACCTTGGCATCGACGACACCATCATTAGTAACATTTTTGTTCCTTGCCCATGTCTGAGGTTTATTGTTGTAATTGGATGGTGGGCGATTGTTTTGTTGTTTGGGGTATGATGTTGATCCTACAGGTTGAGTCATAAGGGCTCTTTCGATGGTGAGCGCCTTGGGGATCAACTGACCATATGTGGTGATGCCCTGAACCTTGAGATGAAATTCCAAGATTCCTTCAAGGTTGGCTATGATGGGGAAAAATTATTGTTCTTTTGGCATAATCCACTTGCTCTGATTGGCCTTGGATCACCATCGTTGTAGGAATGAAGTGAATGATTCACCCTATCCTTGTTTCAAAGCTGAGATTTTTTCTAGACTAACATCCATTGCAATGTTGCATGCATAGTTCTTAATGAATGCATCTATAATTTCTTGAAATATTCTAATGCCTGAAGGTAGACGAGAGAACCATTCCATAGCGTGGCCAGCCAAACTCCTAGGAAATAGCCGCATCAGATAAGTATCATCGTATGAGACTTCCATGCAATGAACCTAGAATTCCCTGATGTGATCTTCAGGGTTTCCCATCCCTCGATATTTTTCTAATTTGGGGATCTCAAATCCCTTGGGGAATGGTTTCATTACTAGGCTCCTATCAAATGGATAGGGACACAAGTTGCTTGGTGTTTTTGTTGTTCGCCCTGATTGAAGGTTGAGCACTTGTTGCGAGAACAACCTAATTTGTGTCCTTACATCATTTTGTGGATCAGGGGGTGGGATGTGTTGGAAATATGTGCCTCAAACATTATAGGCTGAAACCTCCATTAGAGTCAATTCGGTGTGACATCTTGATTGTCTCGCTGACTAGCAAGTATGTTTTATTTAGTACTAAACAAGTCGCTGTGACCTAGCCACTATCTTGCTGAAAGGTTACACACTGGAGTCTATTGCTACAACATGGTG
Source organism: Sequoia sempervirens (assembly GCA_007258455.2). Lineage (NCBI taxonomy): Eukaryota > Viridiplantae > Streptophyta > Pinopsida > Cupressales > Cupressaceae > Sequoia > Sequoia sempervirens. The sequence goes on along the minus strand of VDFB02000003.1, from coordinate 165,289,958 downwards.
TATTTGTTATGAACTTATAGCGCTCAGGAGACCTCTGGCCGAAAGGCCATTCAATCATGTATCGGCGAGACTCTTGGCGACTATGGTCTTCGGTGAAGCTAAAGGTTCTCGCTAAGATGTCTCAACAAAATGTTAATGTCTTGCTGACAACATTTACTTTTTGGTCCTCGGGGTAACTCATGTTGGCTCGGTGAGAAGTCACAGGGAAAGCAAATGTTACGCCGACAATGTTCAGTTTGTTTCATCAGGGAGACTTGGCCGAAGGAAGTGCCATCAGTAAGATGTCCTACTGAAGTGGATATGTCTCAGCGACGAAGGCTTAAGTGTTAGTCTTCAGTGTAACTCTTGTCGAATGGTGGTCATCGGTGGAACACTGTGTTTTTGGTAAGATGTCCTAGCGACTGTGATGAGTCTCGCCGATGTTGAAGAATCTTCGAGGTAACTTAATGATCTCGGGGAAACGTCTTGGCGATAAGCTCTTGTCTTGCTGACTATTCTTCGGAGCTTGTTATGACTTAATCTCATCGGTATGATGTCACACCGAAAGTTATGAGTTTGGGCGACAGCGATACATGTGGAGAATGTCGGAGAGAGGTCCTGGCGAGAACGATATGTTATGCCGACTGAATTTTTTCTTCGGAGTGACTTGTGACATTGATATGAAGTCTCTTGAAGCTCAGTAGAACATCCTGGTGACTACGATAACTCTTGGCGACAGTGGTATGAAGTATATGTGGCATCAGTGAGACACTGTTAGTATCTCACCGAGATGTCAGAGCTTTACGAATTTTGTTGACCGTTTGACTGTCATACGTGGAATCTCATGGACGAATAGAGGGAGCCAAAAGTGAACCATTAGTAGTTGGTTCGTTGCGATAGTTCTGTGAGAAAGCTCAACAGTCAGGGAACACCATGGATATAGTTTGGAGTTGGAGACCCTTGGGGGTTGGATAGTGGTTTGATCAACAGTGGAGTGTGAAGAATTCAAACTGTATCAGTAAAGGAATTAAAATTTGTAAAGGCTGTAACTTGGAAGTTTCTGTTCGAAGAATGTACATGATGAATGCTACTATATAATGACACCAGAAAGATAAGTCTAGATGTTGTATGTAATTTTCATTACTGTAATACAAAGTGATTTCTCTTGGTGTGGTGGGTCTTTCTCCCATAAGGGTTTTCCCACGTATATCTGGTGTTCATGTGTGATTGTCAAATGCTCTATTTTTGTAATCTGTTTCATAGTGCATCTTAACTTTGACTATAATTGTAAATTTTAAAGTGTATCTGCATTCTTTCTTGAGGTATTGGCATTAGGAGAATTGTTTTCCACATCTAGTTTTCCTTACAAGTGGTATCAGAGCCTGGCCAATTGTGTTACCTTTGAGGGTACATTGGGTTTTTTGTGTCAATACTATTTAGTGGGAGTCTTGTTGTAGAGATTGTTATTTCTATTTACAGATTAAGATGTCTAGTTCATCTGGGAAGATTGAAATAGAGAAATTCAATGGCAGTAACTTTGAATTGTGGAAACTCAAGATGGAGGATTTCTTAGTAGATCGAGATCTTTGGCTTGCTGTGTCTGGAACTAAACCTACAGGCATGAAGCAAGAAGATTGGGACCTTGCAGATACAAAAGCTAAGGGGTTGATAAGGCTCTATTTGGTAGACTCAGTTCTTCTCAATGTGCATGAAGAGAAGACTGCCTCTCTCTTGTGGAAAAAATTGGCGTCCATTTATCAGGGGAAATCTTTGGTGAATAAGTTGTTCCTGAGGAAGAAGCTCTACTCTTTGAGAATGTAGGAAGGAGGGTCTGTAGCTGATCATTTGAATGCATTTAACATGTTGCTTGCACAATTAACATCTGTTGGTGTAAAGATTAAAGAAGAAGATCGATGTATGCTTCTGTTATGTTCTTTTCCAGACTCTTGGGATCATCTGGTGATGGCTATTGGGAGTACAACATCCAGTTTCAAGATGGAAGATGTTGTTGGTTCTTTGCTGTCAGAAGAGATGAGAAGGAAGTCTTCTGAGATGGTGAAGGAGGCTCTTGCTGTCAGAGGAAGGTCAAAGGAGAAAGGCAAGAAGAAGGACAAGAAGTCCAAATCAAAATTAGAGGGGAGATCAAAGTCTCCTAGCAAAAAGTCCAAGGTGAAGTGCTAGAACTATGGGCAACCTGGTCATGTCTGAAAGGATTGTAAAGAGGAGAAAAAGAAGAAGAAGGGATCTTCCAATAATGGTTCTTCTCATAGTGATGGTGACGCCTTCATTACAGCTTTGGCTACTCAGGCATCAGATGATGTATGACTGGTTGATTCTGGAGCATCATTCCACATGACATCTCACAGAGAATGGTTCACAAAGTATGAAGAATACAATGGTGGAAAGGTGTACTTGGCGAGTGATTGAACCTTGGAAATTGTTGGCCGTGGAAGAGTCAGAATCCAATTCCCTGATGGTAGAATAAAGGGGATCAATGATGTGATGCACATACCAGGTCTGGATCGAAATCTTCTTTCTGTCAGTAAGCTTAATGATATCAGAGTACAAGTCTTGTTCTCAGGAAGTGGCTGCAAGATGACTAGAGGTTCAATGGTGCTAGCTAGAGGTGCTCGAATTGGTACCTTGTACAAGCTGGATGCACAAGTTGTTCAATGTAACAGTGTCTCTTCAAAGTCACTAAAAGCTGCTCATGGAGGTAAAGAGGAAAATATCCCTAATTATGTAAACTCTACGGAAGTAAAACTTCCTACAGAGAAGACTATGCTTTGGCATCATAGGTTAGCACACATAGGAGAAAAAGGTTTAAAAACCTTGAAGAACAAAAATCTTGTTGAGGGGCTTGAAGATTGTAATTTAAAATTTGAATTCTGTGAACACTATATATATGGAAAGCAATACCATGTTTCATTTTATGATAGTCCTCATAAATCTTCTCATTTGTTAGATTATATCCATTCAGATGTGTTTTATCTAGTGAATGTTCCTTCATTGTCTAAATCAAGATACTATGTGTTGTTCATTGATGATTATTCAAGGAGAGCATTTGTTTATTTTTTAAAATGTAAATTAGAAGTGTTCAATTGATTTAAGGAGTTTAAAATTCTTGTTGAAAATCAGACTGGTAGAAAAATAAAATGTTTAAGGATTGATAATGGCGGTGAATTCTGTTCTGATGAATTTGAAAGATACTGTAAAGACCATGGAATCAAAAGACACAAGACTACACCTTATACTCCACAGTAGAATGGAGTTGCAGAAAGGTTCAATAGGAGAGTGATGGAGAGAGCACGAAGTATGCTTAGTAGTGCTAGTTTGGAGGAGAAGTTCTGGGCTGAAGCTACTGCTACTGCATGTTACTTAGTTAATCGGTCTCCAAACTCTGCTCTTGTTGATAAGACACCTTTGGAAGCATGGTCTGGTAAGAAGCCCTCTCTTAGACATATTAGAGTCTTTGGCTATGAAGCATATGCTTATGTGCCGGATGTAAAAAGATCTAAGTTGGAGAACAAGGTTGTCAAGTGTATTTTTATTGGCTATAGTGCTAACATTAAAGGATACAAGCTTTGGAATCATGTTACAAAGAAGGTTGTATATAGCAGAAGTGTAATCTTTCATGAGCTGAAACCTTCCACCTTGGATTTGCAGTTAGAGACAAAGTCAGAAAATAGTAAGGATGTAGCAGCAATTCCTCCTACACCAGAGAAAGAGGAATTGAAGATTCAAAATGTACCTGAAACTGAGGAGAGTTCAAGCAGTTCTGAAAGTTCTGAAGAAGAAGAACCTCAGCCTCAGCTAGTGAGGAGGTCAACCTGAGAAAGGAAACAACTAGATAGGTATGGGTTCTCATTGATTGATTCTACTTGTGCCTATGCTTTGATTTCTAGTAGTGATGAGCCTAGGACCATGAAAAAGGCATTTAAAATGTCTGATTCAGACTCTTGGTTAGAAGCCATGGAAGAAGAGATGGCATCATTGGAAAAAAATGAAACTTGGAGTTTGGTGCCCTTGCCTAAAGGTAGAAAACCTGTGGGCTGCAAATGGGTATTTAAGAAAAGGATTGGTCTGGATGGCAGTGTAGAAAAATACAAGGCAAGACTAGTTGCAAAGGGTTATTCCCAAGTAGAGGGAATTGACTATGGGGAAATCTTTTCTCCTGTAGTAAAGCTGACATCCATTAGATTTCTATTGTCACTTGTAGCAGCGTATGACTTAGAGGTTGAATAGATGGATGTGAAGACATCATTTCTTCATGGTGATTTTGAAGAAGAAATCTATATGTCCTAGCCTGAGCACTTTGTTGAAAAAGGTAAAGAAAAATTGGTATGCAAATTAAAGAAGTCTCTGTATGGGTTAAAGCAGTCACCTAGAATGTGGTACTAGAAATTTGATACTTATGTATTATCTTTAGGCTTTGAGAGATCAAAATCATATCACTGTGTATATTATAAAGCTGAAAGTGATCAAGTGCTTGTTATTGCTCTTTATGTTGATGATATGTTGTTCATGGGAAATAGCAAGCTAATGATTTATAATCTTAAGTCTCAGTTGTCTGCTAAGTTCAAAATGAAGGATCTTGGTGTAGCAAGGTATATTCTGGGGATAGAAATAACCAAGGATAGGAAGAATAGAAAACTTTGGCTTAGTCAAAGTAAGTATTTAAGGACTATTCTAGAGAGATTTTGTATGAATGATTGCAAGCAGTTAGTTGTTCCAGTCATGTAGGGAATGAAGCTATCTACTGAGGACTATCCAAAATCTCCTACTAAGATGGAGGACATGACCAATGTACCCTATGCTAGTGTAGTAGGCAGTCTTATGTATGCAATGGTCTATACAAGACCAGACATTTCCCAAGCAATGGGAGTACTGAGTCAATTTATGGCTAATCTAGGAAGAATACATTAGGATGTTGTGAAGAGAGTTTTTAGATAATTGAAGGGAACTTCAGATTTTGCATTGTGTTACTATGGGAATTCGGTTGAATCATAGAGGACTCTCAGCATTCATGGATATGTAGATTCTGATTGGGTAGGGGACATTGGCAGCAGGAGATCCACCAGTGGATACGTTTTCATATTGAATGGTGGTGCAGTGAGTTGGATGAGCAAGCGACAGGGTGTAGTCGCTTTGTCCACTACAGAGGCTGAATACATGGCATCTACCCATGCTTGTAAAGAAGTTGTATGGTTGAAACTTTTGTGTTCTAACATTGGTTTTGATGCAAGGGAAATAACAATTTTATGTGACAGTCAGAGTGCCATTTTTCTAGCAAAGAACCCAACTTTCCGTGCCAGAACGAAACATATTGACGTATAGTACCATTTTGTACAAGATATGGTTGAGGATGGAAAGGTAAATTTGGAGAAAGTTGATACTCTGGAGAATGTTGTAGATGCATTGACGAAGCCAGTGAGCACAGACAAGTTTAGGTGGTGTGCCAGTTCAATGGGCCTTAGTGCCCATGTTTTTTAGTAAGTATTATTTGTGCTCTGGAGGTGCTTGTATGATCTTCATCAAGTGGGAGATTGTTGGAAATATGTGCCTCAAACATTACAGGCTAAAACCTCCATTAGAGTCAAGTCGGTGTGACATCTTGATTGTCTGGCCTACTAGCAAGTATGTTTTATTTAGTACTGAACAGGTCGCTGTGACCTTGCCACTGTCTTGCTGAAAAGTTACACTATGGAGTCTATCGCTGCAACATGGTGTATTCATTATGACCTTATAGCGCTCGGGAGACCTCTAGCCGAAAGGCCATTCAATCGTGTATTGGCGAGACTCTTGGCGACTATGGTCTTCAGTGAAGCTAAAGGTTATCGCTAAGATGTCTCAGCGAAATGTTAATGTCTTGCCAACAACATTTACTTTGTGGTCCTCGGGGTAACTCATGTTGGCTCGGTGAGAAGTCACATCGAAAGAAAATGTTACGCCGACAGTGTTTGGTTTGTTTCATTATGGAGACTTGGCCGAAGGAAGTGCCATCGGTAAGATGTCCTACTGAAGTGGATATGTCTCAGTGACAAAAGAATTAAGTGTTAGTCTTCGGTGTAACTCTTGTCGAATGGTGGTCATCGGTGGAACACTGTGTTTTCGGTAAAAAGTCCTAGCGACTATGATGAGTCTCGCCGATGTTGAAGAATCTTTGAGGTAACTTAATGATCTCGGGGAAACATCTTAGCGATAAGCTCTTGTCTTGTCGACTATTCTTCGGAGCTCGTTATGACTTAATCTCATCGGTATGATGTAACACCGAAAGTTATGAGTTTGGGCGACAACGATACATGTGGAGAATGTCGGAGAGAGGGCCTAGCGAGAACAATATGTTATGCCGACTGAATGTTTTCTTTGGAGTGACTTGTGACATCGATATGAAGTCTCTTGAAGCTCAGTAGAATATCCTTGCGACTATGATGACTCTTAGCGATAGTGGTATGAAGTATATGTGGCATCGGCGAGACACTATTAGTATCTCACCGAGATTCTAGAGCTTTACGAATTCTATTGACCGTCTGACTGTCATACGTGGAATCTCATGGATGAATAGAGGGAGCCGAAAGTGAACCATTAGCAGTTGGTTCGTTGCGACAGTTCTGTGAGAAAGCTTGATAGTCAGGGAACACCATGGATATAGTTTGGATTTGGAGACCCTTGGGGGTTGGATAGTGGTTCGATCAACAGTGGAGTGTGAAGAATTCAAACTGTATTAGTAAAGGAATTAAAATCTGTAAAGGCTGTAACTTGGAAGTTTTTGTTCGAAGAATGTACATGATGAATGTTGCTGTATAATGACACCAGAAAGATAAGTCTGGAAGTTGTATGTAATTTTCATTACTGCAATACAAAGTGATTTCTCTTGGTGTGGTGGGTTTTTCTCCTGTAAGGGTTTTCCCACGTATATCTGGTGTTCATGTGTGATTGTCAAATACTCTATTTTTGTAATTTGTTTCATAGTGCATCTTAAATTTGACTGTAATTGTAAATTTTAAAGTGTATCTGCATTCTTTCTTGAGGTATTGACGTTAGGAGAATTGTTTTCCGCATCTAGTTTTCCTTATAGGATGAAAGTGTTTTGGGGTGTTTCGATTGTGGGTTGGATGGGTGGGTTGGTCGGTGTGTTGTTTGATGTGTTGTTTGATGGTATTTGTATGTTCTGTCGAGCTAGGTAGGCTTCCACTGCTATATGAACAATGTTTGTTGTTTATCTTGTTTTTGTTGTGCTAAGATTTGTGCTTGTTGTTGCACTTGTTGTTGTTCCAACAACGCTAGGCTTGCTGTTGTTCCAACAACGCTTGTTGGGCTGCCAATTCGGCTGCTTCTTGCTGCTCTTGATATTGCTTTATTGCTTGTTGATATGCTTGCAATTGTGTTGCTTGTCTTTGTGCAAGAAGTTGTGCTTGCACTTGTGCCTATTGTGCTTGATATTGGGAATTTGCTTGAGCTTGAGCTTGTGCTTGCGCTGCTTGTGCTTGGGCTTGTGCTTGCACTACTTGTGCTTGGTCTTGTTCTTGTGCTGCTTGTGCTTGGACTTGTGCTTGTACCACTTGTTGTTGTAATAGAGCTTGTGCTTGAGTGGCCTTTTGTGCTTGCAATGTTTGTAATGCTTGCACGAATTGTTGTTGTTGTTGTTGTTTCAATAATGCTTGGGCTTGTTGTGCTTGTAATGCAGCTTGTGTTGCTGGGAAGCTTGCACAGCTTGAGCGGCTTGTTGCATGGCTAGTTGTGTGGATTTTTTTTTTTGCACTTTTTGGAATCCTCTTTGGAAAGCATCTTGCAATGATGTGGTGGAAGTTGGTGGTGGTGGGATGGTGGATTATTAAGAATGGTGTTTGTGAAGGTGGTGAGTGATGATTTCGTGTTGGTGTTTTGAGTGGTTGATGTGGTTGGTTCTTGAGAGACCATGCTTTGTGATTTTAGGGGGTGTTTGATGATGTTGTGATTGCTTGTGCATTTTTCGTCTGTTGTTGCGATATAAATGAAAAATTTTGAGCATTTGGCATAATGCTTTGATTGATATTTGGGATAGTGGTTTGATTGATACTCGGTAGAGGGGGAAGCCCTAAACCAAGGAGTGATGTGGATGATGATGGAAATGGTGGAAGAGGTGGAAATGTGAGGGGTGCAAGTTCTTGTGAAAATGTTGTGGTGTCGAAGATGCCCCCTAGTCCGAACATGTCTCCTTCCTCTTGCGAATTTGTGAGAGGAATTTGAGGTGTTGTGCAAAAAAATGATGATGAAGGATGATGATGGAAAGTGAGAGGAACATTCTTATGTAATGGGTTTTTGAGTATGTTTTGTTCCAAGGTGGTATTTGCATCCAAGTTTTGATTATTAACAAGGGGGTGTGCTTGAATAGCATTAAGAAATGCATTTCCCTTATTAAAATTGGGTTGGGTTGGAGCAAAAGATGTCGTGATTTGCAAAATGTTTTGGGTGATATTTTGGGATGGGGGTGTAGATAAGATGGGAATGGTGGATGAGATGGGAGGAAAATATGTCTCCACTATGGTACTCACGTCAAAATCCGAAGGTAGTTTGGCCCCTTTTTTTGCTAATTCAAGCATGTATAATGAAGGGTTGAGCCTCATCATGATGTTGATGATTCTATGGTTGTCTGGATTTTGGAGCATTTTCGTTATTTTCTTCATGAGACATTCCAAAGGTAAGATCCTCTCCTTGGTTTTCCTCTTGCATATTTTGTGATGATGATATGGCCAAAGGATTGCTTGATTCGGCGGGATTCATTTCAATGTTTGTTTGGCTAAGATCACTTGAAGTGGGTGTTTCTTTGTTGGCTTCCATGCTCTTCTTGTATTGAGATCTAGTTTGAATCATAAAACGAGGATCAATTTTCAAGAATCTCTTGACTCTTTGGATTGATCTTTACTTTATGTCCAAAGTAGAAAATTTTAGGATATCTTAAGGATCAAGAGGTGATATTGTGATGATGTAAGGGATGGATGATGTGGATGTTATGGTCTTTTGATAAATCTTGATGGGAAATACTAGGCTCTTTTGGACTTTTGGATATGTTTCAAATTTTTTATTTTTTATTTTCCTTTTGGGTTGTCCTTGATCTTGATTGATTTTGATTGCTTTTTATTTTTGAGCAAAAAGACCCTAAGATGTTGGATGATTTATCTAAGGGATAGATTTTTTCAAAGGATGATAATTTTAATATGCGTGGGGAGAAGGATGCATCTACCCACACCTATTCAAACAAGATGATAGTTTCACTAAGCATATGAAGAAGTATTCATCTACATATACCAAGCTAAACAAAATGATTTTTATGACTTTGGCTAAGCACATGCAAAAGGATGCATCTGCACATACCTAGCCAAAGGTGATTTTGATAAAGTTTTCAAGGATTTAGTCTCAAGGATTTGATGATTTTTTATTTTTCCAAAAAGCCTAACATTTAAGGATGATTTCAATATTTTACAAAAGGTGATCTAGTGAGATGATGTTTGATGTTTTGATGTTTGTGAAGGGTGGATGAAAAAGATTTTGATTTGCTTTTGATCCTAAGATGAACCTAAAACAAGACACTTTGTTTGTCTAGACCTAGGTATTGAAGAACATGCAAATGCTTCCTAGAGACCTTTGTAACCAAGAAGTGATTTCTTTTGAACACACATTTTCGGATTTTGAACCAATGACCTTTGCTTTGGAATTTTTTCAAGAATCGTGAGGCTTCACCACACATGAAAGTTCATTTTTTTAGCTTTTCTTAATGGCTTCATTTGACCAAAAACACTTTCTTTGATTAATTTTTCAAACTAAGATGTCCAATGTCTTAATTTCTTCAAACCCCACAAGATATGTTATGTGGAAATTTGATGAATTTAAGGCAAATGGTTTTCATATTGTTTACTTAAGTAGACAAATTGAGATGTAATCCAATGTTTAGGAACCTCTAAGGATGTAAATCCCAAGGGAAAGAAATAAAATATGGATTAAGTCAATTGCATTTGTCTCCAAAAGGGTTTGAAATTTGGATGATGATGTTAAGTGTTTGTTTTCAAGATGTTTTCGATCAAGCAATGCATTTTGTAACCCAAGAATAAGTACAACCCTATGGATGTGTAAGACAATATTTGTTGGATTCCCACTTGGAAAAGTCTAGCTATGCTTATCTTTAGCGAATGGTTAGATGCTTGACCCCATTGGCTCCCCTCCATGACACTCACTTATACAGGGCAGCCAAGCATCAACACCCATGAAACTCCCATGGCATGCTTTCCATTTCTACTAAAAGACTGTAAAAGTGTGGGGCAGCTTCAGAATGATTGTTCTTGCACCAACAAATAGATTGAAGGATTTTGGAAAATTCTAGCACATGGGTTTTAATAAGGACTTTCCGTTCATGGAGATTGACCCATACGGCAAGAGTCCCCTTTCGGATCCATCTTGTCAAAATCAACCGCATGATATTGGCATTTCTTTCAATATCCACATTTATATCCTGGTTGGAAATACTCTCAGGTTCAGAGTGTTACCGGTTGAGTCATTCCCTTGGGTGAGTACATTTTCCCCAAGGCAGACCCTCTAGGATAAACAAAAGCAAGTGAAAACAATATTCGTAACTCAATCAATCTTTGTTGGCAACAAAGAGAGAGAATATATGCAATAATGCCCCCACTCACACTTGCACAAGATGTTGTTCAATTTTAAACCCAAATCGAAGTGTGGAGGTGATTGCTTTGTCTCAACCTAAAATCATAAAAAAGGCCTTTTGATTCTCAAGATCGCTATAAAGTGCAAGAGAAGCGCATACATCCTTTTTCAATGATGTTAGTTCAAGTAAGCTCTCACAAAACAATGTAGCACATGTTGATTTTAGATCCCACAAAGCAATAATGAATTCGTTTTAGAGCACCAAAAGACAAGTGATTGAAATTTTGTTCAATTTGTTAGCCAAATAAACAAAATCTAGTATGTTGTGATCCTAATGTTCATTTTAGCCTTTTGCAAGAAATGGAAATATTCTTTTTAAACCCAAATGAAATTAGTGTCCTAAGGAAGAAGTGATAACAATTTCTTAAAAAGTGTTAAACAAACACTAAAGTGTTAAAAAAAACACTAAAGTGTTAAACAAACACTAAAGTGTTAAAAAACACTTTGATTTGATGAAATATCACCATCATGCTTCTCCTTTCTTCATTTTTGATTTCCAACCTACAAGGGAAAAAAAACCAGTCAAATTCTAGAAAATATAGAGATCAAACAACATAAAATAGAAGACAAATTAATCATTAATTAAAAAGCACGTGCTAAAATTTAATTTCCACTTTTTACTCCCTTCCAGTGGTGCAACTTGTGACTGCATCAAAGTTTGATTTCTCAGCGGTGCCCTCACAGCGCCGCTTACCAGTCAGTGTCGTTCTGTGTCGGGGCAGTGAGCTCAACTACATCACAGTTTTGCCCAGCGTTGCAGTTTGGTTTTTTTGAAGATTTCCTACAAGTCAAATGGTCAAGCAGCGGAGTTAGGAATTCAAATATTTGGGCAGGAAGAGTCTAGCATCGCGGTTTGAATTTCAAGCTATGCCATATAGCGATGTTGAAGAGTCAGCGGTGCCAAAATAGCGACACTGAGCTCCCAGCGTTGAAATTTTCTTTGTATAAGCAAAAACATGGAAATTTTAAGAAAAGATGATAAAGAATGATATCCAGCCCTCCCTCTAGTGCCAAATGTGTGAACCCCAATCCTAGTACCTACAAAACAACAAGAATAAACAAGTTAAACAAGATATTGCAAGCTAAAACAAGGATTCCCCATGAAATCCACTTACAAACTCAAAATAGGAAAGAAAACAATGGAGAACACAATAAAAACAACAAAATAGATTGAATCCTAATTTAAATGTGCAAACTCATGATCCCATGGGGGAATTGGTGCCAATTTGATGTGAAAATTGGCCTTTTTGCAATTCCTAAGATGCAAGCTTGATATATTGAAGATGGCTTATCCACTTTGTTGGTGAAGGATGAGAGCTCCAAGCCAAAAATCTGCAAAAACCTAGCTAAGAACTTAATGGTGATGGATGAAAATGGCTAAATATTTTAGCATAATAACTTTGCATAGTTTGTGGATGATCAAATGAGGATATGAGCCCTTTATTTATAGAATGCCAAGATGGATGAATGTCCAAATTTGAGCAATGTGGGACTAACATTCATCCAATGGCATGATGCCACTTGTCAATCTATGAATGGATGGAGGATGTGCAAGTTTTGAGGATTGTGCCAATAAATGCATATTTTTAAAATTCAAATTTGTTGAAATGACTTGTAAGAGGGAAGGGAAAATGCAATAAATGCCACTTGGCTCAAGGAAAAGGACATGTAAGATGAAGTTATTGCCTTGTTGGATGTACATGTTGACTTGGAATTTTTGAATTCAAATTGAGAGAATATTCCAAAAGATGCCTTGTGAGGAAAATAGAGATTTAATAAATGAATTAAATCTATTTTCATGTGCAACTTGCAAATTCTAGAGGATGGGACATGAGATGATATTAAATTAATCAAGGGTTAATTAATTTAATGAGAGATTAGATGATGTGACCTATTTGACTCAAATTTATGGATTTATTTAAATCAAATAAGAGAGGAATATGATAAGAGATTAATTAAATAAGGATTTTGATTTATTTAATTAAAAGAGATGGTGTTAGATTAAATCAAATAAGGTTTTAATTTATTTAATTTAATGGATAGACTTTAGAGATTTAATTAAATAAAATTAATTATTTAATTAAATAGGGATAATTAGATCAGATGGATTGATTTAATTAACAAAAGAGATTGACTTAATTAGATAAAATGATTTATTCAATTAAGAGAGGAATATTGATGAATTTAATCAGATAAGGAGATTTGATTAAATGGTTAGACCGAGGGATGATTTAGGATAAAACAATGTTAGTAGTTGGGATCAGATGCACAATGTCAATCAGTATATTTTACGTGTCTACAGTACTATTGCAGACCTCCATTCAAGGGGACCTTGCATCTTTTCTCTCTAGAGAGTATGGTGCAGGGGAATTAGGAGCCTCATAAGCATAAATTTTTTTCACTTTTTGGTTTTTTTGGTTGTTTGAATGTTTTGGAGTCTAATAAGGTCGTTTATGACCATTTAAGATCACATTGATCCATTTTGGAGTGTTATAGGATCATGGGTTAAAAATTGTAAAAGTTGTCAATGTTGCTCAAAAAGTTGTCAAGCAACTTTTGCAAAAAGTGTCAAATTGGTGTTTTGTTAGTAAACTAATCCAAAGGTGGTTGAAACTAGTTGGAATTGATTGATAATCTATAAGGACACCCTTCAAACTCAAATTTGGGTTGAAGACATTGTTGTTGAAGTTTTGGTGAATGAAAACATTGATTTTTCTGTGCATTTCTAACATTCAAGCCTATTTTGTCATGTGGTACAGAGTGTACGGTCCATATTTAGATCTGAAATCAATTGGATTTTGTTTCCATGTGAATCTACTTCATTTTTTTTTGTGGCATCAATTTTCATCAAGTATTTTGAAAGTTATAACATTTTCCTTAAAAACTCCCAAAACCCTACCCTAAGGTAACTAGTGAGGAGGAGAAATGGTATAACTTGACCTTCTACCATTGGTTAATCACCAAAATTGGTGGAAAGGTCTATACTTATGTTTTCTATCATGTCTCAAATTTGCAGGGGCCCAAGTAGAGGTTTGTACATGCCATGATTCACCAGAAAAATCTGATATTTGCATGTATCAGATTGTGGAACAACAAAGACAAGGAAGAATAGTTGATTAAAGAACCTAATCTTGCTTGTTTGTCTTTGGCAATGGTAGAGGGATGTGTAGAGAGGTCTTGCAGACCTATACAAAAGGGTTTTGGAACATTCTTGAAGATTTATACAAGTCTTGTTGTGACTATCCCAACAGGACTAGTTATACAGTCATAGGGAAGGTGTTGGTGTCCAAACAAAATAGGTTTTGGGTATGAGTCTAGGCACTAGATACTTAATGGAATCACCTTTAGAATGTTGGAAAGAGGCCTCCAAGTATGTGTTGAGGATTTGAAATATTCCATGTTGGTTTTCCTTAGTTCATTGAAGTCGTCTCTCTTAAGTTGAACAATACAAAGGTTGTGAGTCTCATGAACTGTTACATTGTGAATCATCACATAGAAGTTGTTCATGGTCCTTAGACAAGTCTTCCATGATATTTTCATTATCTCAAAGTATGTTGGATCAAAGCCTCTAAGGAAGTTCAATGCTAGGGTCTAGAAAGGTGCACATAGGAGCAAAAAAGGAGAAGGTGTAATAATACCCTATCTTTTTGAGTTGATGTTATAAAGAAGGTCCTTCCTCTACATCAGACAACCATGGGGGATACCTAAGGAATGCTAGGGACAACAGGGCATCCCCTGTTAGTGTTTTTTGGGTAGTTGTAGGAGGTATTTCCCAAAAGAATCAATTCATAAGGCTAATTGGCCTAATTACTATAAACAAAATATTGTATTTCCTAGGTCAGCTCAAGAGGAGAACAATGCCTAGACTTGTATATATTAGAGAGAGAGTCTCCTCATTATTCATTCATTCCAACACAATTTGATGTTCCTGATCTGTAGAAGCAAGTTCACATTCAAGGAGTAGATTCACATTCAAGAAGAAGATTTTATTATTCTTTGTGGCTCAGATTTTTGCACTATCTACAGTGTTGGACTATTGTGTTATATTTTTCCTTTCTAGGCCTGATTCTGGAGTGCAATTTTTTCACTATTGTATTTGATTTATAAGTGATTATTTTGCTGTTGGGTTTTTCCCTTGAGTAGAAGGGTTTTCCTAAGATAAATTGTTGTCTTTTGTTCTGTGTTGTGTTTTTTTTTTTCTTTTTGTGCATATTTGATCTAAAAATTAACATGGTATCAGAGAAAGGTTCATGAATATCCGATTAGATTTGATTAAGTAATTCATTTAACATTATTCCTACATCAAGGAGTAGACCTCTAGTCTAATTTGGAGCAGAATTTGTTGTGGTTTTGGTGCAAATCTCTCACCTATTTTAGAGTAGATCTAATTGCAGGACCTTAGTGCTGATCTATAAGGCGAGTTTGGAGCATATTTTGTAGTGTTTATGGAGCAATCATTAAAGTAGTTTTCGAGTAGACTTGAGAAAACTTGTGTGTAGTATGTTTCATACCTTTTTCAAGTTGAAATCATGAAGAATATAAGCAGACTTTGAAGGTGTGTTATTGCATACCTAAGAAGCAAATTTAAGGGAAGAAATAAAATTTCGTTTGAGAAATCCTATTGAAGATAAAGTTCAGATTTGAAAGTATTTATTGAATATTTAAGTGGGTATAAATTCAAAGCATATTTGTAGTGAGAAAATTTTGTTGAAGACCTTGAAGGGATCTAGGGCAGATCCAACATCCGTATTTTATACATAATTACGGTTGCTTTCAAATTTGAGTAAAAGACAATTCTTTATGGAAGTTACTCAAAAAAAGAAGATGGTGACCAGTGTCAAGGTAGAAGATAGGCTCGATGGAGCTTCAATCTTCAACTCTTGGAAACCTAGGGTACTCATTTCCTTAGAAGAGAATGATCTTCTAGAATTCGTAGAAAATGGCATTCCTAAGCTGTCTGAAGACACAGAGAAAATCCAGTAGAAGAAAAATGGCATGAAGGATAGAAAGATCATGATAGACTCTATGATGGATCAACTAGTACCGATCATCTCCAAGATGAAGATAGCTAAGGAAATGTTTGATACTCTAAAAGGACTGTGTGAGATCAACAATACCAACAGAGACCTTGCTCTGAGACAACAACTCCATCATGTAAAAATGGCTAAAGAAGATTCAATCACTTCATTCTTTATGAAGATCTCTGATTTGAGAGATTAGTTGAGCACTATTGGGGATATAGTTGCAGACAAAGATCTTGTTATGTTGGCATTAAATGGTCTTCCCTAATCTTAGGAGCCTTTTATTCAGAGCATCAGTGGGAGATCCAAGTTGCCCAAGTTTCATCACCTTCGGGCTAACTGTATTACAAAAGAAACCAGATTGGAAACAAGAGGAAATGGGTGAAACTCCCATAATGAAGAAAATCAAGTTCTTACTACACATGCTACTTTTGATGTGTTTTTTTATGAACTTCTCAACACAGGGAGTGCGTAGGTGCACTACCTCTCTTGAAAGACAATCTTCCACAATCAGATTGCAGACCACTATCCCATGGTCTCTAATGTCAGGTCTTGACAGTGCTTGGAATATCTCAGTTGTTTTATGTGATTTGCTGGAAACACAAGGTGGACTTACGAATGAGTTACAAAGCATGGGAAGTTGGGTTTGCAAATGCAGTTTCAAAGTACTTGAAGTGAATGAACAGTGGTTGTCCACACAAAACAGCAAGCTGAAACTCATCAAGTTCATCTGATTTAGCTTCATGGTGATGCTTTGGATCCTACTCTAACCAAGTATTAAAATAAATAGCAAAAGGAGAAGGGTTAAGAAATATGTTCTAATCCTAAGCTACAAATGAATAGTAGAAATGGTGGCTGCTATAGTAGACAAACTCCCTAAACTGAGTTTTGTTTGACCAGGAGAAACCTACAGTTGCACAAAACTAGTGCAATCTTCTAAGGACTGCAGATTTCCATATTACACACACACATCATGCACATGTAATTGAACTAAGTTGCAACAATGAAGTAAAGAGCTCGGACTAGCTTTGCAAAGTGACTCATCATCAATGAACCACAAAAAAAATGAGTTGGAAATTCATCAAATACTAAAACAACAATCACCATCACCACTTCCATTCAAGAAACTAACACCTAAACTAATAGGGAAGTTGAACCATGCATACATAAAGAGAAAACTCAAAAGGAACACCCATAAATCATGCAATGTTGCTTTTTATTGCTACAGAATGTCTTTACATCAGTTCTCCAACCCCTACAAATGAGGGGAAACCCCTATTTATAGTTTTCCAAACCCCAAATGAATGGCTAGGATTAATTCACAATAAGTGGCCCAAATTTGATTTACATTAGGGTTACACCTACCTCCCATTATCTAGCAATTTTAAAATACATCTTTGTCTTTTCCCTATTTTGTCATCTAGTGCTTAGGTGTTGTAGCAATTTTGTCATTTAGCTAATTGCCCTTTTACTATAGCTGAAACTACCTAAAATCTTCCTTCTTACTTGATGTGTTTGCAGTGTTCTTCCTTGGATCAAATGAGCCCATCGACGATTGGCATCAATGGATTGGTTGCCCCTGATTCAGGCAGACAACTCCCTTATGCTTTCTTCAAGGCCACCCCCTTGCATTTTTGTCCTTGACTTCCTTGGCATAGGCCTTCTTCTAATGTCGAACCTATTGGTGGCTGCTAGCGAGAGAGGCGAACATGAAATGAATGGTGACAGGAGCTATGCGCATTCCTTGTTCAGCTTTCTCGATGGGTCTCCTAACGGACATGTGGTAGGATCCTTGAATCCTGCGTACATGAAACATTGTAAGTGCTTTCATACACAAATCAAGGAAAATGCTAGTCAAATCTTGCAAAATCCTTGTTAGATCCATCCATGCATTATCAAAAGATCATAATATTCATATTTAGAGCTCATTTGAACCATAAACATTAATGCAAGCCCAAGGGGTGAGCAGCGAACGAGGGATAGCAAATCAGAAGGGAAGTTCCCAGACCTCACAAAACATAGCAAAACTAAGATTTTCCAATTATAGTGCATGGGAAAAGGGGAAGGAAGAGTGCCCAGATAAATTCTTCAAGATTGGACTCATTTGAAAAAACTGGAAGCTTGGAAGGGGAAAGTTGGAGGGTCACTGCCCTTTTGAAAAGGCAATGAGCACATGACAGCCCAGAAGGAAAGTCTCGGATGACGATGGAGGGGGCCGGGTCCTAGAGGCTGGGTTGTTAGGGCTCCACAAATGTTCAAAATGGCCACAGAGGGACGGAGTTTCAAAAATGACCATGGAGGGGTCGAGTCCCGGAGGCTGGGTTGCTAGGGCTCCATGAATGTTCAAAACAACCACAGAGAAATAGAGTCCCAGAAACAGCCAAGGAGGGGTCAGGTCCTAGAGGCTGGGTCGTTGGGGCTCCACGGATGTTCTAAAACAACCAAAGAGGGATGGAGTTCTGAAACCCCCGAAACTTAATGAAATGTGGACAAAACCTTGGCAGTTCACTTAGGCACCACAAAAACATCCCAAATCCACCAGAAATTTGTCCCCAAAGTTAAAAATGTGGAAAACAGACCGTCAGGGGTCCATGGATGTTTCAAAATAGCCAAAGAGGGAGGGAGTTCTAGAGGGAAAGTTCCAAAACTTAACAAAACATTGACAAAACCTTGGCAGTTCACTTAGGCACCACAAAAACATCCCAAATCCACTAGAAAGTTGTCCCCAAAGTCAAAAATGTGGAAAGTGGACTGTCGGGGGTCCACGAATGTTTCAAAACAACCAAAGAGGGAGGGAGTTCTGGAGGGAATATTTTGAAACCACCGAAACTTAATGGAACATTGACGAAACCTTGGTAGTTCACTTAGGCACCACAAAAACATCCCAATCCATAGGAAACTTGTCCCCAAAGTCAAAAATGTGGACAAAAGCGAATAGAGCGATCAGGGACCAAGTTAGCAGGAACAAGACAAAAGGCAAAAAAGGGATGGGGGTCTTTGTTTCTCCCTGGACTTGAATACCCCAAGTAGGTGAATTTGGGTAGGGGGATTTGATCGTTTGAAGGCACATGACCAATTTGGGCTTGAAAAATGGGGCACACAAAACAAGACAGGAGCAAAGTAGCCTGTCGGGAGTGAAAGGAAAGGGGGTCCCTACCTATGGCGGGGTGTGTGTGCAAAAAATGCACAACAAATGGCAACTCACTGGGGAAATGGTCGATATCATTTCAATGACAAACTGGAATCACGAACCTAGAATCTTTGGTTCTAACCTTCACGCTAGGGAAAACAAACCAGATGCTCAACCAAAGGATCAAAACCACTAGCCAACCCAACCTTCAGTATGCTAAAAATCCAAGTGTGTGCAGTTGCATTAATTCCCATCCTCCAGTTGCTACAGGAACCCAAGCTCCATCAAGTTAAGCTATGTAGCTTATTCTAACTCCAAAAGCATCTAGGACATTGCCTCACTACCAGTCAGGCATCCATAGCCCCGACGAGGTTGTCGATGTGATTCTCCCGAACATTGCTCTAATGTCAGCCGGGCATCCATAGCCCCGGTAGAGTTGCTCAGATACCCCCAAAAATTTGAATTTTCTCTTTTTTTTAATTTTCAATGTTTTCTTTCTTCCTTTCTTTTCTCTTTTCAACTCTTTTCTTTCAACCCGCAAGCATTGAAGCTCACGCTCAGGGCTGAGAATCACAGTGGTGCTAGAGCAGAATTTTAGATTTTTCACTTAACTAGACTTCACAAAAGGCCATACAGTGACTGTCGGATTCTTAAGATGTGTAAGAGCTATAAGATTTCAAAATACATCAGAGTCAGACTAAACCAACAACTTATCCTCTTTGAATCAAACACCCAGATCAATTGACACTAATAGAAGACCTTCACCATCCACTCTGAAGACTTGATTAGAGTTTGACAAAGACATACATAGAACATCCCCAAGCGATAAGTATGGTTGTTGTGTGCACAGATGTGCCCAGCTAAAAGTAGAGGGACCCCGAGCAAAGCAGCAACAAAGCAAAATCAAACAAAACAGAAAACAACCTACAAGGCAAGCAACCTACATCAAACCAACTAACCTAAGGAAAGCGGGAAAGCAGAGTATTTACAAGAAACCTATACTACTGAAAACGGGCTATGTACAAAGATATTTACAAAGCACTATGTTCAGGTAGGGCGAGCTAACATTAACGTTCATTGGATTTTGTAATGCATGCACAAGCAAACGGGCAATCGTTATCATTCTTAACCATGAAAACTTATCTTTATATTCAGAAAAAGGAAGTTCAACATTGTAGCACTCAAATTTAATCACGTCATCATGAAAAATCAACAATTGAGGAGGCTCGTTGAACCCATGGTTAATCCATAAACATGTTTGTTTTCCCTCATTCCCATAATCAAAATAATAAGTGCAGTTATGAGAAATAATAGGGGCAAGGAAGGATAGAACATGGACGTCGTCACATGGAGGTGGCAGCGTTGGACAATCAAGAGAAAGGACACCATCGTTGACAGGTGCATTGGCCGCCTCAGGTGGAGGCACCGGGTGGTGGAGCATTTCATGCATCAAGCCTGCATAAGGCTAGGAGAATGGGGCAGAAAACACCCTTTCCAATCTTTGTGTGGGATCGGAAACCCCTATCGGTTGTTCTTCAAGGAAGTACACCTTATCTTGTTGATCTTTTGCAAACTTGGTGTCCGCTTGATTGCTATCCTCAAATAGCAATATGCTATCCGAGCTCCTCTCCCAGGTGTCAGCCTTATTTTCATGATGTTCAATGTCATGAGATAATGACATGCATGCATATGTCCTATTACAACTCCCTAAATGTGAAGGAGGATCAGCAATGGTCATGGCAGAAGGACTTCTAGTTGTGTCTTGTAGTTGGTCAATTCTGTCATACTTGTTGGAAGCCATCAAAACACCCCCACCTTTCTCTTCCTCCCTTTGTTGTTCATGCATCTCATCATGATGTTCACTCATTTCCTCTTGCTCACTATCACTATAAATGGAGAAGGAGCTCCTCTCCCAATCTAGAAACTCTAGTGCATCACTATTCGGGGGCTCAAGGAGTATGTATTCATTGCTACCATCTTCTGGGATGTGCTCTTCCTCGGCATGAGCATACCTTTGTAGTGCAGCTCCCAATGGAAAGAACTCATCAATTGATGGCACCTCATCAAGGGGACCAAAGTCTACTGTAGAATTTCCCTCCAAAGACTCGCCAAAAAGCCCATCATCCATGGCACACAACTACTCTTCAAGAGGAAGAACTTCTTGGTGACTGTAGGACAACATTCCCGCTTGATCTACTTCATCGCCCAGAAGTCTGAGACTGTATTGATTTCCTTCTTCTATTACTGCCCCAACATCCTCTTGAGTACCACCTTCAACTGAGTTGTCACCTGGCTCTGGCTCTTGGTTTTCTACTTCAATCCGAGCAGCAAGTAGAGGAGGTCGGGTGCTTGGTTGCTCCAGTCATCCTCTAACTTGTTTGATAGCCTCTTTGCACAGTCCGCATGTGAACTTCGAGTGCAATGAATCATGAAGTTTGCACCAATTTGGTAGCAACAACACCTCCAAGTCCACTTGACATCTTAGTTCAGACCAATCCTTTGTTAATCTAGAGACGAGTTGGTCATATCTTTCCACTATTGGGTCCTCATCATCACTTGAAGAAGAAGCTTGATGGTAGACAACCGTGGCAAGTGGTTGTTCCCACTCCTCCAAAATTTCATTTTCAGATTCTTGATTGCTGTCATTGACGAAGGAGAAGCCTTCCAATTTGATTTCACTTATATCTTCATCATCATTTTCTATTTTTGCAAGGTTGTCATCCCTTTCCTCTTTCTGATTTTCAACATTTGAGTTGGTTGTCCTAACATCTATAGCTGCAAACTTCATTGGTTCATTGTCACCTACCAATTTCTCTTCTTCTAGAGTGGAGGATTTCCTTCGATTGGTGGAGGGAAGACCTTCTAAATTAGTTTCAATTAGATTTTCACCAAGGCACCTTGCTGTCCTAGTGAAATATGCTTCTTCCTCTTGGTTTTCAACTTCAATGTCTACTGCTCCAACATCAACTTGTATCAAATTTCTTGGTTCATCCTTACTTTGTTGTCCTCTAGATGTTGATAGATCTTCTGCCTCATTGGATAACTTCTCTTCATTGGGATTTTTCTGCTCCAACTTGTCCAAACAACCCTTGGCGAGCAATGATGTTTGTGCATGGCGAGCAAGTGAATTCAGAGTGGGGTGCATTGTTAAATATGCACCAACTAGACATCAATATTTCCTCCAATCTTGGTTCATCTTTGCTGCTCAAATGTTCTTGGATCAACTCCTTGAACGCCTTGGCTGCCATGGTTGTCAATTCTTCCTCTGGGTTTGTAAGGGCCAAGGGCTGGTATATTTTCCAAAAAGGAATTTCTCCCTCCAATACTCTTTCAATTCTGCTCAAGAATGTGAGACATCCCAGTTCATTATGCCTGCGAGTGTAATGGATTTGACATTTATCCACCAACGCGAATTGCTACAATGGCTTCTTCAGTCTTCTATTTAAATCTGCATGTAGCTGAGTGATGTCAATCCATACATGCTGCTCCATTTCGAATCAGCTTCTACTTGCCTTCAAAATTTTCTAAATTTTAGCATAAAAAGAGATCTCCTTATCTCATATTTCTTCTTTCAAAGTGCTCTTTTTGATTTCCAACTTTCAGCTTTGTAGCCTCAACATGTTAGGCCCTCCTTCTAGCACTAGTTCTGTTGATGGCGTTAGGAGGAGAAGGGAATAAAATGAATCACTTCCAACCTTTAGCTTTGTATTCCCAACGTGTCAGCCCTCCTTCTAGCACCAGTTCTGTTGATGTATTTTTTATGCACTTCTCAACATAGGCAGTGTGTAGGTGCATTACCTCTCTTCAAATACAATCTTCCACAATTAGATTGTAGAACACTATCCCAAGGTATGTCAGGTCTTGACAGTGCTTGGAATATCTCAGTTGTTTTATGTGATTTGCTGGAATCACAAGGCGGACTTACGGATGAGTTACAAAGCATGGGAAGTTGGGTTTGCAAATGCAGTTTCAAAGTGTTGGAAGTGAATGAATAGTGGTTCTCCACTCAAAAAAAGAAAGCTGAAACTCATCAAATTCATCTGATTTAGCTTCATGGTGATGCTTTGGATCCTACTCTAACCAAGGATTAAAAGAAATAGAAAAAGGAGAAGGGTTAAGAAAGCTATTCTAATCCTAAGCTATGAATGAATAGTAACAATGGTGGTTGGTACAGTGGAAAAAATCCCTAAACTAAGTTTTGCTTGACCAAGAGAAACCTATAGTTGCACAAAACCAGTGCAATCTTCTAAGGACTACAGATTTTCATATTACACACACAAATCATGCACATGTAATTGAACTAAGTTGCAACAAAGAAGTAAAGAGCTCAAACTAGCTTTGCAAAGTGACTCATCATCAATTAACCACAAAAAGCATGAGCTGGAAATTCATCAAATACTGAAACAACAATCACCATCACCACTTCCATTCAAGAAACTAACACCTAAACTAATAGGGAAGTTGAACCATGCATACATAAAGAGAAAACTCAAAAGGAACACCCATAAATCATGCAATGTTGCTTTCTATTGCTACAGAATGTCTTTACATCAGTTCTCCAACCCCTACAAATGAGGGGCAAGCCCGTATTTATAGTTTTCTAAAGCCCAAATGAATGGCTAGGATTAATACACAATGAGTGGCCCAGATTTGATTTACATTAGGGTTTCACCTACCCCCCATTATCCAGCAATTTTAAAATACATCTTTATCTTTTCCCTATTTTGTCATCTAGTGCTCAAGTTCTATAGCAATTTTTTCATTTAGCTGATTGCCCTTTTACTGTAGCTGAAACTGCCTAAAAGCTACCTTCTTACTTGATGTGTTTGCAGTGTTCTTCCTTGGATCAAACGGGCCCATCGATGATTGGCATCAATGGATTGGTTGCCCCTGATTCAGGCGGACAACTCCCTTATGCTTTCTTCAAGGCCACCCCCTTGCATTTTTGTCCTTGACTTCCTTGGCATAGGCCTTCTTCTAACGCTGACCCTATTGGTGGGTGCTAGTGGGGGAGGCGAACATGAAATGAATGGTGACATGAGCTATGCGCATTCCTTGTTCAACTTTCTCGATGGGTCTCTTAACAGACCTATGGTAGGCTCCTTGAATCTTGCGTACATGAAACGTTGTAAGTTCTTTCATATACAAATCAAGGAAAATGTTAGTCAAATCTTGCAAAATCCTTGTTAGATCCATCCATGCATCATCAAAATATCATAATATTCATATTTGGAGCTCATTTGGACCATAAACATTAATCTAGGCCCAAGGGGCGAGCAGCGAATGAGGGACAGCAAATCGGAAGGGAAGTTCCCAGACCTCACAGAACATAGCAAAAATGAGATTTTTCAATTATAGCGCATGGGAAAAGGGGAAGGAAGAGTGACCAGAAAAACTTCTTCAAGATTGGACTCATTTGAAAAAATCAAAAGCTTGGAAGGGGAAAGTCGGAGGGTCACCGCCCTTTTGAAAAGGTAATGATCACATGACAGCCCGAAAGGAAAGTCTCAGATGGTGACAGAGGGGTGGAGTCCCAGAAATGGCCATGGAGGGGCTAGGTTTTTGAGGCCAGGTCACTGGGGCTCCACGGATGTTCAAAATGGCCACAGAGGGATGGAGTCCCAGAAACAACCATGGAGCGGCGGGGTTCTGGAGGCCGGGTCACAAGGGCTCCACAGATGTTCAAAATAGCCACAGATGTTCTAAAACAGCCAAAGAGGGACAAAGTTTTGAAAACAGCCAAGGAGGGGCCGGGTCGCCGGGGCTCCACAGATGTTCAAAATGGCCATGGAGGGACGAAGTCTCAGAAACGGCCACGGAGGGGCCGGGTCCCAGAGGTCGATTCGGCGGGGCTCCATAGATGTTCTAAAACAACCAAAGAGGGACAGAGTTCTGAAACCCCTGAAACTTAATGAAACATTGACAAAACCTTGGCAGTTCACTTAGGCACCACAAAAACATCTCAAATCCACCAGAAAGTTGTCCCCAAAGTCAAAAATGTGGAAAACGGACCGTCAGGGGTCCACAGATGTTTCAAAACAGCCAAAGAGGGAGGGAGTTCCAGAGGGAAAGTTCTAAAACCATTGAAACTTAACGAAACATTGAAGAAACCTTGGAAATTCACTTAGGCACCACAAAAACATCCCAAATCCACCAGAAAGTTGTCCTCGAAGTCAAAAATGTGGAAAGCGGATCGTCAGGGGTCCACAGATGCTTCAAAACAGCCAAAGAGGGAGGGAGTTCTAGAGGGAAAGCTCTAAAACCACCGAAACTTAACAGAAGGTTAACGAAACCTTGGCAGTTCACTTAGGCACCATAAAAACATCCCAAATCCATAGGAAACTTGTCCCCAAAGTCAAAAATGTGGAAAAAAGTGAACGAGCGATCAGGGACCAAGTTAGCAAGAACAAGACAAAAGGTAGAAAAGGGACGGGGGACTTTATTTCTCCCTGGACTGGAATACCCCAAGTAGGTGAATTTGGGTAGGGGGATTTGATTATTTGAAGGAACATGACCAATTTGGGCTTGGAAAATGGGGCACGCAAAACAAGACAGGAACAAAGCAGCCTGTCAGGAGCAAAAATAAAAGGGGGTCCCTGCCTACGGCGGGGCGTGTGTGCAAAACATGCACAACAACTACTAGAGAAAGAGGAAAAGGAAGAGAAGGAAAAAGAGGCACCTTCAAGAGAAATTGAGATAGAAAAACAAATTATGTTCCAAAATTGAAAAAGAAGGATCTTTCTCATATTCAATGTTACAGGTGTGACAAGTATGGACACTATTCCCAAGACTATAAATTAAAGTTAACACAACATGTTTCTACTACAGAAATTGATGTAGAGACATCTCAAAAGGAGTAAGTCATTCTAAAGTTGATTCAAAAGGATTCCTATTCATCTCCGCTCTTTCAAGTAATGTACAATCTGATAGTGATACTTGGTTGATAGACAGTGGTGCTTCACGTCACATTACAAGCTACATAGAGCATCTAATAGACTTAGTAGAGAAAGGTTCTAATTTACAGGTTATAATTGGAGATGATGCTAGTTATTCCATAAAGGGAGCTGGGGCCACTTCCTTCTAGCTAGACTCGGGTATCCCTCTTCAATTGAGTGATGTATTGTTCGTACCTGGGATAAAAATGAACCTTGTCTCCATTTTAGCCTTGGAGGAAAAATGGTACAAGGTTGCCTTCTCTAAAGGACAGTTTCTTGCATGGATGAAGAACTCCAACATAAATTCAGCTCATGTGATTAGTATTCGTCAGGAGAGTCTATACAATTTTTCATTACAACCAGTTACTTCAAAGAGGAAACCTTCAGGAAATCTAAAGGATACTTCATGGAGGTGGAAATGACATTCAGAGGGAGTCTGAAAAACCAACAGAGGCTACAAAGGATGTGGAAAATGATGCCCTCATTGAGAGGGAGAGGGAGTCACAACATCATTAAGATCTATTGTAGTGTATATTTCTCTAAGACGGACAAATATGAGGTGAAAGCGCTTGTAGTGTATATTTCTCTAAGACAGAGAAATATGAGGTGAAATCCCTTATAGTGTATATTTCTCTGAGATGAAGAAATATGAGGTGAAATCCCTTGTAGCACGTATATTTCTCTAATACAAAGAAATATGAGGTGAAAGCCCTTGTAGTGTATATTTCTATGAGAGAGAAATATGAGGTGAAAGCCCTCGTAGTGTATATTTCTCTGAGACTAAGAAATATGAAGTGAAAGCCCTTGTAGTGTATATTTCTTTGAGAAAAAAATATAAGGTGAAAGCCCTTGTACAAATCACATCTCTGAGATTGAGCTATGTTTTCCATAATTGGGTGTAGCCATTTGGATGTCATGTTGAGAGAATCCATGACCAGATATTTGAGAATACCTTCCTAGCTAAGAGGGAGTGATAGTGTTTTTTGGGTAGAACTTGTAGGAGGTATTTCCCAAAAGAGTCAATTCGTAAGGCTAGTCAGCCTAATTACTATAAACAAAATATTGTATTTCCTAGGTCGGCTCAAGAGGAGAGCAACGCCTAGACTCATATATTGGAGAGAGAGTCTCCTCATTATTCTTTCATTCCAACACAATTCAATTTTCCTAATCTACAGAAGCAAGTTCGCATGCAAGGAGTAGACTCACATTCAAGAAGAAGATTTGATTATTCTTTGTGACTAAGATTTTTGCACTATCTACAACATTGGACTATTGTGTTATATATTTCCTTTCTAGGGCTGATTTTGGAGTGCAACTTTTGCACTATTGTATCTGATTTATAAGTGATTATTTTGCTGCTGGGTTTTTCCCTTGAGTAGAAGGGTTTTCCCAGGATAAATTGTTGTCTTTGTGTTTTTTTTTTTTACTTATTGTGCATATCTAATCTGAAAATTAACATCCCCTTTAGGTTACCTATTCATAGCGACATCCCCAAATGGGTGTGACATCTTTTTTTCTTTATTTGGAGGATGGAAGCGATGTTCTGTCCAACCACCAAATTTCCAAGATGTCTAGGATGACCCAAAAACCTTGGTTAGATATTTATCCCCAGAGTCTTCTGATGTAGAACTGTTAAGCGGAACCATTTATATAAAAAAGATCAATACTTGGAATTCTAACCAAACCAAAATGTTGTCGATGACCATATGCATCCATTTAAATTTTTAACCTTGCAAACTCACCAAACCTACAAAGGAAATTCAATGTCTAATAACATCCATTTACATGTTTGCATCTCAAGTTCAAGCCTGAAAATACCATAGTTCCACAAAGGAAAAGGTGGTCCCCAAAAGCTAGTGCTCTACAACTCACAACTTCGTTCATGCTTGAACCTCAATTTTGACCTTGTTTGCAACTTGTGTATCAACTTGTGACTTCACCAATTGATCAATTGGAACTTCACATCATAGTATCACTACTCTTGAAAAACTTGTCTAATCACAAGGTTGTGGCCAAACCTTGATTATGACTTTGTTTACAACTCGTATATGATTTTGTGACCTCACCAACCAGTCTATTGGAAATGAAAATTCACATCCTAGTAGCTGATATATCACAAAAGGAAAATGGATTATATCTTCTAATGGCTACCCCACCTAAGAACTTGCTCTCCATTGATAAAATTGAAACAAGGCCTTTATATGCAGAGGTATGAGGGAATATCTAGTACCTAAAAGTTTAAAATATTAAAAATGTGGATCCAAGACAACTGTAACCAGCTAGTTGGGTGGATATCCTTATTATGGACAAAGGATACTTTATTGCAATATTTTTCAAAAAAGAAAAAAAGAAACTGAGTGTTCCAAGGAGGACCATGGTTCATGAAAAAATTAGTACTATGCATAAATCATTAGTCTCAGGCTTTCCATCCCACAAAGGATCTCCAAAGCACTATCTCAGCCTAGATAAAGCTATATCTCCAACCCAATGAATACCAACAAGAATCACACTTGCAAAAAATAGAAGCCTTACATCCTCTAAGTACAAAGCATCTAGGAGTTTTGAACTATGCACGAATCCACGTAAATATAGATCTATAGAAGCCTTTTCCCTAAGGCAGAATATGGCTAGAAATAGGTGGCATCAAGTGGGACCAACCTATGGACAATAAAAAATACCAGTCTAATGCAGGGTCTTCCATGAATAGGACACCTGGGTCCTTCTCAACCTTCAAATTCCCAACAAGAGGAGACTATACAATCTTTGTTTGTCAAACCTCAAGGAATAACAGCCACAACAAATGTAAACATCAACAAACATTAGATAGCAATATACAAAAATAGGAAAAATTACAAAAGATCATCCAACAAATGATAAGTTTCAAAAAACCTATTTATGGAAGGGTAAAAGCCAAACCCAAAAGGAAAAAAAAATTGTTTCCTATAAACCCTCTGAGATCTTAGCAAGTCTAGTCATAGTGGACATGGAATATGGTGAGAGCATACCTCATCCAATCACCCAAATAAATATAATGTCCCAACTGCAGCCTGCAAAAATGACAAAGAAAAAAGAGAAAGCAATAGCTATCAGATTCACATGCACGGAAAATCCACCCAAAACAAGCACAAGGGGGAGAAAACCAAATAGAAAGCAAAAATTTCAAGATAATCTAATCCCCACAAATATCCAAATCTGGGAAGCAACTTGAGGTAGCTCTGCAAACTTGAAAGCAATAAAGAGACAAATCTAGGAGCCAAAACAACCCTATGAAAAAATGGCTCAAATATAAGAGCCAAAATAGCAACCTCATCCAACTAAACACTTGAGACAAGCACCTCAGATTCCACGCAATCCATGTACAGTGGATTCTATTATGGAAACGTTCATTGGATGGGCATCCCCAACAAACACCTCCTACTCAAAGACAAGGCTAGTCAAGATAATATTGATTTTATTCTAATAAGGAAACCACAAGCCAATAACTTGCAAGGCATAAAATATATCAGCTACTAGGGAGGCAAGAAAATCCATTTTTTATGCTGATACCAAGGATGCTCATTAAAAGAGACCCAACAAGGCATGTTTGCTACTCCCATTCCTCACTCCCGCTAGGAGTAATTCTTGTTTCTATTCTTATAAGATACATGTAAGGATCAGTCTTGTAAATATTTATGTTCCAACTTATGGAAACATCATAATTGATTTTGTTGTATAAATAAGAGATTGGGTAAAAGCTAATGCATCTCACGAACTCATTCTGATGGAATATTTTTGTTCTGTAAATTATCCAAAAATTAGTAAAGGAAGGCACTAATTTAACATCAAGACTACAGATGATTTACTGGATCTTATTGAGGATACTGGTATGACAAAACTAGAATTTTCTAAAGGTCATTTCACTTGGGGAAAAAATTGGAAGGGAAGACATTATTGTTGACACTTTTATGCTACAAGCACTCTAGTGAAGATATTGTTGAATTTTAGAAGTGATTTTTTTTAAAAGACACAATATGGGAAGGCTTGGCCTCATGTCTGAGGAGAGATTCTAGGGTATTTTGTTTGTTGCATTGAAGGAAGGCTTCATACATGGCACAAGACCAACACCCTGCTACTTTGATTCAATCCATGTTACAATTTGTTTTATGAATATTGACCACATTGTAAAATTTTATGGATAGAGTTTTGGCACGTTGCTGGGTGTTAATGAGGCTCCAATAGCTAGTTTAAGACTCATCCATGTTGCTGGAACTGCACATTGTTTCACTGTTTCTGCCAGGTAAACCCCATGGCTATATATTTATACATTGTTAAACACATGTAAATGTTCTATGACCTCTGCAAGGTGAAAGTGAAGCCTTTAGTTTTGTTGAAGTGGCAAAGTTTTATCATGGGTTTGTGCATTTACAAGGGATCATTATAATTTTTTATGAATATCAAAACCCTTTGTTTGACATTGTATATAATTCTTTTCTTTTTCTATAAATGAGTCATTCACGAATTGATACAAGCATAAAACTTATTGGAAAACTTTTTTTAGATCAATGATGGGCTCTTTTGTTTTGAGGGTTATACAACCACATTCGAAAACTTTTCTTGCTTATTAGGATTGCCTTAAAGCATTAATATTGTAACAGAGGTATTTGGTGTGGATATCATGGTTGTAGTCTCATAAGAATCAGAACAGTCATAACAGGGATGGCAGAGACAACATTAGTATAGATGGAGATTAAAAGAATCAAGTGATTGTGATGGCAGTTTGGTGAAAATATCACAATATGAAACCTTGAGAGGTTATAAGGTTTGAATGAAAGTTTCAAGAGGACAATATTACATAGATCTTGAAAGATTCATTCTTAAGAGGGCTTCAAGGTATAAAATAATGAGCACATGTTACTTTCATTTTTAATAGACAAGAAATAAATTGCAAAATCCTTTAACTTTGACTCATTGGATGATATTTCAAACACTTATATCTCAAACAAATAAGCAGAGAAAAAGCCATGTAAGTGTAGTCTATGAAGGTATGTAGGCTCACATACCAATAGGCGACATAGGGCAATGTTTTGAAGTTGGTTAATAAAGATGTTGGTAAGGGGATCTTGACAGTGAAATATGTCAAATGGAGCGATGGTGTTAGTCAACTCTTGAGAGTAGAAACTGTCAAGTAATCAATTGGGAAAAGTTTTAGAGTGTTAAGAGGTAGTGTGAAATGGTAAAGCTATGTGGTATTCTCTAAGAGTAACCCTATGGTTAAGAAACACAATGATTTCTATCACACATGTACTCTTAAAAGGGAATGAGGTAATGATGATAAAGGCATTATGAAGATTCAAAGGAGCAAGGTCTGAGATTTGCACAAAGGATAGTCAACAAAAAGTTGAAAAAGGCATAAATGTGACAGTGAAATGGATGACAGTCATCTAGGACTGTGTGTGTCTTAAGTATTTTCCCCTTGAACATGATGATAAATGAGAGTATAGCTATGACAAATATAAGCAGTCCAAAAGCACAGTTCAGTAAGAAGATAGTGGTGTCATCCCAAGGGGAAGAAACCATCAGAAAATCTAGCATAGTCTTCTATTTCTAGCACAAATGCTTATGGAGGCATACATGGAAGTGGATTTTCACACAGTGCATTGAATGTTTCAATGATAAGCTATCGTACTAGAGCCTTCACCAAGGTTTACAATGAGGTTTAAGAATCTCAAACAAACTCATTGGAAAGGTAGCAGTCTTTGCAAGTCTACGGTGAATAGAGCGGATGGCAGTTCATGTCTAGCCAACGATAGACTACACAAGACCCTTGTCATGTTCTATATTAAAGCAAGTGACAGTGTTCTCTCACCATGGTACAATCCTATGAACAAATGACACAAAAAAATGATAAACGAACAAAAAAGACAATCACAGTCTTATGAGAATCATCAAGAGGACAATCATTTATGATTGTGATAAGAATGTTGCAGACAGATAATGAACATTCAAATCAAGAATGAGGGAAGATGATGACCAAATCTTATCACATGTAGTAGGAGAAAATGAAGAAAAATCAGTAAATGTTGGACATGCTAGTTCTCACACTCAATTTGCAGCAACATCCCTAATTCTTGGGTAGGAGTAGCCAAGGGAAAAGAAAGAGTAAACTTAACAAAGTGAAGGAAGGTCAAATGTGGGCATACATAAATGCATTTGGCAAGAGTGTAATTGTGATGTGAAGACATTCTTGAATGAAGATGCCATGAATGTGAGGAATGATAGATATTGATGATTACTAGGGTTCTTAGATCTTCTAGTCTTCAAGTCCAATCACTACAATGAAGGGACAATGGTTCAAGATAGTATAACCATTCATGAGCAATGCAAAAGTCTATTTAAATGGACTACATAAGGATAGTTAGCATTAACCAAAATATAAACAGTAATATGATTGTGTGTTCATTATCATCATTTTCAAGGGGGTTTGATGATAGCCATGTGTCAATGTCAATGGATGGGCGTCCCCAAAAAACACCTCTTGCTCAAAGACAAGGGTAGTCAAGATAATATTGATCTAATTCTAATAAGGAAACCACAAGCCAATAACTTGCAAAGCATAAAATATATCAGCTTCTAGGGAGGCAAGCAAATCCATTTTTATGCTAATACCAAGGATGTTCATTAAAATGGACCCAACAAGGCATGTTTGCTACTCCCAATCCTCATTCCCGCTAGGAGTATTTTCTTGTTTCTATTCTTATAAAATATAGGTAAGGATCAGTCTTGTAAATATTTATGTTCCAACTTATGGAAACATCATAATTGATTTTCTTGAGCAAATAAGAGATTGGATAAAAGCTAATGCATCTCATGAACTCATTCAGATGGAAGATAGCTAATGCATCTCATGAAGTCATTTTGATGGAAGATTTTTGTTCTATAAGGAGGGCACTAATTTAACACCAGAACTACAGATGATTTAGTGGATCTTATTGAGGATGCTAGTATGACAAAAATGGGATTTTCTAAAGGTTATTTCACCTGGGCAAAACATTGGAAGGGAAAACATTATATTAATGAAAAATTACACCAAATAATTATCTCACCTTGGTGGCTTTTGGTTGGAGCACAGATAAATGCAAGGGTCAATGATTACACACTTTCAGATACTAGCCAATAAAATTGGAAATAACACCAATTGTACTCGCATGGAGATCTTGGATCAAGTTTGAAAGCATGTGGCTTACTCATCCCAACCAAATAAATATACTCCTATAAATATGAAAATATACATTGTAATTATCAAAATATATGAAAATACACACCCTAATTATTAGTGAGTTTTTCATATTTAAAGACATGTCCTAGAACCCTAGTGTTATATGAAGTAAAAAGGATAATTACAAAAGATCACAAATTATTAGTATTCATTGCAAATTATTCATTCAAACTAAAAATGAAACAAAACATGTGAGATCTTATGTGTGTGTGATTATCCAAGAATGAATATTGGAACAATATGCATTTAGGCATGTTGCTTCATATTTGCCTTGAAGTCTTTTGAACAATAATTGAAAAGGGTAAGAAACTAAGCAATAAGAGGGAAGTCAAGTATATTTCCATACTCTAATATAGAAACCTATCAAATGTAGTTTTGAACATCACATATTTAAGATTGAATATTTTGTAAAGGAAATTCAAATATCACAAGTTTTAAATAAGATTGTGGATTTTGAAGCTAATCTCATCTTAAAATTCAAACATCAAATTCTAGTTCACAACTATCTATACATTTTCCAAATTCATATTCTAAGATATAGTCAATATCTACTATGAGTCATCAACTAAAACATAAAGAAATAAATAAATACACTCTTAGCCTTCCTTCTTTATTACCTTATACTTTACATTTATATTAAACCTAACTAAATTTAATATTTTTAATCTAATTTACTATTATTAGCAAAGGGAAACGTGATGAAAAGGATGAAACAATAAAACAAATAAATAGAATAAAACAGAGCAGAACGAATTGCTACAACAATTAGAATTAGAATTTAGTTCAACTTTATTCCTTGTTTAAAAAAGATTACAATAGTCTTTATTTATAGAGATGCTGTTATGTAAAATAATGGTGATGCTAAACTACAGAAATTAACATGTAACAAAAGTCAATCTATGCAACAATATATTAAACTGCAGATAACTACATAATCTAGGACGGTGCAAACAAAATAGAACTAAAGTTAATTCAAAGTTTCTCCACTGACATGCAAACTGGGAGAAATTATTGTTTAAGGCTGTACAATTATTAACAAAGATATATAGATTATAAGTTGATTTAAAAATGTAGTTAAAGATGAATTTTCTTGCATGCTTAACTATGCTTAAATTTAGCAAACAAGTTTTATCATTCTCAAAATACTATTGAACTTTTAGAAATGGTATCATACAAAAATAATTAAAAGTTCTTTTTTTTCTTTACAACAAGGATGTCCCTACGAACTAGTCCAGTGGTCCATACCTTGGATATCTAGAGCGAGCTAGAACGAGACTAATTAAAATCTCTTTTATTATGCTCAACACACAACAACAGTCTCTTATTTTTTCACAATGTAAACCATAGTAAAAGATGTAAGGAAAGAACGAAGAAATGAATGCGCTGAGTGAATAGAAAGAGAAAAGAGTCGATCTATATAAGAAGTCAGATATGGCATCTTTGGTCCATGTCCACTTTGTACTTCTTCCTAGTGAAGGTTGTTGCAGTTGTTTCATTCAGCGGCGCAGAGAAGCGACACTTTACTCTGAGCCTATAATGATAGCTTTTTAATTTTCCCACCTTGAAATGAACGCGAGATCGCAGTTTGACTTCTGTGTCAGCCACATCCCCTGTATTGAAAGATGACAATGAGACAAAACTAGGATGGAGAATGGTAGTGCTTTTGTGGCCCTGATAAAAGTCCTACAGCTCTATGAATGCAAAACTCTGTCCCCCATAAAAGGCGGTTACATAGAAGGTGTTAATAGATGCCGATGTTTTTATCCACATTCTGAACACTCATCTCCAATGCGATCTCATTTTTGTTGCTTGTAATGTTACTAAAATTAATACCATCCACATAGAATTTAGACTTGGTTGGGTGCACGAATAACCAGATAACAAGCAATGTGATCACCATGATTAATATGAGCCCTATGATAAAAGGTCTAAGGCTCCTGCACTCGTGAAGTATGTGAGCTTTAGTCAATGAAGAAATGGGGGATCTTTAACCTCCTACTGAATAATCATACCCTTCATTGAAGGTCGAAAGATGTTTGGCGACTTTTCCCATCAATTCTTTCTCTAAAACCTTCCACGGGATGCAAACTCAGAGTTGTAAAAATATATTTAGACAAAGCGATCAAATGTAGCAGGAGAAAGATGAAGATGCAGAAATGGAATACGGTGTATGGAGTAATATAGGAGGAGGGTTGATGGTGAGAAATTCGGTTTGAAGGAAGAAAGCATAATTAACAAATGCATGATCAACGGGCAGTTTTTTGCTTTAATTCTATAGTCTATTTTTAACATGTTCAATGCTTTGGGTTTTTTTTTACATCCTGTTAGGGAAGCGGCTATCCCCTACATCATAACCATACATAACTGCACTACATTGTTTCTGTTGGGTCTTTAACTCACCGTCAAACGTCAATTCACTGCAATTTCGATGAAATTTTTCCTGGAAAAACCAAATATTTAAGATGACTGGCAGTAGAGTCGTTTCTGTA
This sequence comes from Sequoia sempervirens, assembly GCA_007258455.2. Taxonomy (NCBI): domain Eukaryota; kingdom Viridiplantae; phylum Streptophyta; class Pinopsida; order Cupressales; family Cupressaceae; genus Sequoia; species Sequoia sempervirens. The sequence continues at coordinate 165,254,451 of VDFB02000003.1, read as the reverse complement.
ATATTGGGGCTCTGTTTGTTGTTTCCATTTTAATTTCTAACATTAATTTATCATATTGAAAATAGTTTCTAGATTGAAAAAGGATCTGAGAGTAAATTTCAGAGCGTCTTATGGTTTTCTTTTCTGATAACTTTATGTGTAGAGATCAGAATCTAAACTATTTAACAAACAAATCCATAGAATTTGCTTCAATTGTTTTTTTTGTTTCGTTAATAAGTTTTATCAATTGATACATACCGTCTCGAGAGACATCTCCCCCTAAAATATCTAAAAAACTTTAAAGTTTAAACATTTGAAACTTTAAAAATTAAAACATAATGTATTTGATGCATCTAAGAGTGATTAAATTATTGTTTTGAAAGTTCAATGTCATCATATTTTCAAAATTTCTATAATTTTTTTTTATTTTTTTTATTTTTTTTAATTTATATTAAAAAAAATGTCATCTCCAAGTACCCCATCTTCGTACCAGTACCAGGTCTCGCAGCAACTATGTGAAAATGTGAAAAAAAAAGTGATTGTGGGCTCTAATATTAAAGTGAAGAACTTTAGCTTCAATAGCTGGTTGACATAAGCCATTGACATGCTGTGACAGGTATATAATGCTTGAATTGGTATATATGCCCTGTTTTTATTGTTTTAGGAACCTGCTAATTTACAAATTACTATTTTAAAATAATAAAAAATAAAAAATAAAATTGGGTTCCAATATTAAATTCAAGAACTTTATATTCTATTATATTTAAATCTTAATTATAATTTTAACTTAAGTATATATGGTATTGCTAAATAAAGAAAAATATTATTTGTTGGAAAATATTACATATATATTATGAAGTCATTTTATAATACAAATGGTGACAACTTTAATCTATTATTATAATTTTACTTCATTAAGATGTTGCAATATGTAGTATTTTTTTATTTTTTCTTCTTGATATGTTTAATTTAATACTATATAATTAAAATAATGACAAGACTCTATGAATATGTATCAATGTCCTTGTGGATGTCTAAAAAAATCTCAATGCACATATTAGATCTAAATTTAGTATTAAATGTATAGTGTTGATATTAAATATCTACAAAAGTCTTATAAGGTGATATCAATAAGTTACATACGCAACCAAGAATTAATGTAAATTTATATTCCTTGATTTGAATCCCTTAAACTTTTATATAGCATATGCAACTTGGGAATCCATAAAAAATGTAGGCTTTATATTGATATTTTTGACACAGGATCTCAAATTATGGAACAAAATTATTATCACTAAAGTATGCAAAATGCTAGTGCTTTACAGTATACTACACCTACCTAGTAGGGAACATAGAGAATGTGATTTAATAAATTATTTCATCATTCAACCGCTTAAGAAAAGTACATATCCAATTGGGAAACATGATTATAACTTAAAAAGGAGAGAAATATTCATTAGAATCTAATGTAAAGAGCTAGACACATATTTGTGTAAATAAAGGTTACAAGAGATATTACATATTCATATCTACTTCAATAATTAATTCCTACTTAAAGAATTATTGTATCTTATTTTAAAAATATCATTAGAAATAATTTTCAATTGTTTTATAATCAATATGCTGACAAATAATCAAAAATGATAATAAGTCATCAAATATGATCATAGAGATATTTACATAATTACCTAGAACATCCTAATTAGGCATGGAAACACCTAGAATATGGAGGGGTCTCTACTAGACTACACCCTCTATAGAATCAACACAAATAACCTCAACCAAAATATTCATGTGAAATGCTTAGATAAAGAATGTTGTAATAGATCTCAACAAAAATAAGTATGAAATATAATCAAATATAAAATACCCACAAAAAATAAAGTAGATTAAAAAACATATAAAATTGGAAGTCAACTAAAATAGTGGAGCAAATTTGCATTCAAAAAATGTGTAGCAAAATGATGGAATATATTAGAAAACACAACAATACATAGCCTTCACCATAAATTTAATCTCTAAATGAAGTTGTGTCATGAACCAAAGGGATTTCATTTAAGGGTTTTCCTCCTTAAATCTAATAGATGAGAATGAGTGCTCAAACTATGAGAAATTGGAGTTTGATTTTGGTTCATAAAATGATAAAACATGAGGAATTATAAGGTTTCTAAATTATATATAAATTGAACATCTGGGATGGGATCCTCACATATTAATAATTGTTTCAAATTCTTCCTTATTATTATCATATTCAATTGAGTCCACTAATGACTTCTTGAGTCATGTAAGGAAATAAGTGTGGTTTCCATTTCGAATGTTAGGGTTCTAAGATTTAGATGTTGAACGATGCAATATGATGGGATTCTAGGGATTCATATGTCAAAAGGTTTAATTACAAGAGTGATATAAGAAATTGAATCACAATTTAATTTTTATAATTTTCACCTTTTAAGTTAGCATTAATATTCTTGAAGGCCCAAATTTAAGAATTTAGGGATTAGGATACAACATGATCCCAAGATGCAAGGGGAAGAAAGAGCATATGATCCTAAGATGGGTGAATGGTAGGCCAATGGTGAAGAGGGGAACAAGATGATTGTAAACAATTTCACAAGAAGGATGGTCTAAAAGAGGGAAGCATGATGGGATAAGCAAGACAAATGACTCCTTGAAGGAAAAATTAACTTATTCTTCAAATGTGACCTCCATGAGATCAAGTGTTTGAGTTTTAGGGTCCCTTCTTTGTCCCTATCTTGAGAAGTACCCCCTTATAATATGTAAAGGTTGATGGTTATAGACTTGATGGTTTCTTAACTCATCACTACGAGGCGACAAAGGTTATTCTTAATGTCTTCCTAGTTTTTCTATATTTTTAAGAAAATTAGTCTCAAGGCTTTTGTATTGTTGAAAGATGCCACAAATTTTTTCAACTCAATCCATATTTCCTCATCTGTATATTTCATTTTTGGGTCTTTAGCTTGATCATAGACTATGTTTACAATGTGTTGTAGTCTTAGGTTAAAGGTATGTAGCTACACAAAAAATATATTTATAAAATCTTTGTGCTCTAACTACTTCTTTCTTGTTGTTGGCGAGTGAGGTGGATCACTTTAAAACATTGTGTATTACTTATTTCTTCCACTTGAGGTTCCACTTGTCTTTAGAAGAAAACACATGTATTACCCTATGAACTACATATCAATAAGGGTTTTCATAATTATTTCTTCTACCAATATTGAGACTTTATAAACAACACATATATTGTAGATTCCTCCCAAATTTTACCTTCTTCACCCCCTTAGACTCTATTTGAACCAAAATTTCTCTCTTTTTGAATTAGTTAATTCTTGTTTGAACACTTAATTTAATCCCCTTCATATTATTCCCATTAACAATAATAGATATGTTACTCCTATTAATTTAGTTCTCAATCCATCCATCTCAATTTATTTCTATGAATCCTTCTTACAGACTATAACCTTATTTTATTCATTTGAACAAAATTATCCCAAAATCAATTATTTGCATAATTTTTCTTGCTTATCCCATAATAATTTCATCCATTCCCTTGTATTATGGATTTTCATTCCTTTTCCTTCTATTCTCTAACACTTGGAGTCACACCATAAGACTTGGGAGGAAGATGTGTCTTCTAAGGGACATGATTTTTTTGGGTTTGACTCAGATCTAAATATGGATTTTCACCCAAATAATTAATTTCATTCCTAAACACTTCAAACCAAAGATAAATATGCAAAATTTTGATGGAAAGAACAACATATTGGTTCTACCAAATGGAGCAATTATTTGATCTTCATCATGTTTCATGATAACATAAGGTTACAATTCTATCCTTACATTTGGAACCAAACCAATTAATTTGGTATAGTTGGCTATGTGAAGAGAAGAAAAATAAGTGATGTTCTACCACATTATAAAAATAAAGTTGTGGGCAACTACATTAGCAAAATAATTGAAAATGCAAACTAATCTCTCAAAAGACTTGAATGAATTCCTGCAGAGTAATGTTATGCAAATGCTCCTTATGAAAAAGTTGTAAATGGCCCTCAATTTATAGATTTCACCAAGGCATTAGGTGAGTTGGTAGTAATGAATGATTAAGTTTCAATTTGGAGAAACCGATGGTGAGGAATGAGAAGGATGGAGAAAACAAGGCAATTGTTCCCTTTAGTATAGCAATCTTGCCAAGTGTAGAAGGGAATCAATTGAAGGAGGAAGCCATGTGTCTTGAAGTTGGTTAAATTTTTTGAGAGCAAATATAGATTTTAGGAAATAAGAATAATTATTTTCATGTGACACATGGTGAATTGGAGGATGAGGTGGAAGGATGTTAGAAGATTATGTAGAAATGTGACAAATTCAAATTTAATGAAAGGGAATCAATTAAAATAAAATAAAATTAGTTCAATTTGTTTATTTTAATTAAATCATGAAGAAGGTGAATTAGAAAAGAGGAGTTAAGAAAATAGGAACTATGTAAATAAATTTGGCAATTTATTTATATAGTAGAGGAATAAAGATTTCATTAATTAAATAATCAATATTTAATTAATATTCTCGAGACCAATTTTGGATGTATACATTTTTCCCCTCTTTGAAATGATGTTTTTACGCATTACTTCAAACAAAAATTTACTAGTGCTACTAAAATTTCAACGATGCCTCGAGCGGTGATTTTCAGAAGATTACGACTGTATGCTCCCTTAGGAGATAAATCGAGGAATTTTTAATAATAATAGACTTTTTGATGTTTTTATTGAAAAATTTTACTCATTTATGATGATCATGATGATGATAAAATCCTAATTTGATGATATTCCAAAGATTTATCTCCCGATATGGAAGAATTTGAGCTGCCCCAATTAATTGCCCCCTTAAAAGAAATTAAAATATGCCACCAAAATTACCTTTTTAATAACCCTTATAAAGAGGTAAATAGTGAAAAAGGAGTCATTTGTGCATGTGATTTTGAAAACTGTTGAAGTGAGAGCATTCCTAAGCATCTAAGCAAAATGGAAATCCCCCACAAGACTCATCGATTCGAATGGGTGCGGCGACACAATCGGCCAGCGGGATACAAACCTCCAGTAAGGTTTTCAAAACTTTTCTTGTGAAATTGAAACAGTCTTTCCACATTTTAATTTTAGTTTTTAAATTTCAAAAAAAATTCAGCGCTTTCAAAATTTTTAATGGCACTTAGGCTAGAATTTTAAGCACTTTCGCCAATAGTTTTAGCACTTCCACTAGATTTGATGGCTCTTCCATAGACTGTTTTGGCGCTTTCACCTCCTATAATGGTGCTTTTAGGTGCTCAATATCTCAAAATTAGGAAATGGCGCTTCCGCTTAGGGTTTCAGTGCATTGCAGACATTCTCCGACACTTCAGATGAAATCGTGCTCCTGCGAGATTCCCCGGCGAATCGGAGGAATTCTCCAGTGCATCCGCTAAAATGGCGCATCAAAAAGATTCTCCAGCGCATCAGAGGAATCTTTTGGTGCATCAAATGAAATGGTGCTTCCATGTCCTAGAACGGTGCATATGCCCCTTTTGGCGCATTGAAGCTCTATTGTGGTGCTTCTAGGGTAGATTTGAAGATTTTATGGTTTTTCTCCTTGAAGTTGGTGATGTGTGATCGCATTAGCCAATGATCTGGTATTAATGATAAAGTAGATGATTTAGTGACCTCATGATAGGCAAGATACATTAATAGTGATGTCGTTTTGACCTCATGATAGGCGAGAATCAAAACAAATGTTGATGAGATTTGATGAAAATATCACTAGAACTGATAGGATAATTGATTTGATGTTTGATTGTTTTTCTAATTTGATTTGATTGATTGATGTTGGATCGTTTTTCTGATTTGCAATGTTTTGAAAATGATAGGAGACAGATTTAGATAATCTTTAGTATCGAGAGTGATTCCAATGGACTTGGGATTCGATCCCGCAGTTTTCGTAGGCTGACAAAGATATTATTGAGCAATGTGGTCTATCTTCATTGATTGGCATGCCCCAGATTAGGATTAATCGGGGGGGTATGTGCAGGATCATGATGGGCCAAAAAGTGGCAATATGATGGGTATTTCTAGGGTATGTGGCTGACGACCTTTCTTTTACCCAAAATTGATGAAATGAAAAAGGGTTTTTAAAGGAGATTCTCAGCTTTCCACCAATATAAATTATGCTTTACTTTGAATTTAATAATAATTATTATTCATTTCTATTTGAATTATGACTAAAGTGTGATTGATAGGCTGATTAGAAAAACATTTATAGCTTTCAAAGCGGTATCACATTTTTTGATCAAAACATATCACATTCTTTACTTACTATAAGTTAAAAAGAAAAATAATTTCATGAATTTTACCAAGTTAAGGTGGTCGAGACATACAAGTTTTTATATTTTTAAAAGTTGTAATAAAATTCATAATTAATTATTTACTTGGAAAAAATTACAAAAATATGCATCACCTCAGGATGTGAGTCCTCTACTTATGTCTAAAATCTTATAAAAAAAATATTATCATTTTATTGTGGTTAGGGTGGTTAGGCAGACACCTACTTCTTATTTTTTCCATGAAATTTAAATGCTACTACATTGAAATTTCAAATTTTCACCAAATAGTTTTTTTTTTAATATAAACCTAGTAGTTTAGAAACTACACTCAATTTGCTACAGATTCTATTCTTACATATTTTTGAAATAATATAGATAACTTATTCAAATTTTTACGTCAAGTTTCCTAACTTTGATTTTTCTAAATTTTTTACCACTTAAGGGCCTGTTTTTACCATGATGATCCTGCACATACCCGAGGATTGATGACTGCATTGGCTGAGAGGTGACATAGTGACCACAACACTTTTCACCTGGCCACTGGAGAGATGACTGTTACACCAGAGGATGTCTATCAGATATTACAGATTCCTGTGATGGTTGATATTGTGACCTATGATCACACTAAGCAGGGAGGTACAAATGCCTTGCACCGGATTTTCTAGGATGATCATATTACTGGGTATTGGATACCGTGGTAGGAGATGTTTGCGAGATATGTCCCTTTTCCTTCCGTGCTTGCGAGATTTGTTGGTGGCTTTTTATGTATCGACAAGAGGGCAAAGGGATTTTCCATTGGTTGGGGTCGCACCTTAGAGCAGGTGATTCAATTTGGGACCTATTTTGTTTGGGGTTCATGCATGCTTACACACTTATATCACAATTTGCACTAGGTGGTATATCTCAGGGGAGCCAATTTTTTTTGCAGAACTTACATTGCTCTAGGTCTGAGCCTAGGAGCATATTGCAGTGACACGACCAAAGACAGATAGATTTTGACCATTTGGGAGGCCTTATAGTTATGGCTATTCAGGTGTATTTGTCCAACATAAGTTGGGAAAACTAGAGTATTGGCACAGAGTACTAGATGGTTTGGATTCAATTATCTAGAGGCCATATGTAGACTGTGAGCAGTGGGTCGAGGATCATCTGGAGATGCCCTTTGTTATGACATTGAGGTATCTTATCGGACGGACACACTATATCATCAAGAGATTTTTGTTGCGGAGGGTGCTCAGGCAGTACAATAGAGTGCAGGGGATGCCTCAGGGTTCGGCTATGTATGTGCAGAGACAACATGATGTGACCGAGTGGGGACCCTCACTATCTTATGATGCTGCTTGTGAGGAGTTTGTTCACTTACAGCTGGTGATGTGGGATTATCATCCAGAGATTGTTGAGGGATACATGAGTGAGGAGTACTCACAGTATTTTTTTGAGCATCTATTTCCAAGGATTTCAAGGGCTAATGAGTTGGTGCCAGCGTTAGAGGATGATGAGGACAGGCCACCTAGACGGAGACAAGGCAGAGGCGGTGGAGATGAGGAGGGGGAGGGTGGAGATGATGGCGGTGATGATGATGATGGCAGAGATGACGAGGGTGATGATGGTGGTGGAGGAGATGGAGGAGGTGGTGCCCACCCTGGATTTGATGTCAGAGTGCCTTGTAGGAGGCAATCATTAGTGACAGTAGCATAACAGTGCATTCAGATATGCTTACCCTCATAGCAACAGTAGTCTCGGATCACTGCCCTACATGCCCAGGTTCAAACTTTTCAGGGGCAGTTGACACAGGTACAGGACCAATTATAGGCACAGAGAACTGCTAGCATAGGTACAAGCACAACTCCTACAAGCTCAGGGGCATATGCAAACATTGACAACCAAGAGGGATGTTGCCCGACAGTAGCTGGCACAGGTGCAGGGCCAGGGGCAGGTACAGGAATAGGACTAGGTTACTGTATTGACCGCGGAGAGGGATGCACTGAGATGACGGGTGGATCAAGCTGATTTTATCACTGAGAGGTTACAGCAGGCTGCAACAATTGCTAGGACTTCAGATTATTTCAACGAGATATGTCGCACCTCTCAGGAGATCTAGTTTTATAGAGATCAGTATCATGAGTTGGTTCCTCCCGAGTGGCAGGCGAGCTTTGCACAGTCCCAATCTGGCAGATCATAGTCTCAGATAGTTAGTGTTAGTTTCACACAACCATTTCCTGGAGATCGGAGGGATCAAGGTGCAGGTCCATTAGGTGCAACAAGGGGGTACAAGTCTGGTGATGCCAGAACCGTCTAGGGGCAGTACCCCATAGCTCTGATATTTGATGTTCCATTGTGATGTATACACTGACACTTAATGATATTGCCACCATTTTGATGATGTATTTCCTTGCATTCAAATATCCTTGTACATTTGACATATTTTGAGATATATATATGTGGAACGATGATGATGATGATGAATCTTATGTGTTATATGCGTTGATTTATGATGGATGTATTTAATTTCCTGTTATGCATGATATGTGATATTTCATGATGATGTTATTATGTGTTATGGATGCAACATGTGTTATGATCCTATGATGTTTTTATGAAAATGTGTTCATGCTATTATTTTTGGGTTTTTCTGATGTAATTATGTATGATGTGATGGATGGATAATGATGTTAATGCAAAGGTGAATGACCCTAATGATGAATAATTCTATATGTTCCTATGGATGTATGATATGCATGGTGACCTATGTTTTTGTATTTTTCGATGCAAATATTGTGAAATGAATGAATGATAATTTACACATGTTGATACTTAGAATGTATCACTAAATGTATATGGATGGAAATGGTACGATCAGTGTATTTTTTTTGGGGTTTTCATAATGCAAAATATGTGATCTAATGACTAAATGAATGTTTAAATGACATGGTTGATGTACTTATTTTTGTAGATTTTTATGATGCAACTATATGATCTAATAACCAAATGAATGTTTAGATAATATGGTAATGATATGAATGATGTCCTAATGCTCATGCCTCTAAATGATCTTTTGAAAATGTCAAATGTATTCAATCTGTTGATGATAGAAATAACATCAGCCTTGGAGAAATCTATAAATACCACTACAACATCTAGTATGAATGCAACCTAGACATGCAATTCTAATAATGCAATATTGTCATCCTAGTAATTTATTGTGCTTGATATCATCATTGAGCTTTTAAAATATTGAAAGTGAGTATAGACACGGATGGTATAATTAAACCATGATGACCTGAGTACTACTTCCATGATGTTCGATAGTGCAAGTTAACACAAGCATCTAGGTATAATTGGACCAAGATGACATGAGCATTACTTGCATAAACAAACAAGAGTTAACCGTTTTCCTATGCGAATCTGGAATGTCATTAGTGATACTTTGTAGAGCACGTCCCATGATGATTCACATAGTAATAACGATCAACTCACAAACAACAGACAAAGAAAAATATCATTCTCGATCATAGCCTTTCTAGTTCTTTGAAATCCTTGAATTGCTCCTAAGAAATGATAATCAACAATCATAATGAGAATAATTTTAATAATTGTGTAAAGTGATAAAACTGTGATTCAGAATAGCATCATCCTTTTGATTTGATTTTATGTTGTTTTTGGGATTTTTCAATTTTATAATTTTTTGGTGTTTTCTGGGATTTTGACCAAGGACCTAACCTAAAGACCTATCCTAGGGGCCTCAAGGGTTGATTAGAGATAAGCCTTGCCTACATTATATACGTAGAGACCATGTAGTTCGAGCGACTCAACCGACTTATAGGACCAAGATATGAACAAACGGGAGACAACCACTAATTACAATGAACCACGACATCGTAGTTCAACAAAGTGACTGTTTTTTACTTTTTGCTTGGATTTTTGACCTATTTTTGGATTTTTTGATATGATATGGACGTTTGATGCATTTCCGATGGTGATTGATTTTCAACATTTGATTTCACTATGATCATTGTTTTTGTTGTGTTTGTCTTCCTACTATTTGTCTGTTGGTTCAAGCTCAAAGTTCATTTCCCCCAATGAGTTCAAGATTTTTCCCCCAATGGAAACAAACCAATTTATTATGGATATGTACAATGGTCAAGAAGCCAAGGTGAAACATGACCGACATAGCAGAATATGTACATGAGACTCAAATGACGGGTGTGGATAATGACAGTGAAGAGCCAACGATCAAGACACGTTCCCATAGAGAAGAAGCCAACCCATCACAAATACCACCTGTTGCCAGGTTTTCACTACTTGCTTTTATTGCACTTTTTCAGATTTTATGATTTTTTTGTATTTTTTTCTTTTGATTTTTTTCTTTTTTGATTTTTTTGTTGTTACCAGGATGCCTATTTGCCAGGTTTTCCTCGGGGTAACTATTTTTTTAGGACTTTTTCCAATGTTTTTGGATTTTTTTAGGACTTTTACGGATGCAACGGATGAATCATGTGTAGAATTTCTTGAGATGGAGGTTGTTCATAGGTTCTTCAAACAGGTCCCCTTCTAGCATGGATAGTTGATATGCTCCTAAACCATAGATGAACACAATGAAAAAAGGTCACAACCAATTCGGTTCAAACTTTCCCTTCTTTTCTCTTTCCTGTTGATTGTGTGGGTTCTCCTTCAACACTAAATCACCAACCTGAAATGTTTTGGGTTTGACCTTATGATTGTAACTTTTGGACTTCTATTGTTGGTAGGCTTTTAGGTGATTCACTGCATGTTGGCACCGCTCATCTAACAGTTCTAGTTCTTGCAATCTTGATACCCGATAATCTTCATCAGAGATGATACCTTTTAATGAAACCCGAAGTGATGGTAATTCAACCTCAATAGATATAATGGCCTCAAACCCATATACCAGAGCATATGGCATGGCTCCTATTGGTGTGTGAATACTTATGTGGTACACCCACAGAGCGTGGTTTAACTGGATGTGCCAATCACATCCTGCGTCATTGACTATTTTCTTCAATATTTTTAGAATGGTTTTGTTGGAGGCCTCTACTTGACCATTTCCCTGAGGATAATATGGTGTAGAGAAGCAATGCTGAATGTTGAACTTCTTACACAATTCTTGCATGTCTTGATTTTTGAACAGTCTCCCATTGTCAGTGACAATGGATTGACGGATACTGTATTGACAGATGATGTAATTGAGGATGAATGATGAAATCTATTTTCCTATGATGGTGATTAGATGAATAGATTCAATCCACTTTGTAAAGTATTTTGTAGCTGTGATGATAAATTTGTGTCCATTTGATGAAGATGGATGAATTTTACCAACAAAATCTAGTCCCCACTAAAAAAAGGGCCATGTGGATGAAAAATGTTGGAGTTCTTGCGTTGGTGCATGAATAAGGTTGTCGTGAATCTAACATTTCTGACATTTCTTCACAAACTAAAAATACTCTTTTTCCATGGTTGGCCAATAATATCCTAAACAAAGGAGTTTCTTGGCTAAATTTAGGCCACTTGAATGTGTTCTGCAAACACCCTCATGAACTTCTTGTAAATCCATTTCAGACTCATTGCATTCCAGACATCATAGGAGAGTTCCGTCAAGACCTCGTCGGTATAGCACATCTGCGATAAGAGTATGTCAAGTGGCTCGGTGAATGAAATTACGTCTTTGGTTTCGTGATAGGTCAGGTGGAAGATGTTATCTTTTAAGTAGGTATAAATTTCATCGTAGATTGAGGCATTGGTATTGGATAAGTGACAACTAACATGGGATTCAGTATCATCATAGGCAGGGAAAAATAGTTGTTCCACCAAGAACTCGTAATGAATTCTCTTCTCTAGAATTTGTAACAAGGAAGCAATAGTAGCCATGACATTCGTAGCTTTATTGTCCACTCTTGAAATCTGTTCAAATTTGATATCCACAAAATATTTCTTGAAATCATCTAGCATCCTTTTGTAGGGCATCAATTTTTCATCCCTTTTTTGATAATCATCATTAACTTGGTTAATGACCAATTGAGAATCTCCATATACTTGCAACTCTAGGACCTTCCATTCTACAACTATTTTAATACCAATGATTAATGCTTCATACTCTGCCATGTTGTTGGTACAAGGGAACATCGGTCTACATGATTTTGGTATGGTATGTCCTTGTGGAGTGACAAATAGGATTCTGGCTCCTAATCCATGATGGGTGTGTGATCCATCAAAGTATAGTGTCCACTAGTTGGTGGCCAAGGCGAGAACATCAACATCTGGAAATTCAATGTGTAAAGGGTGATCATTTGGTAGAGGTGCTTCTTCTAATTGGTCAGCAATTGCTTGTCCTTTTATCGCCTTCCTATCCACATATTGGATATCAAATTCACTAAGTATCATGACCTACTTAGCCAATCTCCTTGTTAAGTTAGCTTTGCCGAGGAGGTATTTTAGAGGATCTATTTTGGCTATCAACTTGATGGTGTGAGTTAGCATGTAGTGTCCTAGTTGTTGGGTGGCGAATACTACTGCCAGACAAGACTTTTCAATGGAGGTATAGTTGATCTCATAGCCATTTAGCATCCCACTGATGTAATAAATTACTCTCTCCTTTCCTATTGAATCTTCTTGTGCCAATAGGGCTCCCAATGATGTCTCAGTTGTAGCAATATATAATAGTAGTGGCTTTCCTTCTGCTGGTGGTACTAGGATAGGTGGATTCATTAGATACTATTTCAAATGGTTGAAGGCTCCCTCACATTTCTCATCCCATCAAAAGGAAACATTCTTGTGCAACAGATGAGTGAAAGGATGGGTCTTGTCTTCCAATTGCGAAATGAATCTACGAATTGATTGGAACCTCCCTTGTAAAGATCGAAGTTGACCGATGTTCTTTGGTGGTGGCATTTCCATGATAGCTTTAACTTTGGTCGGGTCTACCTCAATCCCCTTTTCTAATACTATGTACCCCAGGAGTTTTGCTGATGTCACCCCAAACACACATTTCTTGGGATTTAGTCGTACATTGAACTTTTCCAGTCTAGTGAAAATTTTATCTAGGATCTCCAAGTGTCCTTCCCTAGTATATGATTTAGCCAATAAATCATCCACATAGTCTTCCATGAAAGTATGCATCATGTCATGAAAGATTGTTGTCATGGCGTGTTGGTAGGTAGCTCCTGCATTCTTCAATCTGTATGGCATAACGTTCCAGCAGAATGTTCCCCATGGGAAAGTAAAGGTTGTTTTATCTTGATCTTCTAGAGCTATTTTGATTTGGTTATACCCGGAAAAGCCATCCATTAGTGATAACATGCCATGTCCTACTGTCAAGTCTACTATGATATCTATGTTTGGTAGAGGGAAATCTTCTTTAGAACAAGCTTTATTAAGATCCCTGAAATCTGTGCAAATATGAATGTTGTTGTCAGGCTTTGAAACTGCTACTATGTTGGAAATCCACTCGGCATAGTCAATGGGTCTAATGAATCCTGTGTCTAACAACTTCTTCAATTCTGCTTTTACCAATAAAGTGATATGTGGGTGCATTTTCCTCAACTTCTCCTTGACTAGTTTCACTCCTGGTGATAATGATAAGTGATGCATGATGAGTTCTGGATCAATTCTTAGCATGTCGGCATATGACCAAGCGAAGTTGATTTTCTTTTCTACGAAAATTTTGAGAAAGCTTGTTTTTTCTTGGTTTGTCAAAGATGTTGCTAGATGGATAGTCTTCACTATCTCTTCATTGCCGATGTTGACAGACTGTGTGGGTTCAATCAAGACTTTTAATATTTCCTAAAAATGTTCTAGGAGAGTATCAAATCTTCCATCCTTTGACGCCTCAGAGAGGCTTTTTCCATTGGATGCGCTCTTTGTTTTTACTTTTTTTGGATATGACACTACCATTGAATGGTTTTCAATATCAGATCTATTTCCTGTATTATTCATTTTGTAGCTGGAAGATTTGATACTCCCCTATGTGGAAGCCTTGCTATGATGTTCATTGGTGGAATCTATTTTTGGATTGTTGGCAGAGAGGAAGTTGATGATGGCATTGTCATTTGAAAATGTAGGGATGTCAAATGGCTCGGTTAGGTCCCAATCTATAAGCTTGGGATGTACTAAGGGTAAGAAGTCACCAGACTGGTTAAGGTCAAAAATGGTAAGAGTTCTAATAGTGGTGTCTTCAATTTGTCCAATATTAAAATCAAGATCTATAAGGTAACTCTCCTCCAAATTGTCTATTTCACTCCAAGTTGAATCATCTTCACCAGAATCATCAATGTGTTGCGATCCAAGTTCAAATGGTCTAGAACTTGAACCTTGTCCCTCTTCGAGTAGGGGTGCATATTTGTGTACCACATCAATTTCCTTATCATGACAAGACTCTTCTGATAGGGAATCCCACTCATATTCATTAGAATCAATTTCATGCTCATCATTGGCTTGTAGTTGTAAGATTATTTCAACCACCTTTTCTTTTGTATCTTCTTTATAGCCCAACCCAGTCTTGTCTTTTGGATTGATTAAAATGGGTTGAATTGGCTCTACAATTCCCTCTTTCTTTTTTCCTACGGGACCTTTTCCCTCATATCCCATCTTTTCCAAGATGGTGAATCCTTTTCCATATTGTGCTATTTGTACATTTGTAGTTGTTGCTTGGGATTCTTCTTCATCCTTATAAAGCTAGTTTAGAATGTCTTTGTCTTCTGCTTCATCAAACCTAGTGCTTTCTTTTATAAATTGACCATCAAATTTGGTAACCGGTGGTGATGTCTGCTATGTTGATGTGGAGGGTTTCCCATATGACTTCGGAGAAGAGAATTGTGAAAGACATAGAGACTGTTCAAAGAAGCATTCACCAACACCTTTTTCCTTGATTTAAACTTTTTCATCAAATTTCTTTGACAAGGAATTCGATTGGGCTTCATGATTTGAGGAGGTGGATGGAGCAACTTCTTCATTCTTCTCAAACTGTTTAGACATGGAACTGTATTGACCTTTGATTGGAGGTGATAAAAAATGATTTGGATGAAGAACTTTATTGGATTTGATCATTGGAAGGGGGGGAATGGAGGCTTCTCTATTATGGGGCACAAAAACATCTTGGATAGATTTCAGGGTATTGCAATACTGAGGACTATTTGAATCAGTCAAAATGGTGATTTCTTGGCCGCCACAAGGAAATTTCAAACATTGATGGTAGGTTGATGGAACCGCATGCATTTCATGGATCCATGGATGACCCAATAGTATGTTATAGGTCAAATCCTTTTCTAAGACTTGGCGGATTACATCTTTCTGAATTGGTCCTACTTGAATAGTAAGACAATCAATCCCTGTGAAGATCTTTCATCATCATCATATGCTTTTATTGTGATCTTTTTCTTTGAATCAATTGCATTCTCAGAGAATCCCAAGGCACGAACAAGCTTTAGAGTACATATATTCAGGTCAACTCCTCCATCTATTAGGACGCGTTTGACGCGATCTTTATGAATTGGGACTTCAATGTGGAGAGCAGCATTGTGGGGATGAGAAATGGATGCCTCGTCATTTTTGAAAAAGGATAGGCAATGTGGTGTGGTCAAATGTCCCACCATGGCTTTAAATTTACAAACTTCCAAATTAGTTGGTATTGTTGTGTCCACTAGAGCTTTTTCCAAAATCTCTTTGTGAGCAGGCAAAATTTTGAGCAATTCTAATATCGATATTTGTGCGGGTATTTTTTGTAATTGATCCACTATGTTATATTGATTAGATGATGTCGCGAGGGGGTTATAGATGAACTTTTTTTTATAAAATATTTGGCCTGTGCTCTTGTGGTTGCATCCACTAGTATGTTGTCTTGTTTCCCATTGATTTTAATGGTATTGATTTGGGTATAATTTGCAGTCATATTTGGATTGATGTCATTGATTTTATTTTCAAGGATAATGATGTCT
Source organism: Sequoia sempervirens (assembly GCA_007258455.2). Classification (NCBI taxonomy): domain Eukaryota; kingdom Viridiplantae; phylum Streptophyta; class Pinopsida; order Cupressales; family Cupressaceae; genus Sequoia; species Sequoia sempervirens. Next base: position 165,238,164 of record VDFB02000003.1, on the reverse strand, counting down.
TGTTCTTGTTCAATTGGAGTGTCATAGATCAGATTATCATTTGCAATAATGTCTTGATGATCATTGGTTTCAATGGTATTCATTTGGCCTTCTGCTGCTGAAATATGATTTATGATAGTATCATGGACATAGTTTACATTCTTTCCCTTGATATTGGTCATAAAGGACTCCCCTTTTTATAGTTTGGTAAAGGATTCTTAAATGCCCCATGATCTGCATTTGTTTGGGGTTCCTCTATTCGTATGATTTTTCTATCTATCAAATCTTGTATTTTGTGTTTCAATTGCATACAGCTATTTGTTTAATGGCCTTTGCACCGATGAAATTTGCAATAATAAGCATCATTCCACCATGATGATTTTACTTTTGGTTCAAAGCCTCAAGTGTTAGGTAATGTTATGAGGTTATTTGCAAGAAGTTCCATCAATGCAAATTCGTGTGATTGACCCAAAGGTGTGAATTTTCTATGGTTTGATTGTTTTGATATGGTGGAGGTTTTGATGTGGTGTTACTTTGACTATGACCATTTTGATTGTTGGGTGGGTTGCTATTTTGATTGGTGTCATGATTGTTGTTTTGATCAGTTTTGGTCGCGGTTCCTGATAGATTAAAGACTAGTTTGGCATTATGTGTTTCGGTAGTACCATCATTGACGTTCTTGCTCCTTGTCCAAAATTTGGGTTTCTCATTGTTGTGGTGATTGGAAGAACTAGCATTGTTTGATCCTTCATTGTGAATTTTTAGTACCCCTCTTTTGACTAAGGCTTGTTTGATTTTAACACTATTTTCTACCATCTTCTCAAAGCTAGGGGGACACTGTAGTTGCAATCTATAGCTCATTTCACTATTAAGGTTATCAATGAAAATGTCCATCTTTTCTTGTTTTGGTATAGGATGAGCGTATCGAGTGAATAATATTCTCCACCTTTGTAAGAATACAAGAAAATATTCTCCTTGTTTCTATTTAGTATTACAAAGATCCTTCATGGTTATCTCATGTGCAATGTTGTAGGAATATTGTGTGATGAATTTGTTAACAAGTTCGTGGAAGGATTTTATGGCTGGTTGTAATTTTGAAAACTATTCCATGCAGTGACCTCCTAAGTTGTAGGGTAAGAGTCTCATTAGATGCGTGTCCTCATGAGCGAACTCAAGACTCATTGTTCGAAATTCTCGCATGTGGTCTATAGGGTCCGATTTCCCATTGTATTTGTTGTATTTTGGCAATTCAAAATTTTGGGGAAATGGTATCATGTTTAACCTTATATCAAAGGGATAGGGACAAATATCTTGTAACGAGTATTTTTTTGGAGTCCCTCCTTGCATATCTTGCAGTTTTTGTTGAAGGTTTTGCATTTGATGTGTTAGAATAGCCATTTGATCTGTGGGAGGTGTTTCAATCTCAGTTTTCTTCAAGGTTCCCTTCAATTTATTGACATCAAAGTCACTAGGTAATTTGGCTCCTTTATTTTCCAACATTAGGAGGTATTTTTCCCCATCTTTCTCAAAGATTCTTTCTAGGAATTTATGGAATTTGGGATCTTGATTAGATTGTTCTACTTCCTCTTTTTTTATCTCTTCTGCTTCATTTTGGGAAACCTTGTGAAAGGGATTTTCCTATGGTTCCACTATGGTATTTTGAGATTTCGGTTCTTTGTCCTTAATCTTTTGTTTTTGGGATCTTGTTAAAATGGGCATGCAAGTGATGAAGGTTTGCTAAATTTTGATCATTATTTGAGAGTGCCCAAGGAATACCTAGGTTAAATAGAATAATGAATTCTATTGATATAACCAAGGTGATAAAATTTTGATTTAAAGTGTATTGTTTCGGGATGAAAGATGATGAATCTTGATGGGGAAACTCAACTTGATGAGATGATGCTTTTTAGACATACCATCAAAAGTTTAGGTATATAATTTCAATTTGGAGAAGTTGAATTTAACAAGTTAGACTCTAATGAGCTTAAGGGATTAAAATACTAATTTTTCACCATACTGGACATGGAGTCAGTCAACATTATTATATCATGAGGTGAAATTGCAAATTATGTTTGAGTGTTGTTTTGCATTTTTATCATTATTCATTAAGTGACAGTGGTGTATTTAAAGGAAGAATTAGAATTTCAGAGTGCTATTCAGATATTCCAGAATTAAATGAAGTACAAAATTAAGCATATAAATAATAGAGCATTTTATGCTTTCGTTCATTTCATGGAGAGATTCATATTTACATAGTTTCATTTGATTGCAAGAATCAGAATGATATTACAACATTGCATTGAAATGCATTTTATTTTCAAATGAAAAGCATAAAGATGAAATCAAATATCCACACAAGCCGTGGATGTGACTGTCACAATGCACCATTAATACTACACTACACTATTGAAGATGCAAAAGAAAAATCACATAAGTAAATGACATAATCATCATTGCCTGTTTATGCTGATGGTCGATGATGAATGGTGCACCTTTGTATTCTCAAGTTCCATCTACTTGTAAGAGGGAAAAGAGGGGTGTCAGTGGCTCTGATTATGAAGAAACCTATATGAGTCACCAGCAATAGTGCAACCTATTATTAATCATACACTGAAGCAATCAAAGAAGTACGGAGGAAATGACCTAAAAGAAAAAACATCATCACGATCATCATATCTTGTTTTTATGCTAACATTTTTTGTTTCCTTGTGTAGGTATAGGGAAAATCACGAAGCTGATAATTATTTGAAGACCAAGCATGTGGAGAAAAATAGGCTCCCACAAGGGTAGAGCTCAGCATGCTGCCCTTATTTATTATTAATGGGCTGATTTAAAGATTACATCATCATATTCATCAAAAGAAATGAGATACAACTGAAAGGGTAAACATAATTATCTATCAAGCTATTAAACCAACTGTGCATTCATAACGATTAGGTTAATACTTTCTGAAAGCTACAGGTGAACAGTGAGTTTAACTCGCTCAAGTAATTCCACTGAGTACAATCATGTCAGACATTGTTGAATGGTTCACGTTCTTTTGCGATAGTGTTATTTGTTCATCATGATTATATGTCATGCAAGCTTTCAGTTCATTAGTGTTCTTTTCATAGTCAAGGATAGTGAACAGGCATACATTATGCCTTAATGAAGAGTTTGGTTTTAATTTTCATCATGAAAGAGAGCAGATTTAAAGAACAGGTTGTTAAGTGGAACATAAAAATGCATGAAGAGTGCCAGGTTGAAGCCTAATAATGTGAAAGACAGTCAATGCACTCAAATAATAAAGGAATAGTCAGTTCCAGTTTGACCGATGATACAATGTAGCATTAGGGGATGCAATATGGAATGATCATTCCAGAATGATAAGGAAAGAGCAAGCATAACAAAGGTGTCTCAGAGGTGTTAATTATGCATTGAAGAAGTCAGGTAAGATGTAATCCATATTGTTACAATGTTTCAATTTAAAGTCTTTACATAAAGTCCAAGAACAGAAAAGCAAA
>VDFB02000003.1:165207537-165234582 GCA_007258455.2 Sequoia sempervirens | reverse complement strand
GTCTTTACATCAGTTCTCCAACCCCTACAAATGAGGGGCAAGCCCGTATTTATAGTTTTCTAAAGCCCAAATGAATGGCTAGGATTAATACACAATGAGTGGCCCAGATTTGATTTACATTAGGGTTTCACCTACCCCCCATTATCCAGCAATTTTAAAATACATCTTTATCTTTTCCCTATTTTGTCATCTAGTGCTCAAGTTCTATAGCAATTTTTTCATTTAGCTGATTGCCCTTTTACTGTAGCTGAAACTGCCTAAAAGCTACCTTCTTACTTGATGTGTTTGCAGTGTTCTTCCTTGGATCAAACGGGCCCATCGATGATTGGCATCAATGGATTGGTTGCCCCTGATTCAGGCGGACAACTCCCTTATGCTTTCTTCAAGGCCACCCCCTTGCATTTTTGTCCTTGACTTCCTTGGCATAGGCCTTCTTCTAACGCTGACCCTATTGGTGGGTGCTAGTGGGGGAGGCGAACATGAAATGAATGGTGACATGAGCTATGCGCATTCCTTGTTCAACTTTCTCGATGGGTCTCTTAACAGACCTATGGTAGGCTCCTTGAATCTTGCGTACATGAAACGTTGTAAGTTCTTTCATATACAAATCAAGGAAAATGTTAGTCAAATCTTGCAAAATCCTTGTTAGATCCATCCATGCATCATCAAAATATCATAATATTCATATTTGGAGCTCATTTGGACCATAAACATTAATCTAGGCCCAAGGGGCGAGCAGCGAATGAGGGACAGCAAATCGGAAGGGAAGTTCCCAGACCTCACAGAACATAGCAAAAATGAGATTTTTCAATTATAGCGCATGGGAAAAGGGGAAGGAAGAGTGACCAGAAAAACTTCTTCAAGATTGGACTCATTTGAAAAAATCAAAAGCTTGGAAGGGGAAAGTCGGAGGGTCACCGCCCTTTTGAAAAGGTAATGATCACATGACAGCCCGAAAGGAAAGTCTCAGATGGTGACAGAGGGGTGGAGTCCCAGAAATGGCCATGGAGGGGCTAGGTTTTTGAGGCCAGGTCACTGGGGCTCCACGGATGTTCAAAATGGCCACAGAGGGATGGAGTCCCAGAAACAACCATGGAGCGGCGGGGTTCTGGAGGCCGGGTCACAAGGGCTCCACAGATGTTCAAAATAGCCACAGATGTTCTAAAACAGCCAAAGAGGGACAAAGTTTTGAAAACAGCCAAGGAGGGGCCGGGTCGCCGGGGCTCCACAGATGTTCAAAATGGCCATGGAGGGACGAAGTCTCAGAAACGGCCACGGAGGGGCCGGGTCCCAGAGGTCGATTCGGCGGGGCTCCATAGATGTTCTAAAACAACCAAAGAGGGACAGAGTTCTGAAACCCCTGAAACTTAATGAAACATTGACAAAACCTTGGCAGTTCACTTAGGCACCACAAAAACATCTCAAATCCACCAGAAAGTTGTCCCCAAAGTCAAAAATGTGGAAAACGGACCGTCAGGGGTCCACAGATGTTTCAAAACAGCCAAAGAGGGAGGGAGTTCCAGAGGGAAAGTTCTAAAACCATTGAAACTTAACGAAACATTGAAGAAACCTTGGAAATTCACTTAGGCACCACAAAAACATCCCAAATCCACCAGAAAGTTGTCCTCGAAGTCAAAAATGTGGAAAGCGGATCGTCAGGGGTCCACAGATGCTTCAAAACAGCCAAAGAGGGAGGGAGTTCTAGAGGGAAAGCTCTAAAACCACCGAAACTTAACAGAAGGTTAACGAAACCTTGGCAGTTCACTTAGGCACCATAAAAACATCCCAAATCCATAGGAAACTTGTCCCCAAAGTCAAAAATGTGGAAAAAAGTGAACGAGCGATCAGGGACCAAGTTAGCAAGAACAAGACAAAAGGTAGAAAAGGGACGGGGGACTTTATTTCTCCCTGGACTGGAATACCCCAAGTAGGTGAATTTGGGTAGGGGGATTTGATTATTTGAAGGAACATGACCAATTTGGGCTTGGAAAATGGGGCACGCAAAACAAGACAGGAACAAAGCAGCCTGTCAGGAGCAAAAATAAAAGGGGGTCCCTGCCTACGGCGGGGCGTGTGTGCAAAACATGCACAACAACTACTAGAGAAAGAGGAAAAGGAAGAGAAGGAAAAAGAGGCACCTTCAAGAGAAATTGAGATAGAAAAACAAATTATGTTCCAAAATTGAAAAAGAAGGATCTTTCTCATATTCAATGTTACAGGTGTGACAAGTATGGACACTATTCCCAAGACTATAAATTAAAGTTAACACAACATGTTTCTACTACAGAAATTGATGTAGAGACATCTCAAAAGGAGTAAGTCATTCTAAAGTTGATTCAAAAGGATTCCTATTCATCTCCGCTCTTTCAAGTAATGTACAATCTGATAGTGATACTTGGTTGATAGACAGTGGTGCTTCACGTCACATTACAAGCTACATAGAGCATCTAATAGACTTAGTAGAGAAAGGTTCTAATTTACAGGTTATAATTGGAGATGATGCTAGTTATTCCATAAAGGGAGCTGGGGCCACTTCCTTCTAGCTAGACTCGGGTATCCCTCTTCAATTGAGTGATGTATTGTTCGTACCTGGGATAAAAATGAACCTTGTCTCCATTTTAGCCTTGGAGGAAAAATGGTACAAGGTTGCCTTCTCTAAAGGACAGTTTCTTGCATGGATGAAGAACTCCAACATAAATTCAGCTCATGTGATTAGTATTCGTCAGGAGAGTCTATACAATTTTTCATTACAACCAGTTACTTCAAAGAGGAAACCTTCAGGAAATCTAAAGGATACTTCATGGAGGTGGAAATGACATTCAGAGGGAGTCTGAAAAACCAACAGAGGCTACAAAGGATGTGGAAAATGATGCCCTCATTGAGAGGGAGAGGGAGTCACAACATCATTAAGATCTATTGTAGTGTATATTTCTCTAAGACGGACAAATATGAGGTGAAAGCGCTTGTAGTGTATATTTCTCTAAGACAGAGAAATATGAGGTGAAATCCCTTATAGTGTATATTTCTCTGAGATGAAGAAATATGAGGTGAAATCCCTTGTAGCACGTATATTTCTCTAATACAAAGAAATATGAGGTGAAAGCCCTTGTAGTGTATATTTCTATGAGAGAGAAATATGAGGTGAAAGCCCTCGTAGTGTATATTTCTCTGAGACTAAGAAATATGAAGTGAAAGCCCTTGTAGTGTATATTTCTTTGAGAAAAAAATATAAGGTGAAAGCCCTTGTACAAATCACATCTCTGAGATTGAGCTATGTTTTCCATAATTGGGTGTAGCCATTTGGATGTCATGTTGAGAGAATCCATGACCAGATATTTGAGAATACCTTCCTAGCTAAGAGGGAGTGATAGTGTTTTTTGGGTAGAACTTGTAGGAGGTATTTCCCAAAAGAGTCAATTCGTAAGGCTAGTCAGCCTAATTACTATAAACAAAATATTGTATTTCCTAGGTCGGCTCAAGAGGAGAGCAACGCCTAGACTCATATATTGGAGAGAGAGTCTCCTCATTATTCTTTCATTCCAACACAATTCAATTTTCCTAATCTACAGAAGCAAGTTCGCATGCAAGGAGTAGACTCACATTCAAGAAGAAGATTTGATTATTCTTTGTGACTAAGATTTTTGCACTATCTACAACATTGGACTATTGTGTTATATATTTCCTTTCTAGGGCTGATTTTGGAGTGCAACTTTTGCACTATTGTATCTGATTTATAAGTGATTATTTTGCTGCTGGGTTTTTCCCTTGAGTAGAAGGGTTTTCCCAGGATAAATTGTTGTCTTTGTGTTTTTTTTTTTTACTTATTGTGCATATCTAATCTGAAAATTAACATCCCCTTTAGGTTACCTATTCATAGCGACATCCCCAAATGGGTGTGACATCTTTTTTTCTTTATTTGGAGGATGGAAGCGATGTTCTGTCCAACCACCAAATTTCCAAGATGTCTAGGATGACCCAAAAACCTTGGTTAGATATTTATCCCCAGAGTCTTCTGATGTAGAACTGTTAAGCGGAACCATTTATATAAAAAAGATCAATACTTGGAATTCTAACCAAACCAAAATGTTGTCGATGACCATATGCATCCATTTAAATTTTTAACCTTGCAAACTCACCAAACCTACAAAGGAAATTCAATGTCTAATAACATCCATTTACATGTTTGCATCTCAAGTTCAAGCCTGAAAATACCATAGTTCCACAAAGGAAAAGGTGGTCCCCAAAAGCTAGTGCTCTACAACTCACAACTTCGTTCATGCTTGAACCTCAATTTTGACCTTGTTTGCAACTTGTGTATCAACTTGTGACTTCACCAATTGATCAATTGGAACTTCACATCATAGTATCACTACTCTTGAAAAACTTGTCTAATCACAAGGTTGTGGCCAAACCTTGATTATGACTTTGTTTACAACTCGTATATGATTTTGTGACCTCACCAACCAGTCTATTGGAAATGAAAATTCACATCCTAGTAGCTGATATATCACAAAAGGAAAATGGATTATATCTTCTAATGGCTACCCCACCTAAGAACTTGCTCTCCATTGATAAAATTGAAACAAGGCCTTTATATGCAGAGGTATGAGGGAATATCTAGTACCTAAAAGTTTAAAATATTAAAAATGTGGATCCAAGACAACTGTAACCAGCTAGTTGGGTGGATATCCTTATTATGGACAAAGGATACTTTATTGCAATATTTTTCAAAAAAGAAAAAAAGAAACTGAGTGTTCCAAGGAGGACCATGGTTCATGAAAAAATTAGTACTATGCATAAATCATTAGTCTCAGGCTTTCCATCCCACAAAGGATCTCCAAAGCACTATCTCAGCCTAGATAAAGCTATATCTCCAACCCAATGAATACCAACAAGAATCACACTTGCAAAAAATAGAAGCCTTACATCCTCTAAGTACAAAGCATCTAGGAGTTTTGAACTATGCACGAATCCACGTAAATATAGATCTATAGAAGCCTTTTCCCTAAGGCAGAATATGGCTAGAAATAGGTGGCATCAAGTGGGACCAACCTATGGACAATAAAAAATACCAGTCTAATGCAGGGTCTTCCATGAATAGGACACCTGGGTCCTTCTCAACCTTCAAATTCCCAACAAGAGGAGACTATACAATCTTTGTTTGTCAAACCTCAAGGAATAACAGCCACAACAAATGTAAACATCAACAAACATTAGATAGCAATATACAAAAATAGGAAAAATTACAAAAGATCATCCAACAAATGATAAGTTTCAAAAAACCTATTTATGGAAGGGTAAAAGCCAAACCCAAAAGGAAAAAAAAATTGTTTCCTATAAACCCTCTGAGATCTTAGCAAGTCTAGTCATAGTGGACATGGAATATGGTGAGAGCATACCTCATCCAATCACCCAAATAAATATAATGTCCCAACTGCAGCCTGCAAAAATGACAAAGAAAAAAGAGAAAGCAATAGCTATCAGATTCACATGCACGGAAAATCCACCCAAAACAAGCACAAGGGGGAGAAAACCAAATAGAAAGCAAAAATTTCAAGATAATCTAATCCCCACAAATATCCAAATCTGGGAAGCAACTTGAGGTAGCTCTGCAAACTTGAAAGCAATAAAGAGACAAATCTAGGAGCCAAAACAACCCTATGAAAAAATGGCTCAAATATAAGAGCCAAAATAGCAACCTCATCCAACTAAACACTTGAGACAAGCACCTCAGATTCCACGCAATCCATGTACAGTGGATTCTATTATGGAAACGTTCATTGGATGGGCATCCCCAACAAACACCTCCTACTCAAAGACAAGGCTAGTCAAGATAATATTGATTTTATTCTAATAAGGAAACCACAAGCCAATAACTTGCAAGGCATAAAATATATCAGCTACTAGGGAGGCAAGAAAATCCATTTTTTATGCTGATACCAAGGATGCTCATTAAAAGAGACCCAACAAGGCATGTTTGCTACTCCCATTCCTCACTCCCGCTAGGAGTAATTCTTGTTTCTATTCTTATAAGATACATGTAAGGATCAGTCTTGTAAATATTTATGTTCCAACTTATGGAAACATCATAATTGATTTTGTTGTATAAATAAGAGATTGGGTAAAAGCTAATGCATCTCACGAACTCATTCTGATGGAATATTTTTGTTCTGTAAATTATCCAAAAATTAGTAAAGGAAGGCACTAATTTAACATCAAGACTACAGATGATTTACTGGATCTTATTGAGGATACTGGTATGACAAAACTAGAATTTTCTAAAGGTCATTTCACTTGGGGAAAAAATTGGAAGGGAAGACATTATTGTTGACACTTTTATGCTACAAGCACTCTAGTGAAGATATTGTTGAATTTTAGAAGTGATTTTTTTTAAAAGACACAATATGGGAAGGCTTGGCCTCATGTCTGAGGAGAGATTCTAGGGTATTTTGTTTGTTGCATTGAAGGAAGGCTTCATACATGGCACAAGACCAACACCCTGCTACTTTGATTCAATCCATGTTACAATTTGTTTTATGAATATTGACCACATTGTAAAATTTTATGGATAGAGTTTTGGCACGTTGCTGGGTGTTAATGAGGCTCCAATAGCTAGTTTAAGACTCATCCATGTTGCTGGAACTGCACATTGTTTCACTGTTTCTGCCAGGTAAACCCCATGGCTATATATTTATACATTGTTAAACACATGTAAATGTTCTATGACCTCTGCAAGGTGAAAGTGAAGCCTTTAGTTTTGTTGAAGTGGCAAAGTTTTATCATGGGTTTGTGCATTTACAAGGGATCATTATAATTTTTTATGAATATCAAAACCCTTTGTTTGACATTGTATATAATTCTTTTCTTTTTCTATAAATGAGTCATTCACGAATTGATACAAGCATAAAACTTATTGGAAAACTTTTTTTAGATCAATGATGGGCTCTTTTGTTTTGAGGGTTATACAACCACATTCGAAAACTTTTCTTGCTTATTAGGATTGCCTTAAAGCATTAATATTGTAACAGAGGTATTTGGTGTGGATATCATGGTTGTAGTCTCATAAGAATCAGAACAGTCATAACAGGGATGGCAGAGACAACATTAGTATAGATGGAGATTAAAAGAATCAAGTGATTGTGATGGCAGTTTGGTGAAAATATCACAATATGAAACCTTGAGAGGTTATAAGGTTTGAATGAAAGTTTCAAGAGGACAATATTACATAGATCTTGAAAGATTCATTCTTAAGAGGGCTTCAAGGTATAAAATAATGAGCACATGTTACTTTCATTTTTAATAGACAAGAAATAAATTGCAAAATCCTTTAACTTTGACTCATTGGATGATATTTCAAACACTTATATCTCAAACAAATAAGCAGAGAAAAAGCCATGTAAGTGTAGTCTATGAAGGTATGTAGGCTCACATACCAATAGGCGACATAGGGCAATGTTTTGAAGTTGGTTAATAAAGATGTTGGTAAGGGGATCTTGACAGTGAAATATGTCAAATGGAGCGATGGTGTTAGTCAACTCTTGAGAGTAGAAACTGTCAAGTAATCAATTGGGAAAAGTTTTAGAGTGTTAAGAGGTAGTGTGAAATGGTAAAGCTATGTGGTATTCTCTAAGAGTAACCCTATGGTTAAGAAACACAATGATTTCTATCACACATGTACTCTTAAAAGGGAATGAGGTAATGATGATAAAGGCATTATGAAGATTCAAAGGAGCAAGGTCTGAGATTTGCACAAAGGATAGTCAACAAAAAGTTGAAAAAGGCATAAATGTGACAGTGAAATGGATGACAGTCATCTAGGACTGTGTGTGTCTTAAGTATTTTCCCCTTGAACATGATGATAAATGAGAGTATAGCTATGACAAATATAAGCAGTCCAAAAGCACAGTTCAGTAAGAAGATAGTGGTGTCATCCCAAGGGGAAGAAACCATCAGAAAATCTAGCATAGTCTTCTATTTCTAGCACAAATGCTTATGGAGGCATACATGGAAGTGGATTTTCACACAGTGCATTGAATGTTTCAATGATAAGCTATCGTACTAGAGCCTTCACCAAGGTTTACAATGAGGTTTAAGAATCTCAAACAAACTCATTGGAAAGGTAGCAGTCTTTGCAAGTCTACGGTGAATAGAGCGGATGGCAGTTCATGTCTAGCCAACGATAGACTACACAAGACCCTTGTCATGTTCTATATTAAAGCAAGTGACAGTGTTCTCTCACCATGGTACAATCCTATGAACAAATGACACAAAAAAATGATAAACGAACAAAAAAGACAATCACAGTCTTATGAGAATCATCAAGAGGACAATCATTTATGATTGTGATAAGAATGTTGCAGACAGATAATGAACATTCAAATCAAGAATGAGGGAAGATGATGACCAAATCTTATCACATGTAGTAGGAGAAAATGAAGAAAAATCAGTAAATGTTGGACATGCTAGTTCTCACACTCAATTTGCAGCAACATCCCTAATTCTTGGGTAGGAGTAGCCAAGGGAAAAGAAAGAGTAAACTTAACAAAGTGAAGGAAGGTCAAATGTGGGCATACATAAATGCATTTGGCAAGAGTGTAATTGTGATGTGAAGACATTCTTGAATGAAGATGCCATGAATGTGAGGAATGATAGATATTGATGATTACTAGGGTTCTTAGATCTTCTAGTCTTCAAGTCCAATCACTACAATGAAGGGACAATGGTTCAAGATAGTATAACCATTCATGAGCAATGCAAAAGTCTATTTAAATGGACTACATAAGGATAGTTAGCATTAACCAAAATATAAACAGTAATATGATTGTGTGTTCATTATCATCATTTTCAAGGGGGTTTGATGATAGCCATGTGTCAATGTCAATGGATGGGCGTCCCCAAAAAACACCTCTTGCTCAAAGACAAGGGTAGTCAAGATAATATTGATCTAATTCTAATAAGGAAACCACAAGCCAATAACTTGCAAAGCATAAAATATATCAGCTTCTAGGGAGGCAAGCAAATCCATTTTTATGCTAATACCAAGGATGTTCATTAAAATGGACCCAACAAGGCATGTTTGCTACTCCCAATCCTCATTCCCGCTAGGAGTATTTTCTTGTTTCTATTCTTATAAAATATAGGTAAGGATCAGTCTTGTAAATATTTATGTTCCAACTTATGGAAACATCATAATTGATTTTCTTGAGCAAATAAGAGATTGGATAAAAGCTAATGCATCTCATGAACTCATTCAGATGGAAGATAGCTAATGCATCTCATGAAGTCATTTTGATGGAAGATTTTTGTTCTATAAGGAGGGCACTAATTTAACACCAGAACTACAGATGATTTAGTGGATCTTATTGAGGATGCTAGTATGACAAAAATGGGATTTTCTAAAGGTTATTTCACCTGGGCAAAACATTGGAAGGGAAAACATTATATTAATGAAAAATTACACCAAATAATTATCTCACCTTGGTGGCTTTTGGTTGGAGCACAGATAAATGCAAGGGTCAATGATTACACACTTTCAGATACTAGCCAATAAAATTGGAAATAACACCAATTGTACTCGCATGGAGATCTTGGATCAAGTTTGAAAGCATGTGGCTTACTCATCCCAACCAAATAAATATACTCCTATAAATATGAAAATATACATTGTAATTATCAAAATATATGAAAATACACACCCTAATTATTAGTGAGTTTTTCATATTTAAAGACATGTCCTAGAACCCTAGTGTTATATGAAGTAAAAAGGATAATTACAAAAGATCACAAATTATTAGTATTCATTGCAAATTATTCATTCAAACTAAAAATGAAACAAAACATGTGAGATCTTATGTGTGTGTGATTATCCAAGAATGAATATTGGAACAATATGCATTTAGGCATGTTGCTTCATATTTGCCTTGAAGTCTTTTGAACAATAATTGAAAAGGGTAAGAAACTAAGCAATAAGAGGGAAGTCAAGTATATTTCCATACTCTAATATAGAAACCTATCAAATGTAGTTTTGAACATCACATATTTAAGATTGAATATTTTGTAAAGGAAATTCAAATATCACAAGTTTTAAATAAGATTGTGGATTTTGAAGCTAATCTCATCTTAAAATTCAAACATCAAATTCTAGTTCACAACTATCTATACATTTTCCAAATTCATATTCTAAGATATAGTCAATATCTACTATGAGTCATCAACTAAAACATAAAGAAATAAATAAATACACTCTTAGCCTTCCTTCTTTATTACCTTATACTTTACATTTATATTAAACCTAACTAAATTTAATATTTTTAATCTAATTTACTATTATTAGCAAAGGGAAACGTGATGAAAAGGATGAAACAATAAAACAAATAAATAGAATAAAACAGAGCAGAACGAATTGCTACAACAATTAGAATTAGAATTTAGTTCAACTTTATTCCTTGTTTAAAAAAGATTACAATAGTCTTTATTTATAGAGATGCTGTTATGTAAAATAATGGTGATGCTAAACTACAGAAATTAACATGTAACAAAAGTCAATCTATGCAACAATATATTAAACTGCAGATAACTACATAATCTAGGACGGTGCAAACAAAATAGAACTAAAGTTAATTCAAAGTTTCTCCACTGACATGCAAACTGGGAGAAATTATTGTTTAAGGCTGTACAATTATTAACAAAGATATATAGATTATAAGTTGATTTAAAAATGTAGTTAAAGATGAATTTTCTTGCATGCTTAACTATGCTTAAATTTAGCAAACAAGTTTTATCATTCTCAAAATACTATTGAACTTTTAGAAATGGTATCATACAAAAATAATTAAAAGTTCTTTTTTTTCTTTACAACAAGGATGTCCCTACGAACTAGTCCAGTGGTCCATACCTTGGATATCTAGAGCGAGCTAGAACGAGACTAATTAAAATCTCTTTTATTATGCTCAACACACAACAACAGTCTCTTATTTTTTCACAATGTAAACCATAGTAAAAGATGTAAGGAAAGAACGAAGAAATGAATGCGCTGAGTGAATAGAAAGAGAAAAGAGTCGATCTATATAAGAAGTCAGATATGGCATCTTTGGTCCATGTCCACTTTGTACTTCTTCCTAGTGAAGGTTGTTGCAGTTGTTTCATTCAGCGGCGCAGAGAAGCGACACTTTACTCTGAGCCTATAATGATAGCTTTTTAATTTTCCCACCTTGAAATGAACGCGAGATCGCAGTTTGACTTCTGTGTCAGCCACATCCCCTGTATTGAAAGATGACAATGAGACAAAACTAGGATGGAGAATGGTAGTGCTTTTGTGGCCCTGATAAAAGTCCTACAGCTCTATGAATGCAAAACTCTGTCCCCCATAAAAGGCGGTTACATAGAAGGTGTTAATAGATGCCGATGTTTTTATCCACATTCTGAACACTCATCTCCAATGCGATCTCATTTTTGTTGCTTGTAATGTTACTAAAATTAATACCATCCACATAGAATTTAGACTTGGTTGGGTGCACGAATAACCAGATAACAAGCAATGTGATCACCATGATTAATATGAGCCCTATGATAAAAGGTCTAAGGCTCCTGCACTCGTGAAGTATGTGAGCTTTAGTCAATGAAGAAATGGGGGATCTTTAACCTCCTACTGAATAATCATACCCTTCATTGAAGGTCGAAAGATGTTTGGCGACTTTTCCCATCAATTCTTTCTCTAAAACCTTCCACGGGATGCAAACTCAGAGTTGTAAAAATATATTTAGACAAAGCGATCAAATGTAGCAGGAGAAAGATGAAGATGCAGAAATGGAATACGGTGTATGGAGTAATATAGGAGGAGGGTTGATGGTGAGAAATTCGGTTTGAAGGAAGAAAGCATAATTAACAAATGCATGATCAACGGGCAGTTTTTTGCTTTAATTCTATAGTCTATTTTTAACATGTTCAATGCTTTGGGTTTTTTTTTACATCCTGTTAGGGAAGCGGCTATCCCCTACATCATAACCATACATAACTGCACTACATTGTTTCTGTTGGGTCTTTAACTCACCGTCAAACGTCAATTCACTGCAATTTCGATGAAATTTTTCCTGGAAAAACCAAATATTTAAGATGACTGGCAGTAGAGTCGTTTCTGTAATATTGGGGCTCTGTTTGTTGTTTCCATTTTAATTTCTAACATTAATTTATCATATTGAAAATAGTTTCTAGATTGAAAAAGGATCTGAGAGTAAATTTCAGAGCGTCTTATGGTTTTCTTTTCTGATAACTTTATGTGTAGAGATCAGAATCTAAACTATTTAACAAACAAATCCATAGAATTTGCTTCAATTGTTTTTTTTGTTTCGTTAATAAGTTTTATCAATTGATACATACCGTCTCGAGAGACATCTCCCCCTAAAATATCTAAAAAACTTTAAAGTTTAAACATTTGAAACTTTAAAAATTAAAACATAATGTATTTGATGCATCTAAGAGTGATTAAATTATTGTTTTGAAAGTTCAATGTCATCATATTTTCAAAATTTCTATAATTTTTTTTTATTTTTTTTATTTTTTTTAATTTATATTAAAAAAAATGTCATCTCCAAGTACCCCATCTTCGTACCAGTACCAGGTCTCGCAGCAACTATGTGAAAATGTGAAAAAAAAAGTGATTGTGGGCTCTAATATTAAAGTGAAGAACTTTAGCTTCAATAGCTGGTTGACATAAGCCATTGACATGCTGTGACAGGTATATAATGCTTGAATTGGTATATATGCCCTGTTTTTATTGTTTTAGGAACCTGCTAATTTACAAATTACTATTTTAAAATAATAAAAAATAAAAAATAAAATTGGGTTCCAATATTAAATTCAAGAACTTTATATTCTATTATATTTAAATCTTAATTATAATTTTAACTTAAGTATATATGGTATTGCTAAATAAAGAAAAATATTATTTGTTGGAAAATATTACATATATATTATGAAGTCATTTTATAATACAAATGGTGACAACTTTAATCTATTATTATAATTTTACTTCATTAAGATGTTGCAATATGTAGTATTTTTTTATTTTTTCTTCTTGATATGTTTAATTTAATACTATATAATTAAAATAATGACAAGACTCTATGAATATGTATCAATGTCCTTGTGGATGTCTAAAAAAATCTCAATGCACATATTAGATCTAAATTTAGTATTAAATGTATAGTGTTGATATTAAATATCTACAAAAGTCTTATAAGGTGATATCAATAAGTTACATACGCAACCAAGAATTAATGTAAATTTATATTCCTTGATTTGAATCCCTTAAACTTTTATATAGCATATGCAACTTGGGAATCCATAAAAAATGTAGGCTTTATATTGATATTTTTGACACAGGATCTCAAATTATGGAACAAAATTATTATCACTAAAGTATGCAAAATGCTAGTGCTTTACAGTATACTACACCTACCTAGTAGGGAACATAGAGAATGTGATTTAATAAATTATTTCATCATTCAACCGCTTAAGAAAAGTACATATCCAATTGGGAAACATGATTATAACTTAAAAAGGAGAGAAATATTCATTAGAATCTAATGTAAAGAGCTAGACACATATTTGTGTAAATAAAGGTTACAAGAGATATTACATATTCATATCTACTTCAATAATTAATTCCTACTTAAAGAATTATTGTATCTTATTTTAAAAATATCATTAGAAATAATTTTCAATTGTTTTATAATCAATATGCTGACAAATAATCAAAAATGATAATAAGTCATCAAATATGATCATAGAGATATTTACATAATTACCTAGAACATCCTAATTAGGCATGGAAACACCTAGAATATGGAGGGGTCTCTACTAGACTACACCCTCTATAGAATCAACACAAATAACCTCAACCAAAATATTCATGTGAAATGCTTAGATAAAGAATGTTGTAATAGATCTCAACAAAAATAAGTATGAAATATAATCAAATATAAAATACCCACAAAAAATAAAGTAGATTAAAAAACATATAAAATTGGAAGTCAACTAAAATAGTGGAGCAAATTTGCATTCAAAAAATGTGTAGCAAAATGATGGAATATATTAGAAAACACAACAATACATAGCCTTCACCATAAATTTAATCTCTAAATGAAGTTGTGTCATGAACCAAAGGGATTTCATTTAAGGGTTTTCCTCCTTAAATCTAATAGATGAGAATGAGTGCTCAAACTATGAGAAATTGGAGTTTGATTTTGGTTCATAAAATGATAAAACATGAGGAATTATAAGGTTTCTAAATTATATATAAATTGAACATCTGGGATGGGATCCTCACATATTAATAATTGTTTCAAATTCTTCCTTATTATTATCATATTCAATTGAGTCCACTAATGACTTCTTGAGTCATGTAAGGAAATAAGTGTGGTTTCCATTTCGAATGTTAGGGTTCTAAGATTTAGATGTTGAACGATGCAATATGATGGGATTCTAGGGATTCATATGTCAAAAGGTTTAATTACAAGAGTGATATAAGAAATTGAATCACAATTTAATTTTTATAATTTTCACCTTTTAAGTTAGCATTAATATTCTTGAAGGCCCAAATTTAAGAATTTAGGGATTAGGATACAACATGATCCCAAGATGCAAGGGGAAGAAAGAGCATATGATCCTAAGATGGGTGAATGGTAGGCCAATGGTGAAGAGGGGAACAAGATGATTGTAAACAATTTCACAAGAAGGATGGTCTAAAAGAGGGAAGCATGATGGGATAAGCAAGACAAATGACTCCTTGAAGGAAAAATTAACTTATTCTTCAAATGTGACCTCCATGAGATCAAGTGTTTGAGTTTTAGGGTCCCTTCTTTGTCCCTATCTTGAGAAGTACCCCCTTATAATATGTAAAGGTTGATGGTTATAGACTTGATGGTTTCTTAACTCATCACTACGAGGCGACAAAGGTTATTCTTAATGTCTTCCTAGTTTTTCTATATTTTTAAGAAAATTAGTCTCAAGGCTTTTGTATTGTTGAAAGATGCCACAAATTTTTTCAACTCAATCCATATTTCCTCATCTGTATATTTCATTTTTGGGTCTTTAGCTTGATCATAGACTATGTTTACAATGTGTTGTAGTCTTAGGTTAAAGGTATGTAGCTACACAAAAAATATATTTATAAAATCTTTGTGCTCTAACTACTTCTTTCTTGTTGTTGGCGAGTGAGGTGGATCACTTTAAAACATTGTGTATTACTTATTTCTTCCACTTGAGGTTCCACTTGTCTTTAGAAGAAAACACATGTATTACCCTATGAACTACATATCAATAAGGGTTTTCATAATTATTTCTTCTACCAATATTGAGACTTTATAAACAACACATATATTGTAGATTCCTCCCAAATTTTACCTTCTTCACCCCCTTAGACTCTATTTGAACCAAAATTTCTCTCTTTTTGAATTAGTTAATTCTTGTTTGAACACTTAATTTAATCCCCTTCATATTATTCCCATTAACAATAATAGATATGTTACTCCTATTAATTTAGTTCTCAATCCATCCATCTCAATTTATTTCTATGAATCCTTCTTACAGACTATAACCTTATTTTATTCATTTGAACAAAATTATCCCAAAATCAATTATTTGCATAATTTTTCTTGCTTATCCCATAATAATTTCATCCATTCCCTTGTATTATGGATTTTCATTCCTTTTCCTTCTATTCTCTAACACTTGGAGTCACACCATAAGACTTGGGAGGAAGATGTGTCTTCTAAGGGACATGATTTTTTTGGGTTTGACTCAGATCTAAATATGGATTTTCACCCAAATAATTAATTTCATTCCTAAACACTTCAAACCAAAGATAAATATGCAAAATTTTGATGGAAAGAACAACATATTGGTTCTACCAAATGGAGCAATTATTTGATCTTCATCATGTTTCATGATAACATAAGGTTACAATTCTATCCTTACATTTGGAACCAAACCAATTAATTTGGTATAGTTGGCTATGTGAAGAGAAGAAAAATAAGTGATGTTCTACCACATTATAAAAATAAAGTTGTGGGCAACTACATTAGCAAAATAATTGAAAATGCAAACTAATCTCTCAAAAGACTTGAATGAATTCCTGCAGAGTAATGTTATGCAAATGCTCCTTATGAAAAAGTTGTAAATGGCCCTCAATTTATAGATTTCACCAAGGCATTAGGTGAGTTGGTAGTAATGAATGATTAAGTTTCAATTTGGAGAAACCGATGGTGAGGAATGAGAAGGATGGAGAAAACAAGGCAATTGTTCCCTTTAGTATAGCAATCTTGCCAAGTGTAGAAGGGAATCAATTGAAGGAGGAAGCCATGTGTCTTGAAGTTGGTTAAATTTTTTGAGAGCAAATATAGATTTTAGGAAATAAGAATAATTATTTTCATGTGACACATGGTGAATTGGAGGATGAGGTGGAAGGATGTTAGAAGATTATGTAGAAATGTGACAAATTCAAATTTAATGAAAGGGAATCAATTAAAATAAAATAAAATTAGTTCAATTTGTTTATTTTAATTAAATCATGAAGAAGGTGAATTAGAAAAGAGGAGTTAAGAAAATAGGAACTATGTAAATAAATTTGGCAATTTATTTATATAGTAGAGGAATAAAGATTTCATTAATTAAATAATCAATATTTAATTAATATTCTCGAGACCAATTTTGGATGTATACATTTTTCCCCTCTTTGAAATGATGTTTTTACGCATTACTTCAAACAAAAATTTACTAGTGCTACTAAAATTTCAACGATGCCTCGAGCGGTGATTTTCAGAAGATTACGACTGTATGCTCCCTTAGGAGATAAATCGAGGAATTTTTAATAATAATAGACTTTTTGATGTTTTTATTGAAAAATTTTACTCATTTATGATGATCATGATGATGATAAAATCCTAATTTGATGATATTCCAAAGATTTATCTCCCGATATGGAAGAATTTGAGCTGCCCCAATTAATTGCCCCCTTAAAAGAAATTAAAATATGCCACCAAAATTACCTTTTTAATAACCCTTATAAAGAGGTAAATAGTGAAAAAGGAGTCATTTGTGCATGTGATTTTGAAAACTGTTGAAGTGAGAGCATTCCTAAGCATCTAAGCAAAATGGAAATCCCCCACAAGACTCATCGATTCGAATGGGTGCGGCGACACAATCGGCCAGCGGGATACAAACCTCCAGTAAGGTTTTCAAAACTTTTCTTGTGAAATTGAAACAGTCTTTCCACATTTTAATTTTAGTTTTTAAATTTCAAAAAAAATTCAGCGCTTTCAAAATTTTTAATGGCACTTAGGCTAGAATTTTAAGCACTTTCGCCAATAGTTTTAGCACTTCCACTAGATTTGATGGCTCTTCCATAGACTGTTTTGGCGCTTTCACCTCCTATAATGGTGCTTTTAGGTGCTCAATATCTCAAAATTAGGAAATGGCGCTTCCGCTTAGGGTTTCAGTGCATTGCAGACATTCTCCGACACTTCAGATGAAATCGTGCTCCTGCGAGATTCCCCGGCGAATCGGAGGAATTCTCCAGTGCATCCGCTAAAATGGCGCATCAAAAAGATTCTCCAGCGCATCAGAGGAATCTTTTGGTGCATCAAATGAAATGGTGCTTCCATGTCCTAGAACGGTGCATATGCCCCTTTTGGCGCATTGAAGCTCTATTGTGGTGCTTCTAGGGTAGATTTGAAGATTTTATGGTTTTTCTCCTTGAAGTTGGTGATGTGTGATCGCATTAGCCAATGATCTGGTATTAATGATAAAGTAGATGATTTAGTGACCTCATGATAGGCAAGATACATTAATAGTGATGTCGTTTTGACCTCATGATAGGCGAGAATCAAAACAAATGTTGATGAGATTTGATGAAAATATCACTAGAACTGATAGGATAATTGATTTGATGTTTGATTGTTTTTCTAATTTGATTTGATTGATTGATGTTGGATCGTTTTTCTGATTTGCAATGTTTTGAAAATGATAGGAGACAGATTTAGATAATCTTTAGTATCGAGAGTGATTCCAATGGACTTGGGATTCGATCCCGCAGTTTTCGTAGGCTGACAAAGATATTATTGAGCAATGTGGTCTATCTTCATTGATTGGCATGCCCCAGATTAGGATTAATCGGGGGGGTATGTGCAGGATCATGATGGGCCAAAAAGTGGCAATATGATGGGTATTTCTAGGGTATGTGGCTGACGACCTTTCTTTTACCCAAAATTGATGAAATGAAAAGGGTTTTAAAGGAGATTCTCAGCTTTCCACCAATATAAATTATGCTTTACTTTGAATTTAATAAATAATTATTATTCATTTTCTATTTGAATTATGACTAAAGTGTTGATTGATAGGAATTGAAAAACATTTATAGCTTTCAAAGCGGTATCACATTTTGAATCAAAACATGCATCACATTCTATGCTTCACATACTATAGGATTAAAAAAGAAAAAATAATTTCATGAATTTTTACCAAGTTAAGGTGGTCGACATACAAGTTTTATATTTTTAAAAGTTGTAATAAAAATTCATAATTAATTATTTACTTGGAAAAAAATTACAAAAAATATGCATCACCTCGGATGTGAGTCCTCTACTTATGTCTAAAATCTTATAAAAATATTATCATTTTATTGTGGTTAGGGTGGTTAGAGACACCTACTTCTTATTTTTTCCTGAAATTTAAATACTACTACATTGAAATTTCAAATTTTCACCAAATAGTTTTTTTAATATAAACCTAGTAGTTTAGAAACTACACTCAATTTGCTACAGATTCTATTCTTACATATTTTTGAAATAATATAGATAACTTATTCAAATTTTTACGTCAAGTTTCCTAACTTTGATTTTTCTAAATTTTTTACCACTTAAGGGCCTGTTTTTACCATGATGATCCTGCACATACCCGAGGATTGATGACTGCATTGGCTGAGAGGTGACATAGTGACCACAACACTTTTCACCTGGCCACTGGAGAGATGACTGTTACACCAGAGGATGTCTATCAGATATTACAGATTCCTGTGATGGTTGATATTGTGACCTATGATCACACTAAGCAGGGAGGTACAAATGCCTTGCACCGGATTTTCTAGGATGATCATATTACTGGGTATTGGATACCGTGGTAGGAGATGTTTGCGAGATATGTCCCTTTTCCTTCCGTGCTTGCGAGATTTGTTGGTGGCTTTTTATGTATCGACAAGAGGGCAAAGGGATTTTCCATTGGTTGGGGTCGCACCTTAGAGCAGGTGATTCAATTTGGGACCTATTTTGTTTGGGGTTCATGCATGCTTACACACTTATATCACAATTTGCACTAGGTGGTATATCTCAGGGGAGCCAATTTTTTTTGCAGAACTTACATTGCTCTAGGTCTGAGCCTAGGAGCATATTGCAGTGACACGACCAAAGACAGATAGATTTTGACCATTTGGGAGGCCTTATAGTTATGGCTATTCAGGTGTATTTGTCCAACATAAGTTGGGAAAACTAGAGTATTGGCACAGAGTACTAGATGGTTTGGATTCAATTATCTAGAGGCCATATGTAGACTGTGAGCAGTGGGTCGAGGATCATCTGGAGATGCCCTTTGTTATGACATTGAGGTATCTTATCGGACGGACACACTATATCATCAAGAGATTTTTGTTGCGGAGGGTGCTCAGGCAGTACAATAGAGTGCAGGGGATGCCTCAGGGTTCGGCTATGTATGTGCAGAGACAACATGATGTGACCGAGTGGGGACCCTCACTATCTTATGATGCTGCTTGTGAGGAGTTTGTTCACTTACAGCTGGTGATGTGGGATTATCATCCAGAGATTGTTGAGGGATACATGAGTGAGGAGTACTCACAGTATTTTTTTGAGCATCTATTTCCAAGGATTTCAAGGGCTAATGAGTTGGTGCCAGCGTTAGAGGATGATGAGGACAGGCCACCTAGACGGAGACAAGGCAGAGGCGGTGGAGATGAGGAGGGGGAGGGTGGAGATGATGGCGGTGATGATGATGATGGCAGAGATGACGAGGGTGATGATGGTGGTGGAGGAGATGGAGGAGGTGGTGCCCACCCTGGATTTGATGTCAGAGTGCCTTGTAGGAGGCAATCATTAGTGACAGTAGCATAACAGTGCATTCAGATATGCTTACCCTCATAGCAACAGTAGTCTCGGATCACTGCCCTACATGCCCAGGTTCAAACTTTTCAGGGGCAGTTGACACAGGTACAGGACCAATTATAGGCACAGAGAACTGCTAGCATAGGTACAAGCACAACTCCTACAAGCTCAGGGGCATATGCAAACATTGACAACCAAGAGGGATGTTGCCCGACAGTAGCTGGCACAGGTGCAGGGCCAGGGGCAGGTACAGGAATAGGACTAGGTTACTGTATTGACCGCGGAGAGGGATGCACTGAGATGACGGGTGGATCAAGCTGATTTTATCACTGAGAGGTTACAGCAGGCTGCAACAATTGCTAGGACTTCAGATTATTTCAACGAGATATGTCGCACCTCTCAGGAGATCTAGTTTTATAGAGATCAGTATCATGAGTTGGTTCCTCCCGAGTGGCAGGCGAGCTTTGCACAGTCCCAATCTGGCAGATCATAGTCTCAGATAGTTAGTGTTAGTTTCACACAACCATTTCCTGGAGATCGGAGGGATCAAGGTGCAGGTCCATTAGGTGCAACAAGGGGGTACAAGTCTGGTGATGCCAGAACCGTCTAGGGGCAGTACCCCATAGCTCTGATATTTGATGTTCCATTGTGATGTATACACTGACACTTAATGATATTGCCACCATTTTGATGATGTATTTCCTTGCATTCAAATATCCTTGTACATTTGACATATTTTGAGATATATATATGTGGAACGATGATGATGATGATGAATCTTATGTGTTATATGCGTTGATTTATGATGGATGTATTTAATTTCCTGTTATGCATGATATGTGATATTTCATGATGATGTTATTATGTGTTATGGATGCAACATGTGTTATGATCCTATGATGTTTTTATGAAAATGTGTTCATGCTATTATTTTTGGGTTTTTCTGATGTAATTATGTATGATGTGATGGATGGATAATGATGTTAATGCAAAGGTGAATGACCCTAATGATGAATAATTCTATATGTTCCTATGGATGTATGATATGCATGGTGACCTATGTTTTTGTATTTTTCGATGCAAATATTGTGAAATGAATGAATGATAATTTACACATGTTGATACTTAGAATGTATCACTAAATGTATATGGATGGAAATGGTACGATCAGTGTATTTTTTTTGGGGTTTTCATAATGCAAAATATGTGATCTAATGACTAAATGAATGTTTAAATGACATGGTTGATGTACTTATTTTTGTAGATTTTTATGATGCAACTATATGATCTAATAACCAAATGAATGTTTAGATAATATGGTAATGATATGAATGATGTCCTAATGCTCATGCCTCTAAATGATCTTTTGAAAATGTCAAATGTATTCAATCTGTTGATGATAGAAATAACATCAGCCTTGGAGAAATCTATAAATACCACTACAACATCTAGTATGAATGCAACCTAGACATGCAATTCTAATAATGCAATATTGTCATCCTAGTAATTTATTGTGCTTGATATCATCATTGAGCTTTTAAAATATTGAAAGTGAGTATAGACACGGATGGTATAATTAAACCATGATGACCTGAGTACTACTTCCATGATGTTCGATAGTGCAAGTTAACACAAGCATCTAGGTATAATTGGACCAAGATGACATGAGCATTACTTGCATAAACAAACAAGAGTTAACCGTTTTCCTATGCGAATCTGGAATGTCATTAGTGATACTTTGTAGAGCACGTCCCATGATGATTCACATAGTAATAACGATCAACTCACAAACAACAGACAAAGAAAAATATCATTCTCGATCATAGCCTTTCTAGTTCTTTGAAATCCTTGAATTGCTCCTAAGAAATGATAATCAACAATCATAATGAGAATAATTTTAATAATTGTGTAAAGTGATAAAACTGTGATTCAGAATAGCATCATCCTTTTGATTTGATTTTATGTTGTTTTTGGGATTTTTCAATTTTATAATTTTTTGGTGTTTTCTGGGATTTTGACCAAGGACCTAACCTAAAGACCTATCCTAGGGGCCTCAAGGGTTGATTAGAGATAAGCCTTGCCTACATTATATACGTAGAGACCATGTAGTTCGAGCGACTCAACCGACTTATAGGACCAAGATATGAACAAACGGGAGACAACCACTAATTACAATGAACCACGACATCGTAGTTCAACAAAGTGACTGTTTTTTACTTTTTGCTTGGATTTTTGACCTATTTTTGGATTTTTTGATATGATATGGACGTTTGATGCATTTCCGATGGTGATTGATTTTCAACATTTGATTTCACTATGATCATTGTTTTTGTTGTGTTTGTCTTCCTACTATTTGTCTGTTGGTTCAAGCTCAAAGTTCATTTCCCCCAATGAGTTCAAGATTTTTCCCCCAATGGAAACAAACCAATTTATTACGGATATGTACAATGGTCAAGAAGCCAAGGTGAAACATGACCGACATAGCAGAATATGTACATGAGACTCAAATGACGGGTGTGGATAATGACAGTGAAGAGCCAACGATCAAGACACATTCCCATAGAGAAAGAAGCCAACCCATCACAAATACCACCTGTTGCCAGGTTTTCACTACTTGCTTTTATTGCACTTTTTCAGATTTTATGATTTTTTTGTATTTTTTTCTTTTTTGATTTTTTTTTTTTTTTTGCATTTTTTTTCTTTTTTGATTTTTTGCATTTTTCCTTTTTGATTTTCTTGCATTTTGCATTTTGATTTTTGCATTTTTCCTTTTTGATTTTTGCATTTTTTCCTTTTTTGATTTTTTTGTTGTTACCAAGATGCCTATTTGCCAAGTTTTCACCAAGGTAACTATTTATTTTTTAGGGCATTTTCTGATGTTTTTGGATTTTTTTAGGACTTTTACGGATGCGACAGATGAATCATGTGTAGAATTTCTTGAGATGGAGGTTCTTCAAATAGGTCCCCTTTGGCATGGATAGCTGATATGCTCCTGAACCATAGACAGACACAATGACAAAAGGTCCCAACCAATTCGGTTCAAACTTTCCCTTCTTTTCTCTTTCCTACTAATTGTGTGGGTTCTCCTTCAACACTAAATCACCAACTTGAAATGTTTTGGGTTTGACCTTATGATTGTAACTTCTGGACATCCATTTTTGCTAGGCTTTCAGGTGATTCACTGCATGTTGGTGTCATTCATCTAACAATTATAGTTCTTGCAATCTTGATACCTGGTAATCTTCATCGGAGCTGATACCTTTTAATGAAACTTGAAGTGATGGTAATTCAACCTCAATAGGTACAATGGCCTTAGAGCCATATACCAGAGTGTACGGTGTGGTTCCTGTTGGTGTGTGAATACTGGTGTGGTACGACCACAGAGTGGGGTTTAACTAGATGTGCCAATCATGTCCTGCGTCATTGACTATTTTCTTCAATATTTTCAAAATAGTTTTGTTGGATTCCTTTGCTTGACCATCTCCCTGAGGATAATTTGGTGTAGAGAAGCGATGCTGAATGTTGAAATTCTCACACAATTCTTGCATGTCTTGATTTTTGAACAGTCTCCCATTGTCAGTGACAATGGATTGAGGGATATCGTATCGACAGATGATGTAATTAAGGATGAATGATGAAATCTGTTTTCTTGTGATGATGATTAGAGGAACAACTTCAATCCACTTTGCAAAGTATTTTGTAGTTGTGATGATAAATTTGTGTTCATTTGATGAAGATGGATGAATTTTACCAACAAGATCTAGTCCCCACTGACAAAAGGGCCATGTGCATGCAAAAGGTTGGAGTTCCTACACTGGTGCATGAATAAGGTTGTCGTGAATCTCATATTTCTTACATTTCTTCACAAACTAAAAAGACTCTTTTTCCATAGTTGGCCATGGTAAGTGCATGGATCTGTGACACAATTTTGGCTCTTAAGATGCCACTTTCTTTTTTTTCTGAAATCAACAAAATCTCGTTTGCACAAGAAATTGAAGATAGTTACGTACGCTCAAAATTTCAAGATGCAATAAGAACAAAAGTTGAAGTGCTCCGAGTCTAGTTTCTAAGCTACTATTTTTTTTGAAATTAATGAATATTAAGGGTCTCAAAAGGGGGGGGGAAACATGTCCTTTTTTATCAAAAGAATAGCATAGCACCTGAGGGCTCCCCCCTTTTTGATTAACTTTTTCTTAGAATTTCAAAAATCCCAATGGTGGGAAATTAGCTAACACCATGTAGTTTATCCTCATTCTTTAAAATAATTTTTTTAATGAATATATAATATTTTATGAATATTCAAAGTGGACACATCCTAAAAAGCTAAAATTTGAGCATGCTCCCCGCAATTTTTTTTGAAAACTAATCAAAAATTGATTTTTTTTCATCATGTGTAGAATGGAGTCTAGTTTCAAAAAATGTAATTTGTTTAACATTTCGATAAACAAGTAAAAATCTATCCTCAAACTAGCACATGTTGGTTTTTGACCAAAAACGGAGGCATTTACAATAGAAGCCATGGATCAAAACGTTAACTAAATCAAAATGAAAAAGTAATTATATATTTAGATAGCTAAGAGAGAGGTCAATGCTATCACAATTTTTTTTATGAACATGCACTGAAAGATGTACAAATGAGACGGGGAGCACAAACGAAAATATGAGAAAATTTGGCAAATCCTGTCAATTAACACATCCAAAGCAGGCCATTTGGCGAGCGCCAAATTTGACATGCACCAAATGTGATGTGTCATTTGGAGAGCACCAAATTTGGTGCTTGACTAATGACCTACTTCGAACAAAACTTGAATTTCCCCTCTCTTTGGTCGACAACTTTGATAATGCTTAGAGTGCACAGTTTATGATCGTAGATGGATAGTTGAGGTTTTACCTTTCATACGCTCTCTAACTCGTTACCCTAACTGGATAACTCTTTATCCCTTTGAAGTCTCTCTCTCTCAAGTCTCACTCACTCCCTCATGACCTAGACTACTCTCTCTCAGTCCAATACCCTCTCTCAGGTTT
Source organism: Sequoia sempervirens (assembly GCA_007258455.2). NCBI lineage: Eukaryota > Viridiplantae > Streptophyta > Pinopsida > Cupressales > Cupressaceae > Sequoia > Sequoia sempervirens. Next base: position 165,209,392 of record VDFB02000003.1, on the reverse strand, counting down.
CTTTCCCTCCCACCTAAGTACCTAAATAAATATATCTCACTCCAACCCCCTTTCTCACTCTCCCTCTCTCTCTCCCCCTTTGGTTTTTTTGTCTCACTCCATATCTCTCTCTTAGGTCGTTATCTTTCTCTCTCTTTCTCTCCCTCCTAACCCCTCTCCTTCTCTTAGGTCTCTCACTCACTCCCTCTATCTCTCTCCAACTCCCTCTCTCCCACTCACTCTCAGGTACATCTCTATCCCACCTCTCACATAGACACACCACTTCTCTCTCTCCCACTCCCTATCTCTCACTCCCTCTATCTCTCTCCCACTCTCTCTCCCTCTCCCAAGTCTCTCTCTCTCTCTCTCAAGTATCTCCCTCCTACCCCCTCTCCCTTTGTCTCTCTCTCTCAAGTATCTCTATCATACCCTCTCTCCCTCTCTCTTTGTCAAGTCTCTCCCTACCCCATCTCCCTCTCACAGTCACTCCCTCTATCTCTCTTCCACTCCCTCCCTCTCTCACTCCCCCTATCTCTCTCCCTCTCCCTCTCCCTCCCCATTTCTCAAGTATCTCCCTACCACCACCTCTCCCTCTCTCTCTCAAGTTCATCTCTCTCTCATGCCCTCTATCTCTATCCCACTCTCTCTCCCTCTCCCTCTCCCTCTCTCTCAAGTCTCTCCCTCCCACCCCCTCCCCCTCCCTCTCTCTCTCTGAAGTCTCTCCCTCCCACCCCTCTATCTCTCTCCCTGCAGTGGGGTCTCTCTTTGTCTCTCTCCTCCCGCTCCCTCTCTCTCTCCCACACCCTCTCTCTCTCTCACTCCCTCTCTCTCTCCTCCCTCTCTCTGGTTATCTCCCTCCCACACCCTCTCTCCCCCTCTCTCTGTCTCCCTCCCTCTATCTTTGTCCCATTCTGTCTCTCTCCTCTCTCTCGAGGTCTCTCCCTCCACCCACCTCCCCCCCTCTCTCTCTGGGTATCCTTCATCCTGCCTCTCCCTCCCTCTCTATCCAATTCTCCCCTCCTGCCCCCTCTCCCTCTCACAATCACTCCCTCCATCTCTCTTCCACTCCCTCTATCCCTCTCCCTCTCCCTCCCCCTCTCTCTCTCAAGTATCTCCCTCCCACCACCTCTCCCTCTCTCACACCCCCTATCTCTCTCCCACTTTATCTCCCTCTCCCTACCTCTCAAGTATCTCCCTCCCTCTATCTCTCAAATCTCTCCCTCCTACCCTCTCTTTGTCTCTCTCACTCACTCCCTCTATCTCTCTCCCTTCCACCCCCTCCTACTCTATCTCTCTCCCTCTCTCTCAGGTATCTCCCCCCACCCCCTCTCTCTCTCACTCCCTCCATCTCTCTCCCATCCCTCTATCCCTCCTACTCCCTCTCTCCCTAAGGGTTTAGGGTTTAGGGATTAAAGTTTATGGTTTAAGGGTTAAGGGTAGAGAGTAGAGGGTTTAGGGTTTAGGGTATAGGATTTAAGGGATTTATGGGTTTAGGGTTCAAGGTTTATGGTTTAAGGGTAGAGGGTAGAGGGTTTAGATGTTTATGGTTTAGGGTTTAAGGTTTTAAGGGTAAACGGTTGAGGTTTGAGGGTTTAGGGTTTAAGGGTTGAGGGTAGAGGGTAGAGGTTTCAAGGTTTAGGTTTTAGGGATTAAAGGTTAAAGGTAGAGGGATTAGGGTTTAGGGATTACAGTTTATGTTTTAAGGGTAGAGGGTGTAGGGTTGAGAGAGAGAGAGGAGGGGTTTGAGGGTAGAGGGTAGAGGTTTAGGGGTTTATGGTTTTAGGGTTTAGGGTTTTAGGGTTTTAGGGTTTAGGGTTCATGGTTTACGGTTTAAAGGTAGAGGGTAGAGAGTTTAGGGGTTTAGGGTTTAAGGGTT
>VDFB02000003.1:165149606-165205269 GCA_007258455.2 Sequoia sempervirens | reverse complement strand
TTTAAGTGTTGAGGGTTGAGAGTAGAGGGTAGAGGGTTGAGAGAGAGAGAGGATGGGTTGAGGGTTTTAGGGTTTAGGGTTTACAATTTAAGGGTAGAGGGTGTAGGGTTGAGAGAGAGAGAGACATGGGGGTTGATGGTTTTAGTGTTTATGGTTTAAGGTTTAGGGTTTTAGGGTTTTAGGGTTGAGGGTAGAGGGTAGAGGATTGAGAGAGAGAGAGAGATGAGGGTTATGGGGTTGATGGTTTAAGGGTTTATGGTTACATTTTATGGGTAGAGGGTAGACAAATCTATTTCAGTCCAACCCCTCTCCCATTGTGAGGTCTTTCCCCCCACCCTAACTGGATAACTCTCTATCCCTCTCAAGTTTCTTTCGCTCTTAGGTCTCAATCCCTACCACACAACTAGGAATAATCTCTCTCACTCATATCCCCTCTCCCTCTATCTCAAGTCTCACTCCCTTCCTATTGATATTGTGAAAGCATTTCAAAGCACCATATTTGGCACTTGCCAAATTTGGCGAGCGCAAAATGTGTTTTACCTTGAAAAGGTAAAATAGGAGTTCACTCCATGATTCTGGCCCACATTCTTCTACTTTTTTCTGGTTCAATGCTTAATTCGACAGAGAAACACCTTTTTTATGCAGTTGACTCCCTATTGTACCAATCTATGCTTGATCCATCACCTTTTTGCCACCAATTTCCATGCAGACAACGTAGATGAAGACATTTTAAAGTTTCTACATCATTTTACATTATCTCAAGTAATATATTCATTTTTGGTAATATTGAAATGTTTATATTTAGTATGTTTTTTTATTTTTGACAATAATCTAAATTCATTTAATGATTTTATCAATCATAACAATTGGACATAGAATTCAACATTGAATTAGATGAGAGTTGCATAAAAAAGTTTAATTTTTATGACTTTGAAGAAAAAAATGAAAACCATGACATAATTTAGATGAATTCATGTTTAAACGTATATAAACGACATCAACTTAACAAAAATTTGCTTATGAATTCTATTTGCATTACTTATAGTAGTCCATTTCCAACATGCTTAGATAAACGAATTCAACTTAACACAAGTTTTTTTGTTTTGTTTTGACAATTTATAGAACATTCATTTCATGATTTTATTAATCTTCATTGTTATACATAGAATTTAACATTAAATTCATTATTACTGATGGTTGTGGGAAAACTTTTATTTTCAACTGATTTGGAAAACCTAAGAGCTTTCATCAATGTTAATGTGCAAGTTTCTATTTTAATTTTTTTGTGCCATAAAGAATTCACCTTCATCATGTGCTTAGATAATTTCAAGTGACTCAATTCATAGTTGGTTTAATGCACATTTCCATTCATTCATACCATTTACCATTCTTCCTTGGTAGATTTATGTATGAAAAATGTTGTAGCATATAGACATGTTTGATAATTCCAAACAACTCACTGCCATCTTTCATAAAATGCTTTGGTGTGTTCAATAAAATGCAATGTAATCAACGTTATCAATATGTTTCATAAAATGCATTACTTACTTTTGTTCTATGTGTGATTGTGAATATGCAGCATTCAACATCATGCCGAGGAAATGACCAAAGCCTCTAGCACCAGAAGAACATGCAGTAAAAAATGCAAGGAGAAGAGAATAAAAAATTGTAGCCCATACAACCAAAATTCTTGTGCAATCTAAGAGAGATGTACAATTGGAAAAACAAAGGGCGCGAATGGATCCCCAAGTTGGAGGCACACCAGCAACATGTGGTCTTCCAAGTACATCAAAAATCACACCATCAACAACATTGTGTTTTGAAAGTACATCAGAAAACATGCCTCTATTTGAAGTCACTCCACAAACGACATCTCAAGTTGAGGGTACAACATCGTTTACATGTCAATCTCAAGGTATGTCATCAATTGCACCTCCGATTGAAGGTACATGATCTATCCCAGATGTTGTTGACATTCCTAATGTTGACACAAATTTACATTTGAGAAATCCTCCTAGAGTTTTGCGTAGAAAACCTAGATTTTCTATTGATAATGATTCCAATATTTTGAAATGGATGCCTGATAAGATGTCAAAACGTATATGTCAAAGAGCTGCACAAAGGATATGGAGTTTTTTTTTTAGAAGCTAAGTGAGGGTGGAAGATGCCAACTATTTTTTGAAATGATGAGGCAACTCAAATTTAGGCCCACCATGAAGGCTCTTGGGCTGAGAGTTTTGAATGACTCAAGTGAAAATTCCATTGTAAAGAACTTGATGAGTGCATATGAGAGTGTGGGTTCTACCTCATGCATGAAGGATAGTTGTGCCACAAGATTTTTGATGATAACAACACTGTTAAGCAGTCAAACAAGGAACAAGGTGAACCTTACAAAGACTAGTAAGTCTTTGAAAATAATTAGATCATCTCTAATGAGAGCCAAAGGAAGGCGTGAAAGATTGGAGGAACCAAATAGCAATGAGTTATGGGAATTCTCGGGTAGAGTGCCACATAAAGATAAAAGAATTGATCAAGGCTTGAGATCTTTAATAATAGATTATTAGAAGGATAACACAAGAACCTCTCCTAATCAAAGATATGTTGTAAGAAGGAGAATTGGTAGTAAAATATGTGAGCCACATCCAAAGCATTCTTTGGATACCACTCAAAGCCAATTTTTTCCTGATTTTGTACAAAAGTTTCCTGAAATTAAAATATTTCAAAGGTATTTTGAAATGCTAAATCCTTTTTATGTCAAAATAAATCACACACACACTACTTGTTGTTGTAGAGTACATATTGATTTTTCTAACCATTATGATGTTTATCGACGTATATGTGTAGATATGCATACTGACAAAGTTTTGCATGAATGTAACATAAGGCCTCCACCCAAATCCTCAAGGGAATTCTTATCTTCCATTTTATGTGAAAATGAGGATGGTCAAATTTTTTACAAGTCATGTTTGGATGGCACATGTCATCATGTGGTGGCATGCAACATTTTCCAATTTTCCAACACATGGCTAGTACACACACAATTGGAGACAAAATTGTCGAATTTGAAAAATACAAGATAATGGCCTACAGTCTAAAAGATGGGAAAGAAGCAAAGAAGTGTGAATTGATCAGTGATAAGATTCCAGTATATTAGTTTATGGGAATTTTTCATGATCAGTTGGTCTATGAGTATGCAATGAATACACATAGAGCTCAATGGTTGGACTCATAGTTCAAGTTATGCAAGGACACATTTCCACTTCATAGCATCATTTCAGTTGTCGACTTCACAAAGAACTACACACTACAGCCACAAAACGAGGTGCAATCACAGTACTACAACTCCACACAGGTTGTTATATTTGTGCATCTAGCATTCATTCATGCAAATGATAGTACAAAGGATAACATAAAAGTATTGAGGGAGTATCACTTTTACATCAGTGATGATCATACACATTCTACCGAGTTTGTGCAAGGTTGCTTTCAGATGTTCTATGCTAATCTGGCTAGTAGGGGCATATCATTCAGTCAACATATCATATGGTCAGATAACTGTACATCATAATTCAAGAACACCAGAATGTTTTACTGGTTGAGCAGGATGGATAGGATCAGTGGTGTTCAATATATGTGGAACTTCTCAGAGGTAGGGCATGGAAAGGGGGAGCATGATGGAGCGGGTGCATGTATCAAAAGAGCCCTTGCACGAGAAGAGTTAAAGTACAAAGATAGTGTAAAGTTGATACATGCAAGATCAATTGTCGAGTGGTGCAATCATGCAATGGGTCTAGGTAGTCAAGGTAATTCTTTAGTTCGTAGATTTTTTCATTTAGTAGATGATACTAACATTGAAAAATATGAGGATTGTTGTACACTAACATGATTGAATGAGCTACACTCTTTTAGAAGCTCCAATGCAGGTACATGGACTATCTATATGCAGAAGATGGCATGCTTTTGTTCTACATGTACACTTTGAGCATGCAATGATTGTGAGTCAACAAAGTGGGTTGACGAATGGTCTGTAAGAAGTCTAACCCCACTTGACACTTATTAGCTCCTAATGGCTCTACAAATCACATAGATACAATCATCCATTGACTTTGATCATGTATTAGACCTTGTAGAACTAGGTAATATATCTTACTTTTAGGTTTTATTTTGATTTTCATTAAATACATCTAACAAGATGAACATATGAATGCAGGACATGTATATGCAGTGATTGTAGATGAAGAGAATGAAGAGGATACATATTATTACCTGTGTCATTGTATCGAGGCTAAAAAGAAATTGGAGGCCCCAATTATAGATGGAGAAAACATAGAATATCCTACAGGTTCAGTGGTTGTTACTAGAACATGGATTAGAAGGTACCAAGTTAAGAATGTTGTATTTTGGTTGTTTGAGGACTTTGACATGCATCGAAAGATTCTTCGCTACTCGAACCTTGTCGTCGCCACTAATGTTCATTTGATCAAATATAAGGGTAGACCTGCGAACAAGAACTTGTGTAAAGTGCATGAGTCTAACCACGAGGCAATACTTGACATGATAAAGAGTAAAGCAGACCTGGATGGTTCCCTCGATTGATTGGTAAGTATGCACACTTAATTTGTAAAGTCATGTTATTGATCATTGCTTTATTTCAAGTGTTTAAGTTTTATTGTAGAAGGGTTTTCAAATTTTCATTAATGTAGATATGCAAAATGATTGGAGTGATGGCATGTAGCCTTGGGTGTGAAAATGTGTAATTTTGAGTGAATTTGAGGGGTTTTATGGTGTAGGAGCACCTACACCTTACTTTCAAAATTGGAGCATTAGGTGTGTCTAGGGAGGTTGCAAAGTTTTTCTAATGTTTATTTGCTTTAATAAGGCCTATAAAGACCATTTGGTGTCTCATTGATCCATTTTTGTAAACAAGGTAAAAAATGTGAAGCAATTGTCAATGATTACAAAAGGGGGTCTAAGCAGGTTCATGTTGTTTTTTTATGTATTAGGTCATGTTTTAGGGTCTCATAAGGTCTAATTAGACCAACATAGGTGATTTAAATGTATTTGAAATACTTTAAATGTCTTGGAGGGTCAAATAGTAAAAGAATGTAAAAGGAATCAAATGAGTTGTTAACAAAGATAGGTAAGCGAATGTAATTTGGCACTCCAACGGCTAATAAGGGATTCAAAATTCAGTTGGAGGTTGTTATGTCAGTTTTCTTTGATTAGGAAACCTTTAAAAAGGCGGTGGTCATCATTTGTAACATTGTCTTTGTGTTTTTGTGAAGAAATCCAATTGAATTCTCACTGTTAGTAGCAAATTTTTTAATTTTCCTATCTTTTCCAGACCTATACAGTAACATACAGTCATTGCATTGAGTAATTTATTTATGAAAAATGTAGTGGCATGAATCTTTTGTGTTTTGCATTAGGTATGAAGGTTTAATAGAGAATTTGAAGCATTCCATAGTTGTTTTCTTGTGAACAACTGGGTATACCCTGTTTTGGGGTTTTCTAGCCTTAATCATGTCTTCAAGACCCTTACACCGACTGTGCTCACTGTAATTGGTGTATTGGGTCTTATGGAGGATGTTTAGATGCTAGGGAGATTGATTTATGTTATAAGTAATAAAGTAGACCGAGGTTGTTGTTCCAGTGAGTTTTGTGTAGAAAATGCATGTAAATGGGGGTTTTGGTCTAGGGTTTGGTGGAATCTGTATGGGAGGTCATGTATTTTGAATCATTAAGCATGTACAGGTATTTTGGAAAGTGTTTAAGTTGTTTTTGAGGTTTGAAGAGGTATGGAAGCATCATATTCAATAAACCCTCATCAATAGTGCATAAAACAAGGGTTTTTGAGTTTGGGGTGGATTTGGTCGTACAAGTGGAATCTAATTGTGTATTTTGTATTTTTTGGGAATTTAAATTGCTTCCCCAAGGTTTCAGAGGATTTGGTGAAGGATAAAGGGTACTCTCTTTGAAAAAGAGGCCTATTTCACTAGTTTTTTTCCATGGTAGGGGTATTGAATCTCCATGTTGGTCCAAAAGAGTTAATGTTGGGGTTTACATATGTTTTATAGCTTGGTTTACATATGTTTTATAGCTTTGAAATGGGTATCTGAGTCCATCTTTGTTTTCCATGTGTTTTGGAAGATATTGGAGTTAAAGGCCAAAAACTATATTTGCACAAGTACAAGGTTACATGGGTGAAAGTGAGAAAATATGTTTCTGATTGTTGTCTAACTTTGGGGAATAGTTGAAATTGCTCTAATAGGCCTTTTAATCTTGTTACATGCCTCTTGAAGGCAAGTTGTCAATTTGGTTGAGTTTGAGCCCCTGGGTCTACATCATTTTAGAATGTGAATGGATGAAATCCTTTGGGGCAGTAATTTGTGAGTCTTTTGAGCATGTACAAACATCATATGGTATGTTTGGGGTGTTGGATGTGAGTTAATTGTGGGAAGAGTGATTTTCAATAAGGCTCCTTGAAAAACCTAGGTTTGGTGGATTGGTAGCTTGGTGAGCGGTTGGACCTCTAAAAATTTGTCAAATCTTAAGGTTGGTAACCTATGTAATGGTTGTCCATGGTGTTTGACTTGATTGCAGGTGTTTGGGAAGGTGTCTCTTTGGAAAAGAGGCCTAATTGGCCTAGTTACCCCTACAGTATAATGGGATTTTGGAGAATACATTGAAAGACCCATCTCCAAGCCTCTTGTGACCTTATGACCACTTTAAACACCCTTGTTTAAGCCTGTTCATGCTTAATAATCCTTAATATTATGCTGCCCCCAAACATCACCCACTTTTAGTCTCTAAAACCTCAATTTTCCATTAAAAAATGCACTTCTCTCAACTAGGGCTTCATTCCCAAACATACACATGACCTCCCCAATCCTTGCAAACCTTAAAACACATCAAACCCCACCAGATCTCACTAAAACCAACTGGTTCTAGCCTTCTTCAAAACAAATTCTTCAATCTACTACTTCAACCCATGCCTTTTAGGCTTGAATTCATGCATTTTATACTTGATTGTCATTAACAAAATTATATATTAACTTATATATTTATCTTATTTTCCTCTTGTAGAAGTAGGTTTTGGAACACTTGAATGAGTAAGAGTTGAAACACCTTAGGGAGGAGGTGTCGAAACAGCTGAAGGAGATAAAGAAAAAGAGATGCCTAAAGAGGTATGTGTTTATTTTATTTTGTGTTTGGTAAATATGTTCCTATTATGGACAATTGTATGCTAATTTGTATCAATTTGATGATTTTGTGTTCACCTATATAGATTGACATTGCAAAAGTTGGTATGATTGGTTCTTTGAGAGGGGCATATTCTAGGACTCATGACGGTTTGAAGAGATGTATATATATGAGGTAATCAAGATTTCAATTTTAGAGTTCAATTATAATTCAATGTATATTGATTTTGATGTTAATTATTCGATTTTAAATTATATAATATAACTAATCTCAATTGTGGTTTGAATTTTTCTTGTGTAGTTACCTTCATAGCCAAAGAGTGCTTAAAAGAGGCTCCATTTTGATGATCCACTAGTAGTTTAGGACGAGATAGACATTTTTTCATGTATATTATGAATATATATCAAGATGGAATATACCACACTTTGTAAAACTTTGTTTCAGTTGGCATTGATGCCATTTTTGTATATGGAAATACACTTGATTATTGAATAATTACATATATAGAAGTTGAGAATCAAAATAATTTGTTCATCATGTGCATTTTTAAACTATTCAAAAATTTAATCTTCAGAAATTGTTAAATATCAATCATGTGTCTGAAACCATCATATGCTTGTTAGGTGTCTTGGAGAGTATTTGAGTAAAAGGCCAAAAACTGAGTTTGCACTACTACTAGGATTCATGGGTGAAATTAAGAAATGGTGCTTTTGATTGTTGTCTAACTTGCAAGATTGTTTGAATTGCTTTAAAAGACCATTTTAATCTTGTTAGATGCCTCTTGAAGGCAAGTTGTCAATTTGATTGAGTTTGATCCTCCTGGTCTGTTGAATCCCTTAAGAGTCTGAAGTGCAAAATGACTGCAAACTTCAGCATGACGTTACTCAAACACCGTGAGGCTTAGAAACTTCTCATTAGATCCTATGGGATTGTATTGTACCCCTCTACAATAAATTCTCTCAGTTTTTCTATCTCGAAGGCATTTTCCTGTGGTGGCAAGATTTCTCTTGAGGAAAAACTTGTCAAATGCAAGTAGTGCAAAGTTGTAAAGTGGTGCAACTTTCGTTCTACAACTTGTGTGACCAAAATAATTGTTCCAACATGTCTAAGTGGGTACGTTTACACTAGGCATGGTCCTCTTTCACACTCAAATGCGCTGAATCGCTTCGAGCTACGTTCAACCGACTGAATCTCTTAAGAGTCTGAAGTGCAGAATAGCTGCAAACTTCAGCATGGTGTTACGCAGACACCGCGAGGCTTAGAAACTTCTTGTTAGAGCCTATGGGATTGTGTTGTGACTTTCTACAATAACCTCTCTCAGTTTTCAGTATCTCAGAGGTATTTTCCTATGGCAGCGATATTTCTCTTGGGGAAAAAGTTGTCAAATGCAAGTAGTGCAAAGTTGCAAAGTGGTGCAACCTTCGTCTTGCAACTCATGTGACCAAACTAAATATTTCAACGTGTCCGAGTGGGTACGTTTATGCTATTCATGGTCCTCTTTTGCACCCAAATGCGTCGAATTGCTCCGAGCTACATTCAACCGGTTGAATCCCTTAAGATTCCAAAGTACAAAATGGCTACAAACTTCAGCATGATGTTACTCAAACACCGTGAGGCTTAGAAACTTCTCATCAAATCCTATGGGATCATGTTGTGCCCCTCTACAATAGCCTCTCTCATTTTTTGTTATCTCGGAGGCATTTTCCTATGGCGGCGATATTTCTTTTGAGGAAAAGGTTGTCAAATGCAAGTAGTGCAAAGTTGCAAAGTGGTGCAACTTTCATTTTGCAATTCATGTGACCAAACTAACTATTCCAATGCATCCGAGTGGGTACGTTTACGCTAAGCATGGTCCTCTTTCACACCCAAATGTGCTGAATCACTCCGAGCTACGTTCAACCGGCTAAATCCCTTAAGAGTCCAAAGTGAAAATTGGTTGCAAACTTCAGCATGAAGTTACTCGGACACCGTGAGGCTTAAAAACTTCTCATCAGAGCCTATGGGATCGTGTTGTGTCCCTCTACAATAACCTCTCTCGATTTTCGCTATTTGACAAGTAGTGCAAAGTTGCAAAGTGGTGCAACTTTTGTTCTACAACTCGTGTGACCAAAGTAACTATTCCAACGCATCTGAGTGGGTATGTTTACACTAGGCATGGTCCTCTTTCACACCCAAACACGCCGAATCGCTTTGAGTTACGTTCAATCGGCTGAATCCCTTAAGAGTTTGAAGTGCAAAATGGCTGCAAACTTCAACATGACATTACTTGGACACCATGAGGCTTAGAAACTTCTCGTCAGAACCTATGGGATCGTTTTATTCCCCTCTACAATAATCTATCTCATTTTTTTCTATCTCGAAGGCATTTTCCTATGGTGGCAAGATTTAACTTCGGGAAAAAGTTGTTAAATGCAAGTAGTGCAAAGTTACAAAGTGGTGCAACTTTCGTTCTACAACTCGTGTGACCAAACTAACTATTCCAATGCATATGAGTGGGTATATTTATGCTAGGAATTGTCCTCTTTCACTCTCAAATGCACCGAATCACTCCAAGCTACATTCAACCAGCTAAATCCCTTAAGAGTTTGAAGTGCAAAATGGCTGCAAACTTCAACATGACGTTACTCGGACACCGTGAGGCTTAGAAACTTCTCGTCAAAGCCTATGGGATTGTGTTGTGTATCTATACAATAACCTCTCTCAGTTTTCACTATCTCAGAGGTTTTTTTATTGTGGTGGCGAGATTTCTCTTGGGGAAAAGTTGTTAAATGCAAGTAGTGCAAAGTTGCAAAGTGGTGCAACTTTCGTTCTGCAACTCATGTGACCAAACTAACTATTCCAACATGTCCGAGTGGGTACATTTATGCTAGGCATGGTCCTCTTTCACACTCAAATGCTTTGAATCACTCTGAGCTACGTTCAACCGGCTAAATCCCTTAAGAGTCTGAAGTGCAAAATGGTTGCAAACTTCAGAATGACGTTACTTAGACACCGTGAGGCTTAGAAATTCTCGTCAGAGCCTATGGTATTTTTTTGTGCCCCTCTACAATAAAATCTCTCATTTTTTTCTATCTCGGAGGTGTTTTCCTGTGGTGGCGAGATTTCTATTGGCGAAAAAGTTATCAAATGCAAGTAGTGAAAAGTTGCAAAGTGGTGCAACTTTCGTTCTGCAACTCGTGTGACCAAACTAATTGTTCCAATGCATTTGAGTGGGTACGTTTATGCTAGGCATTGTCCTCTTTTGCACCCAAATGTGCTGAATTGCTCTGAGCTACATTCAACCAATTGAATCCCTTAAGAGTCTGAAGTGAAAAATGGCTACAAACTTCAGCATGACGTTACTCAGACACCATGATGCTTAGAAAATTCTCATTAGATCCTATGGTATCATGTTGTGCCCCTCTACATTAACCTCTCAGTTTTTTTCTATCTCAGAGGTGTTTTCCTGTGGTGGCGAGATTTCTTTTAGGGAAAAAGTTGTCAAATGCAAGTAGTGAAAAGTTGCAAAGTGGTGCAACATTTTTTTTGCAACTCGTGTGACCAAACTAACTGTTTCAACGCATTTGAGTGGGTATATTTACCCTAGGAATGGTCCTCTTTCACACCCAAACGCTCTGAATCACTCTAAGGTACGTTCAACCCGTTGAATCCCTTAAGAGTCTAAAGTGCAAAATGGCTGCAAACTTCAACATGACATTACTCAGACACCATGAGGCTTAGAAACTTCTCGTCAGAGCCTATGGGATTGTGTTGGGCTCCTCTACAATAACCTCTCTTAGTTTTTTCTATCTCAGAGGTGTTTTCCTATGGTGGAGAGATTTCTCTTGGGGAAAAAGTTGTCAAATGCAAGTAGTGCAAAGTTACAAAGTGGTGCAACTTTTGTTCTGCAACTCGTGTGACCAAAATAACTGTTCCAATGCATCCAAGTGGGTATTTTTATGTTATGCATGGTCCTCTTTCACACCCAAATGCATTGAATCACTCTGAGCTATGTTCAACCAGTTGAATCCCTTAAGAGTCTAAAGTACAAAATGGCTGCAAACTTCAGCATGACGATACTCAGACACTGTGATGCTTAGAAAATTCTCGTCTATTCCTATGAGATCATGTTGTTCCCCTCTACAATAACCTCTCTCATTTTTTGCTTGGAAGGAAAATCAGCATGTCTAAGTCAAGAGAAAGTCCGCCCAATCTTGGCAAGGCACAAGCGAAGTTCGTAATGCCCATGGTGAAGGAAAATGTCGAAGATGATGCAAAGTTCGCTTGGGAAAGAAAATATGTCCACACTGCTGTCAATTCCGCCCTTGGCTTGAATAATACTTATTCAAGACAAAGGTAAAGCTTTCCCAACTCAAAGTATACATGGAAAAGACAACGTAAATTCGACCCAACTCAAAGCATACATGGAAAAGACAACATAAATTTGACCCAGCTCAAAGCATACATGGCAAAGAGAACTTAAAGTCCACCCCAAGCTGAAAATACAAGATGGAAAACATATCTTGAAGTCTGCCTTAGGCCAAGATCAAAGGGGATATCCAACACGCAGAGATGGTACCTCGTCATCTTCCAACCAATCAAATTGTTCCAAGCTAGCATGTCTAGGTTCAATGAACTTGACACTTCATAATGCAACTTTTTATTGTTGGTTTATATTTAGTAGAGGGACTAGTGTCCCCAAATGTAATTTTCTCATTGGTAGAGAGGTAGTTAGTTGTGACAAACCCTAATTATGGTTTTATTTTGTAATCTTGGTCGTTGATTCAAAATCAATCTTGGCCATTGAATTGTATTCGAGGAGCCTATAAATTGAGCTCACCCCTCATTTGTCAAACATGGGAGCATCCATCACATACTACTAGTTCACTACCTTGTCTATGCTTTCGCTTACTATTATGCTTTGATATATTTTTTCCAAGCATCCGCCGCTTGTCTAAAAGCACTTGTTGTAGGCTCTTAGCCATTGTAGCAAGACAATGAATTGTTTGATAAAATGCTTTGGTAGACATTTATGAAAAATGTGGCTGCATAGACAAGGTAGTAATCTATTTGAAAAAATTCCTCAAAGAAATGTGGTCTCATGGTGATGGAATGCCATGACAATCCATGGAATTTTCTTTTCATGGCATTCCATCACCATGAGACCCCATTTCTTTGGGGAATTTTTTCAAATAGTTCGCTACCTTGTCTATGTTGTTGCTTCTTATTATGCTTTGATAGATTTTTTCCAAGCATCCATAGCTTGTTTGCAAGCTCCTATTTTAGGATTTTAGCCATAGCAGCAAGGCGTGAATTGTTTGGTAAAGTTCTTTGATAAACATGTACAAAAATGTGGTAGCATAGACAAGGCAATGAATTGTTTGAAAATGCCTCAAAGAAACATGGTCTCATGGTAATGGAATGGCATGAAAATCCATAGCAATTTTCATGTCATGGCATTCCATCACCATGAGACCACATTTCTTTTAGGATTTTTTTTCAAGCAGTTCATTGCCTTGTCTATAGTATTGCTTGCTATTATGCTTTTGATAGATTTTTTCCAAGCATCCATAACTTGTTCGAAAGCACTTGTTTTATGCTTTTAGCCATAGAAACAAGGCAATGAACTGTTTGAAAAAATACTTTGGTAGACATGTATGAAAATTGTGGTAACATAGACAAGGCAGTGAACTATTTGATAAAATATGTCAAAGAAATCTAGCCTCATAGAATGCCATGATAACAAAATGCAATTGGCAGCTGCTCCTACTTATTAGTTATGCAATGTGAAGTAATTGCATAACTGCTTAGGTTGACTTTGTAAAAACTATATTGTAATTGAAATTTTGTCATCTATTAACATCTAGTTATTAGTTATGCAATGTGAAGTAATGCTTTGACTTTGAATGTGCGATAAAATGAAATCAACGATATGAATATAAACTACAAAAATTATTTTTTACAATTCAGTAGTTAAAATCTTTATTTTATTTCCTCTTTATATCTCTATATGCTATGGAAATACCTTTCAATTTCAAAATAAATAGATTTTATCTCTTGTTCTACAATTTTTTATGTTTTTTTAAATATGATTTTTTCCCAACTTTTAAAAAAACTCTTATACTTTTGGTTTGTCAAATTTTTTCCCAAATTTTTTTGCTGCAATGCATTTGAAGCATGAATCATAAACATGAATACATGCACTATACGTGAATTATACATGTGAATAAGTGAAGCATACATGTGAATAAGTGATGCACAAGTAATTGAAGCATTCCAAAGGATACAAACCACCATGAATGGAGCTTATTTACACAATACGCTTTAGATGGACCTTATTGTGCAATCGGCGGTAATTAATTAAGCATTAGATGTAAACAAAATCCATGCCTACAACATTCAAACATATGATTTATGCAATACACATGATAAAATCATTCAAGAATAGAAGTAGAAAAATAATATATTTTTAATCAAAAATCCGTAAGGTATACAATGATATATATTGATAAAAGTATATAGAATATATCCAAAAAAGCCATATAGGCTTAGTACAAAGGAGCCATACTATGGACATAAAATTTCAAGTATATATCGCTTGTACAAAAATATGTTCCAAAATGCCACATAGGCATACAACAAACGACCCTAATATAGTCATTTCCCTCTAGGGGAAGGAAATAGATCATGTGCTACCTTCAAAATTCGGTTGGATGGAGTGATTGTTGGTTCTCTAGTCTTTCGCACATGCTCGCTAGTCCTCCTCTCTTCACTCTGGAACTTCAATTGATACCATAAAATGTAAATATGTTAATACATAGAAATTGAATTTTGGAATGAAATATAACAAAATATAATCACTTACCACATACAGATAGTCATCATTCACATTTACATCATTACCACGTCTACGATCTGGAGTGACAACCACATGTAGAAACCATCAAGATAGAAAGTAAGCTACACAAAAGTATCGTGAAAATTTTCTATGATAGACCATAAAAGAGAAAATATAATGTCAAATCGACATATATGTTGCATACCTCTCTCAATGGATCAAAACTAGCTATTGTTGCAGCAACTCTATGGTCCATCGTGCCACCAACATCACCAGGGTTTTCTGATGTCAACATCTGCAAATGGTAAATGAAAGATTAAATGGTAGGGTAAACTATTAAATGTTAATGGGATGGGATTAGGAAGGAATAAAGGAACAAAAAGTGAATTAGGAGAAGATAATGTGACATGGTCAAGGAATACAAATGCAATGCTTGTGTTTCTCATAAATTTTTTAGATTTGTAGATGCAAAATTATGAAAACTAGCTAACATTGTTTTACAACACCATTATTGAATAAAGGCTACCTGAGTGTAAGGTCCTTGAGGAAATGAATTGCGAGGTGTGGAGGTCGAAGGTCCACCAGGAAACTATTTGAAATCCAAAGCATGTTATGAGACAAACATTCAAATATAAAATTCAACTATTCAAATGCAATAATAATATCTTTAATACTAGTTGCATACCTATGGACTCAACATCGAGAATGAATAAGGGTTTGTAGGAATGGGGCATGTATCATGAACACTCCAACCCTGAAATTTCATCAAATCGAAATTCTACTAATTTACTTATTCTTAAATTTCAAAATATAATGTAATAAACAACATTAAATGAACTTGCTAAATTTTACCTGATTGTCAATGCCGAATGTATCATTCAACAAATCATCTATGAAATCCATCGCCTCTACAACTGATGTAGGCTATGTAGCTGCATCCCGAGCACTCTGATAATCGTACATGCAAACTGCGCCACAAGCGCCATAATGGTGGGGTGGAGCTTGGGGCCTACATGTCTCCTCCACACCAGGCTCTACTAGAGGCCTCCCACACTATAAAATGGTCTGGGTGAGTTAGCCAATTGACTCTAGCGTGTCCACCTCTACACTATCCTTAACAATGGAAGGAATGGTGACATGCTCCACCATGGGTCTGGCCAAGGGTCTCGGTGCCAACTATAGATTATGTCCTGCAATAGGTCTTTCAAGTGTGGAGCCCCCACCTCTACCCTGAAAGTCTAAGATGTCAAAATAATATGGCATCTTATTGAGGGTAAAATCACAATACAGTTTCCTCAAAAATTATTGTGGTACCTCATGGTTATTGCATGGAGGTTGGTCAAATACCATCCACCACCGCTCCCAAATTTTATTTTTAATTAAATCATGGTGGCACAAATGGATGGGGAACTTTCATGCATGTATGAGACAAAGGTGCATTAGTTTTCAAGTCTGTAAATAGGGCACACAAGTTGGCTTTGCTATTTTTTTTGTTTTTTAACATTTGCATATGACAAACCTGTAGCATAATATTGTCTCATCTCATACCTCTTATTTGACCAAAGATTTATTTTCTCGCTCATTTCTCCTACATGAGATACAATTGAATTCAATGATTCAACAATCCCTCTCCTATGAGGGTAGGTTTCGACATGCTCGGTTAATCTTCCAATTAATTTTTCAATGTCTCTTTTATTGTTTTCAATTTGATTTAGAATATTTTCTTGTGTTCCTTGAGGATGCCTATGAATTGATGGAGGGGTTTCATGTTGTTCTTGAATAGGAGGCTCTTCCTGAGGGGGTGACTGTGAATTCTCAAAGTTTTGAGGTGGAGATTCATTCCCTGATAATTAGAACAAAATTTTATTATAAAAACCTATTTCAATTTGTATTCTAAATAAAATTAAAACTAAATTGAATAAAAATACATACCTCTTCGCAATCTTCGACGTCTTTGACGTGTTGGTAGCATCCTCATGAAAGATAGCAAGCCAACAATGCAAATAATGGATGATATTTGGCGAGCGCGAATTGCAGACCTCCAATCTTCCAAGCCAAGCAGCGGGTTGAAGACAAATGAGGGTTTCAAAAAACAATTGTGCTTTTATTTTAATTTTCAATTTGGTGCATGCCAAATGACTCCAAGTCATTTGGCGTGCGCCAAATATGGCGCTCGCCAAATGGCCAATTTTGGCCTTTTTTTGCATTTTTTTACAATTTGACACCTAAATTGTGTCGCAGATTGGTGCACTTACCCGCCAATAATATCCTAAATGAAGGAGTTTCTTGACTAAAGTTAGGCTGCTTGAATGTGTTTAGCAAACACCCTCATGAACTTCCCGTAAATCTATTTCAGACTCATTGTGTTCCAGGCATCATAGGAGAGTTATGTCAAGACCTTGTTGGTATAGTACATCCACAATAAGAGTATGTTGGGCAGCTCGGCGAATTAAATTGTGTCTTTGGTTTCATGACAGGTCGGGTGGAAGGATGTTGTCTTTTAAGTATGTATAAATTTCACTGTAGATTAAGGCATTGGTATCGGATAAGTGATAGATAACATGGGATTCAGTATTGTCATAGGCAAGGGAAAATAGTTTTTCCGCCAAGAACTCGTAATGGCTTCTCTTCTTTGGAATTTGTAACAAGGACACAATAGTAGCCATGGCATCGACAACTTTATTGTCCAATCTTGAAATTTGTTCAAATTTGATATCCACAAAATATTTCTTGAAATCATCCAACATTCTTTTGTAGGGCATCAATTTTTCATCCCTTGTTTGATAGTCATCATTAACTTGGTTAATGACCAACTAAGAATCTCCATATACATGCAACTCTAGGACCTTCCATTCTACAACTATTTTAATACCAATGATTAATGCTTCATACTCTGCCATGTTGTTGGTACAAGGGAACATCAGTCTGTATGATTTTGGTATGGTATGTCCTTGTGGAGTGACAAATAGGATTCTGGCTCTTGATCCATGTTGGTTGTGTGATCCATCAAAGTATAGTGTCCACTACTTGGTAGCCAAGGCAAGAACATTCGCATCTGGAAATTCAATGTGTAAAGGTGATCATCTGGTAGAGGTGCTTTTACTAACTAGTCAGCAATTTCTTGTCCTTTTATCGCCTTTCTATCCACATATTGGATATCAAATTCAATGAGTATCATGACCCACTTAGCCAATCTCCCTGTTAAGTTAGCTTTGTTGAGGAGGTATTTTAGAGGATCTATTTTGGCTATCAACTTGATGGTGTGAGTTAGCATGTAGTGTTGTAGTTGTTGGGTAGTGAATAATACTGCCAGAAAAGCCTTTTCATTGGAGGTATAGTTGATCTCATAGCCATTTAGCATCCTACTGATGTAATAAATTTCCCTCTCCTTTCATGTTGAATCTTCTTGTGCCAGTAGGGCTCCCGATGATGTCTCAGTTGTAGCAATATATAACAGTAGTGGCTTTCCTTCTACTGGTGGTACTAGGATAGGTGGATTCATTAGATACTATTTCAAATGGTTGAAGGCTCCCTCACATTTCTCATCCCATTAGAAGGAAACATTCTTGTGCAGTAGATGAGTGAAAGGATGGGTCTTGTCTTCCAATTGTGAAATGAATCTGCGAATTGATTGGAACCTCCCTTATAGAGATCGGAGTTGATTGATGTTCTTTGGCAGTGGAATTTCCGTGATATATTTAACTTTGGTCAAGTCTACCTCAATCCCCTTTCCTGAAACTATGTACCCCAGGAGTTTTGTTGATGTCACCCCAAACACACATTTCTTGGGATTTAGTCGTACATTGAACTTTTCCAGTCTAGTGAAAATTTTATCTAGGATCTCCAGGTGTCCTTCCCTAGTATATGATTTAGCCAATAGATCATCCACATAGTCTTCCATGAAAGTATGCATCATGTCATGAAAGATTATTGTCTTGGCGCGTTGGTAGGTAGCTCCTGCATTTTTCGATCTTAATGGCATAACATTCCAACAGAATGTTCCCCATGGGAGAGTAAAGGCTATCTTATCTTGATCTTCTCAAGCTATTTTGATTTGGTTATACCCAGAAAAGACATCCATTAGTGATAACATGTCATGTCCTACTGTCAAGTCTACTATGATATCTATGTTTGGTAGAGGGAAATCATCTTTAGGACAAGCTTTACTAACATCCCTAAAATATGTGCAAATACGAATGTTGTTGTCAGGCTTTGAAACTGGTACTATGTTGGAAATCCACTCAGCATAGTCAATGGGTCTGATGAATCCTGCATCTAACAACTTTTTCAATTCTGCTTTTACCAATAAAGCGATATGTGGGTGCATTTTCCTCAACTTATGCTTGACCGGTTTCACTCCTGGTGGTAATGATAAGTGATGCATGATGAGTTTTGGATCAATTCCTGGCATGTTGGCATATGACCAAGCAAAGTTGATTTGTTTTTTTGTGAAAATTTTGAGAAAGCTTGGCTTTTCCTAGTCTGTCAAAGATGTTGCTAGATGGATAGTCTTCATTGTCTCTTCATTGCCGATATTGACAAACTGTGTGGGTTCAATCAATACTTTTGATCTTTCTTGAAAGTGTTCCATGAGAGTATCAAATATTCCATCCTTTCACACCTCAGAGAGGTTTTCACCATTGGATGTGCTCTTTGTTTTTACTTTTTCTATATTTGACACTGCCATTGGATGGTTTTCAATATCAAATCTATTTCATGTATTATTCATTTTGCAGCTGGAAGCCTTGTTACGATGTTCACTAGTGGAATCTATTTTGAGATTGTTGGCACAGAGGAAGTTGACGATGGCATCGTCATTTGAAAATGTAGGGATGCCAAATGGATCAGTTAGGTCCCAATCTATAAGCTCAGGATGTACTAAGGGTAAGAAGTCACCAGAATAGTTAAGGTTGGAAATGGTAAGAGTTCTGATAGCAGTTTCTTCAATTTGTTCAATAGAAAAATCAAGATCTATAAGTTAACTCTCCTCTGAATTATCTATTTCACTCCAAGTTGAATCATCTTCACTAGAATTATCAATGTGTTGCAATCCAAGTTCAAATGATTTAGAACTTGAACCTTGTCCCTCTTCGAGTAGGGGTGTATATTTTTCTACCACATCAATTTCCTTATCATGACAAGAATTTTTTGATAGGGAATCCCACTCATATTCATTAGAATCAGTTTCATGCTCATCACTAGCTTGCAGTTGTAAAATTCTTTCAACCACCTTTTCTTTTGTATCTTCTTTATAGCCCAACCCAGTCTTATCTTTTGGATTGATTAAAATGGGTTGAATTGGCTCTACAATTCCCTCTTTCCTTTTCCTACAGGACCTTTTCCCTCATATCCCACCTTTTCCAAGATGGTGAAGCCTTTTCCATATTGTTTTGTTTGTACATTTGCAGTTGTTGCTTGGGATTCTTCTTCATCCTTATAAAGCCAGTTTAGAATGTCTTTTTCTTCTGCTTCATCAAACCTAGTGCTTTCTTTTATAAACCGACCATCAAATTTGGTAACTAGTAGTGAGGTCTGTTGTGTTGATGTGGAGGGTTTCCCATATGACTTCAGGGAAGAGAATTGTGAAAGACATAAAGACCATTCAAAGAAGTACTCAACAACACCTTTGTCCTTGATTTGAACTTTTTCATCAAATTGCTTTGACAAGGAATTCAATTGGGCTTCATGATTTGAGGAGGTGGATGGAGAAACTTCTTCTTTCTTCTCAGACTGCTTAGACATGGAAATGGATTGACCTTCTTGATTGGAGGTGATAACCAATGGTTTGGATGAAGAACTTGATTGGATTTAATCATCGGAAGGGGGGGGGGATGGAGGCTTCTCTGTTATGGGGCACAAAAACATCCTGGATAGATTTCAAGGTATTGCAATATTGAGGACTATTTGAATCAACCAAAATGGTGATTTCTTGGCCGCCACAAGGAAATTTCAAAAATTGATGGTAGGTTGATGGAACCGCTTGCATTTCATAGATCCATGGCTGACCCAATAATATGTTATAGGTCAAATCCTTGTCTAAGACTTGGTAGATTACATCTTTTTGAATTGGTCCAAATTGAATAGGTAAGACAATCAATCCTTGTGAAGATATTTCCTAATCATCATTTTCTTTTATTGTGATCTTTTTATTTGAATCAATTGCATTCTCAGAGAATCCCAAGGCACGAAAAAGCTTTAGAGTACATATATTCAGGCCAACTCCTCCATCTATTAGGACACGTTTGACGTGATGTTTATGAATTTGGACTTCAATGTGGAGAGCAACATTGTGGGGATGAGAAATGGATGCATCATCATTTTCGAAAAAGGATAGGAAATGTGGTGTGGTCAAATATCTCACCATGGATTCAAATTTACAAACTTCCAGATTAGTTGGTACTGTTGTGTCCACTAGAGCTTTTTCCAAAATCTCTTTGTGAGCAGGCGAAAATTTGAGCAATTCCAATATCGATATTTGTGTGGGTATTTTTTGTAATTGATCCACTATGTTATATTGATTGGATGATGCCACGGGGGTTCTGGATGAACTTCCTTTCAAAAAATATTTGTCCTATGCTCTAGTGGTTGCATTCACTGGTATGTTGTCTTGTTTCCCATTGATTTTAATGACATTGATTTGGGTATCATTTTCGGTCATATCTGGATTGATGTCATTGATTTTATTTTGAAGGAAAATGATGTCTTGTTCTTGTTCAATTGGAGTGTCATAGATCAGATTATTGTTTGCAGCAATGTTTTGATGATCATTGGTTTTGATGGTATTTGTTTGGTCTTCTGCTGCTAAAATATGATTTATGACAGTATCATGGACATAGTTTACATTCTTTCCCTTGCTATTGATCCTAGAGGACTCCCCTTTTTCAGAGTTTGGTAAAGGATTCCTAAATGCCCCATTATCTGCATTTGTTTGGGGTTCCTCTATTTGTATTATTTTGCTATCTATCAAATATTGTATTTTGTGTTTCAATTGCATACAACTATTTGTTTGATGGCCTTTGCACCGATGAAATTCGCAATAATAGGCATCGTTCCACCATGATGATTTTACTTTTGGTTCAAAGCTTTGAGTGTCAGGTAGTGTTATGAGGTTATTTGCAAGAAGTTCCCTCAATGCAGATTCGTGTGATTGACCCAAAGGTGTAAATTTTCTGTAGGTTGATTGTGTTTGATATGGTGGAGGTTTTGATGTGGTGTTGCTTTGACTATGACCATTTTGATTGTTGGGTGGGTTGATGTTTTGATTGGTGCCCAAATTATTGTTTTGATTCGTTTTGGTTGTGGTTCCTGATAGATTGAAGACTGGTTTGGAATTATGTGTTTCGGTAGTACCATCGTTCATGTTCTTGTTCCTTGTCCAAAATTTGGGTTTCTCATTGTTGTAATGATTGGAAGAACTAGCATTGTTTGATCCTTCATTGTGAATTTTTAATACCCCTCTTTTGACTAAGGCTTCTTCGATTTTAACACCATTTTCTACCATCTTTTCAAAGCTAGGGGGACATTGTAGTTGCAGTCTATAGCTCATTTCACTATTAAGGTTATTAATGAAACTCTCCATCTTTTATTGTTCTAGTATGGGACGAGTGTATCAAGAAAATAATCTTCTCCATCTTTGTAAGAATACAAGAAAAGATTCTCCTTGCTTCTATTTGGTATTACAAAGATCCTTCATGGTTATCTCATGTGCAATGTTGTAGGAATATTGTGTGATAAATTTATGAACAAGGTCTTGGAAGGATTTTATGCCTGGTTGTAATTTTGAAAACCATTCCATGCAGTGACCTCCTAAGCTATGGGGGAAGAGCCTCATCAGATACATGTCCTCATGAGAAAATTCAAGACTCATTGTTTGAAATTCTCGCACGTGGTGTATAGGGTCTGATTTCCCATTGTATTTATCATATTTTGGAAATTCACAATTTTGGGGAAATGGTTTCATGTTTAACCTTCTATCAAAGGGATAGGGACAAATATCTTGTAACAAGTATCTTTTTGGAGTCCCTCCTTGCATATCTTGCAATTTTTGTTGAAGGTTTTGCATCTGATGTGTTAGAATAGCCATTTGATCTGTGCGAGGTGTTTTAGTCTCAATTTTCTTCGGGGTTCCCTTCAATTTATTGACATCAAAGTCACTAGGTAATTTGAATCTGTGATTTTCCAACATTAGGAGGTATTTTTCCCCACCTTTCTCAAAGATTCTTTCTAGGAATTTATGGAATTTTGGATCTTGATTGGCTTGTTCTACTTCCTCCTCTGTTATCTCTTCTACTTCATTTTGGGAAACCTTGTGAAAGGGATTTTCCTCTAGTTCCATCATGGTATTTTGAGATTTTGGTTCTTTGTCCTTAAGCTTTTGTTTTTGGGATCTTGTTCAAATGGGCATGCAAGTGATGAAGGTTTGCTAAATTTTGATTGTTATTTGAGAGCGCCCAAGGAATACCTGGGTTGAATAGAATAATGAATTCTGTTGATATAACCAAGGTGATAAAAATTTGATTTAAAGTGTATTGTTTCAAGATGAAATATGATGAATCTTGATGGGGAAACTCAACTTGATGATCAAATTTTGGGTTTTTGATTATGATTGAACGCTTTTAGATATGCGATCAAAGTTTAGGTATAGAATTTCACTATGAGAAGTCAATTTCAACAAGTTAGACTCTAAGGAACTTAAGGGATAATTCTAAACTTGATAAGATTCTGTAATTTTGGTTCCAATTGTGAAAATGGGAGGAAAATTTTCTTTTTAGAAAAGATGTTCAAACCTTTGGAAAAGTCTTGGGTTTTGGACATAGTAAAATGAATAAAAGTCGAGGTTATTCTTTGAAGCTTTTCTATAAAAATTGAAGAGCAATCTATCTCTAAATTTGTAAAGCATTGAGAGACGTTTTTGATGAGCTTTTGGACTAAGAGATGTGGATTTTGGTTTCCGTATTTTAACCTTTCGTGAAATCATTGGATAAGGATCATGTTTGTAAGGAAAATCAGATGCAGAAACAATTCTCCTAATGTCAAAACCTCAGGGAAGAATGCAGATACACATTTAAATTTTTCAATTACAGTCCAATGAAGATGCACATGAAACTAAATATCAGAAACAGAGTATTTGACAAACACATATGGACACCCAATATACTTGGGAAAACCCTTACGGGAGAAAAACCCACCACACCAAGAGAAATCACTTTGTATTACAGTAATGGAGATTACATACAAATGTCATACTTATCTTTCTAATGTCATACTATAGCAACTTTCACTATGATCAATCTTTGTACAGGAACTTTCAAGTTACAGACTTCTTAGCATAGAATTCATCCACTGATCATACACAATACTATTCATCCAACTGTCGATTGAACCAACCAAACCGACGAGCATCTGCAACTGCAAGCTATATTCATGGCGTTCCCTATCTGTCGAACTTCCTCATAGAACTGTCACAACGGATTGTCTTCCAATGGTTCCCATTCGGCTCTTCCTATTCATCCACGAGATGCCACATAGGAAAGTCTCACTCGATCAAACGGCTTCAAGCTGTGTTGTCATATCGGTGAGACACTAAACGTGTCTCCCCAATGCCAACACAGTAAACACTCGATATCACCAAGACTCCATCCTATCACCAAGATGTTACATTGAGTCCAAAGAGCTATCGCTCAACTTTTGCCATGTCACCAAGACATATCGCTTTCGCTGAGACGTCATACCAAAGCCTCAAAGTCACACAGCCATGCATTTTCTATTCGGCAAGACTATCGCTCTTCGGTGAGACCACATATCGATATTCAAAGTCACAACGAACTGAACATTCCTATCGGCAAGACTTACCACTCACCAAGAGGCTACACTGAGATATCTTATGTTATACCGAAACCATCAGTAGTTGCCAAGACATTCTCTTTCACCAAAGGTTTAACCAAGCTCTTATGTTATACCGAACACTGAACAACAGTCACCAAGACATTCATCTTTTGCCAAAGGTTTCACCGAGCTCTTAAGTTACACTAAAGCCATACTACTATCGGCAAGACCTTTGCCCATCGCTAAGACCTTACTCTGAGACCTTTGTGTTGCTCTGAGTGTACACCATCAGTGAGACATTCCTTATCGATATAAGTTATACCGAACTCCAAGGCTTTCCCTAAAGACTTCAAGCTAAACACTGTCGGCGAGACAATCATCCCACTAAGAGGTCATAGCGAACAACCAAGACTCTCCCTGACGCCTGATTGAATGGCCTATCAGCCAGAGGTCTCCACGGGCAGTAAGAGATCACAGCGAACACAAAATTTCATAGCGATAGGAACATTGGTGAGACAGAAGCTAGGTCACAGCGACCTGTACAAATCATAATGTATCAAAGCTGCTAGTCTGCCATATATGATAGATGTCATACCGACTTTTCTCTAGTAGAGGTTACAGCCTGTGGGATTGAGACATATATTTCCAATAATGTTTAGACTCTTGTGTTTATGAGGAATGATTATGAATTGGAAAGTTTTTTAGAATTTTGGTTTCAAAATGTCGGATAAAGGTCAAATTCAACTCTCTAGTTATGAACTTTGGTGGAAGCGTCGTTACAGTCAATGAATGCAATGAAAGGAAGATGCACCACATAAAAGCTGTAAGGAAAGAAGAGGTGCGGAAGAAACTTTCCTAACGTCAAAACCACAGGGAAGAATGCAGACAGTACTTTTAATTTCCAAATTATAATCTAATTAAGACACACATGAAATATTTACAGAAAACAAAAAAATACACAAAGACAAATGAACACCAGATTTACGTGGGAAACCCTTTCGAGAAAAAACCCACCACACCAAGTTGAGTCTCTTTGTATTTCAGTAAACAACAAATTGCATACAATGTAGAGACACAACTCTCTGGTATCAGTTTCTACAGTAGCTTCATTCACTATTTTAACCTATTACAGAAAATGCTCTCCAAGATTCAATGCCAAACCATCTCAGAATCAATCCACTTGAATCTTACCATGTTCTGATTTTTATCCTCTGTCCATCCTTATCCACCATTACCCATCGTAGAAAGTTTCCATGCCAGTGTAGATTTTTCCTTGCAAATAGTTCAGTTCCAGTGTCACAACTGTTACAAAAATCCAACCGTCGACTATTTGAATTTTTCTTCCTTTGATTGGTCCATGAGACACCACATAGGATAGTCATCACTCGGTCAAGGGCGTTCAATATGTATTCGCATGTCGGTGAGACACAAGTAGTGTCTCCCCGATGCTCAATGACTTCACTATCGATATCGGCGTAGGTTCCAATAGTCGGCAAGATGATATAGCGAATGCCACAAGACATACCGAATCCACTGACATTCATTGCATTCTTATCGACATCCATCTATCAGCAAGAGTCAACCCCCATCGGCAAGATGTTATACTGAATGCAAATCCACCTTGTGAAGATCTATCAGTGAGAGTTCAGCTATCGGCGAGAGTCATACCAATGTTCACAAGTCACATCGACCTTAGCATTGCCATCGGCAAGAGTATCGCTAAGACATCCAACTGTCACCAAGACATCATATTGAAGTCTTCAAGTCATGCCGAAAAGAACACTCATTGGCAAGACTTACCGCTTTCGCCAAGAGGTCATAGCGAACACATGTCACCCCGAAGACCATATACTATCGGCAAGACAAAACACCTATCGCCAAGAGTCATGCCGAAGGTTCAGGTCTCTCCCCGATGACTCCGAGTGAAACGCTGTCGGCGAGACAATCCACTCGGCAAAAGGTTATACCGAACACAATAGGTCACAACAATAACTCCAGTCGGCAAGACATCAACAGGGTCTCGGCGACTAAAGTTTTTCATAAGGATTCAGAACAGCTAGTCGGCTAGACATCAATAATGTCACACTGAATTTCCCCTTCAGGAGTTACATGCTAGTAAGAATTGAGGCACATTTTCCAACAATCTCCCACTTGACGAAGATCTTACTAACACCTCCAAAGCATAATAAAACTACTGAAATTCATGGGCACTAAGGCCCATTGAACTGGCACACCACCTGAACTTGTTTGTGCTCACTAGCTTCATCAATGCATCTGCAACATTCTCCAGAGTATCAACTTTTTCCAAAATGACCTTTCCATCCTCCACCATATCTCGTACAAAATGGTACTGTACATCTATATGTTTCGTCCTGGCATGGAAAGTAAGATTCTTTTCCAGAAAAATTGCACTCTGACTGTCACAGAAAATAGTTATTTTCCTTGCATCAAAACCAATGTTAGAACACAAACGTTTTAACTAAACTGCTTCTTTACAAGCATGTGTAGCTGCCATGTATGTTTCCTTTGTAGTGGACAAAGAGACTACAGCCTGACGCTTGCTCATCCAACTCACTGCACCACCATTCATCATGAAAATATATCCACTGGTGGATCTCTTGCTGTCAATGTCCCCTACCCAATCAGAATCCACATAACCTTGAATGTTGAGAGTCCTTTGTGATTCAACCAAGTTGCTATGGTAACACAAAGCATAGTTTGAAGTGCCCTTCATATATCTAAACACTCTCTTCATAGCATCCCAATGTGTCCTTCCAGGATTAGCCATAAAACAACTAAGAACTCCCACTACTTGGGAAATGTCTGGCCTTGTACAAACCATTGCATACATTCGACTACCAACTGCACTAGCATATGACACACTAGTCATGTCCTCCATCTCAGTAGGAAATTTTGGACAATCCTCAACAAATAGCTTTGTTCCTTGCATAACTGGAACAACTAGCTGCTTGCAATCAGTCATACAAAATCGCTCTAGAACAGTCTTGATATACTTGCTCTGACTGAGCCAAAGTTTTCTATTCTTCCTATCCCTGGTTATTTCCATTCCCAGATTATACCCTGCTGCACCAAGATCTTTCATTTCAAAATTTGCAGACAATTGAGACTCAAGATCATAAATCATTATCTTACTATTGTTGATGAACAACATATCATCAACATATAGAGCAATAATAAGAACTCGATCACTTTCAGCTTTATAATACACACAATGATCACATTTTGATGTTACAAATCCCAATGACAAAACACAAGTGTCAAATTTCTGGTACCACATTCTAGGAGACTGTTTTAAACCATATAGAAATTTCTTCAACTTGCAAACCAGTCTTTCTTTACCTTTTTCCACAAAGTGCTCCGGCTGGGACATATAAATTTCTTCTTCAAGATCACCATGAAGAAACAATGTCTTCACATCCATCTGTTCAATCTCTAAGTCACACGCTACTGCAAGTGACAAAATAAATCTAATAGATGTTAGCTTAGCTACAGGAGAAAATATTTCTCCATAATCAATTCCCTCTACCTGGGAATAACCTTTTTCAACTAGCCTCACTTTATATTTTTCTACATTTCCATCCAAACCAATTTTCTTTTTAAATACCCATTTGCAGCCCACTGCTTTTCTGTCCTTAGGCAATGGCACCAAAATCTAGGTATCATTCTTTTCTAATGATGCCATTTCTTCATTCATGGCTTCCAACCAAGAGTTTGAATCAGACATTTTAAATGCCTCTTTCACAGTCCTAGGTTCATTAGTGCTAGAAATTAAAGCATAGGCACAAGTAGACTCTATCAAAGAAAATCCATACCTATCAGGTTGTTTTCTTTCATGAGTTGACCTCCTCACAGGCTAAGGATTAGGTGGTTCTTCATCTTCTTTAGAACTTTCAGAGCTACTTGAGTTTTCCTTAGTATCAGGTACATTTTGATTTTCCAATTTCTCTTTATCTGGTGTTGGAGGAATTTTTACTACATCCTTTTTATTTTCTAATTTCTTCTTTGACTGCTGATCCAATGTAGAAGGCTTCAGCTCATGAAAGATAACACTTCTGATGTACAAAACCTTCTCAGTCTTAGGATTCCAAAGCTTGTATCCTTTTATGCCAGCACTATAGCCAATAAAAATACACTTTACAGCTTTGTTTTCCAACTTAGATCTTTTTTCAAATGACACATATGCATATGCCTCATAGCCAAAGACACGAATATGTCTCAGAGAGGGCTTCTTTCCAAACCATGCTTCCAAAGGTGTCTTCTCAACAAGAGTAGAGCTAGGAGAACGATTTACCAAGTAACATGTTGTAGAGACTGCTTCAGCCCATAACTTCTCCTCCAAGCCAGCACTGCTTAGCATACTTCGTGCTCTTTCCATTACTATCCTGTTGAACCTTTCAGCAACTCCATTTTGTTGTGGAGTGTAAGGTGTAGTCTTATGTCTTTTAATCCCATGATCTTTACAGTACCTTTCGAATCTATCCTAACAAAACTCACCATTATCAGTCCTTAAACATTTTTTTTTTTCTTCCAACACTTTCAATAAGGTTTTAAATTCCTAAAACAACTAAATACTGACACAGAAAATATACAAATGCTCTTCTTGAATAATCATCAATAAACGACACATAGTATCTTGATTTAGACAAAGAAGGAACATTCACTAGACCAAACACATCAGACTGAATATTATCAAGCTAACCAGAAGATTTGTGAGGACTGGAATAAAATGAAACATGGTGTTGTTTTCCATATATGCAATTTTTACAAAATTCAAACTCAAGGTTACAATCTTCAAGCCCTTCTACCAGGTTTTTATTTTTCAAGGTTTTTAAACCTTTCTCACCAATGTGGCTTAGCCTATGATGCCAAAGCATAGTCTTTTCTATTGGAAGTTTAACCTCCATGGATTTTACACCAACAAGAACATTTTCCTTCTTATTTCCATGAGTAGCCTTAAGTGACTTTGTAGAGACACTGTTGCATTGGATAGCCAGTGCATCCAGCTTGTACAAGGTACCAATTTGAGCACCCCTAGCCAGCACCATTGCACCTCTAGTCATCTTGCAACCATTTCCAGAGAACGTGACATGCACTCCAATATCATTTAGCTTACTTACAGAAAGTAAATTTTGAGCCAGACCTGGTATATGCATCACATCATTGATTCCCTTCACTCTTCCATTAGGGAATTGAATTCTGACTCTTCCACGACCAACAATTTCCAAAGATGAATCACTTACCAAATACACCTTTCCACCATCGTAGTTTTCATACTTCGTGAACCAGTCTCTATGAGATGTCATGTGGAAAGATGCTCCAGAATCAATCATCCAGACATCGTCTGATGCCCGTGTAGCTAAGGCTGCAATGAAGGTGTCTGCATCACTCTGAGAAGAATCATTGTCAGAAGAGGTCTTCTTCTTCTTTTTCTCCTCCTTGCAATCCTTTCAGACATGACTAGGTTGCCCACAATTCCATCACTTCACCTTGGACTTCTTGCCAGGAGAACTTGATCTCCCTTCTGATTTCGATCTGGATTTCTTGTCCTTCTTCTTGCCTTTTTCTTTCAATCTGTCTCTAATAGCCATAGCCTCCTTTGCCATCTCAAAATATTTCCTTCTCATCTCTTCTGACAACAAAGAAGCAATAACATCTTCCATCTTAAAAGTGGATGTCGTACTCCTAATAGCCATCACCAGGTGATCCCAAGAATCTGGCAAAGAACACAATAAGAGCATACAACAATCTTCATCTTCAATCTTCACACCAACAGATGTTAACTGTGAAATCAACATGTTGAATTTGTTCAAATGATCAGCAACAGATCCTCCCTCCTACATTATCAAAGAGTACAACTTCTTCCTCAAGAAGAATTTGTTCACTAAGGACTTGCCTTGATAAATAGATGCTAGTCTTTTCCACAAGGAAGATGCATTCTTTTCTTCATGCACATTCAGAAGAGAAGATTCTGCTAAACAGAGCCTTATCAGCCCTTTTGATTTTCTATCTGCCAGGTCCCAATCCTCTTGCTTCATGTCTTGAGGTTTCATTCCAGAC
Organism: Sequoia sempervirens; assembly: GCA_007258455.2. Classification (NCBI taxonomy): domain Eukaryota; kingdom Viridiplantae; phylum Streptophyta; class Pinopsida; order Cupressales; family Cupressaceae; genus Sequoia; species Sequoia sempervirens. Next base: position 165,175,346 of record VDFB02000003.1, on the reverse strand, counting down.
ACATCATTCCAAAGATCTCAGTCCACTAACAGATCTTCCATTTTGAGTTTCCACAACTCAAAATTGCTACCATTGAATTTCTCTATTTCAATCTTTCCAGATTTACTTTCCATCTTAATTTGTAATTAAATTATCAGACCTTTACCAAACTCCCACTGAAAAAGAATTGACACAAAAAACCCAACCCACTTACAAGGATAGCACAACTGGCCAGGCTCTGATACCACTTGTAAGGAAAGAAGAGGTGCAGAAACAACTTTCCTAATGTCAAAACCACAGGGAAGAATGTAGACAATACTTTTAATTTCCAAATTACAATCTAATTAAGACATACATGACAGATTTATAGAAAACAAAAAAATACACAAAGATAAATGAACACTAGATTTACGTGGGAAAACCCTTTTGGGAAAAAACCCACCACACCAAGTTGAATCTCTTTGTATTTCAGTAACCAACAAATTACATACAATGCAGAGACACAACTCTCTGGTATCAGTTTCTATAGTAGCTTCATCCACTATTTTAACCTACTACAGAAAATGCTCTCCAAGATTCGATGCCAAACCATCTCAGAATCAATACACTTGAATCTTACCATGTTCTATTTTTTATCCTCTGTCCATCCTTATCCACCATTACCCATCGTAGAAAGTTTCCATGCCAGTGTAGATTTTTCCTCGCAAACAGTTTAGTTCCAGCATTACAACTGTTGCAAAAATCCAACTACCAGCTATTTGAATTTTGCTTCCTCTAATTGGTCCACGAGACACCACATAGGATAGTCATCACTCGGTCAAGGGCATTCAATATGTATTCACATGTCAGTGAGACACAAGTAGTGTCTCCCCGATGCTCAATGGCTTCACTATCGATATCGGCGTAGGTTCCAACAGTCGGCAAGATGATATAGTGAACGCCACGAGACATACCGAATCCACTGACATTCATTGCATTCCTATCGACATCCATCTATCAGCAAGAGTCGACCCCCATCGGCAAGACGTTATACCGAATGCAAATCCACCTTGTGAAGATCTATCAGTGAGAGTTCAGCTATCGGCGAGAGTCATATCGATGTTCACAAGTCACATTGACCTCAGCATTACCATCGGCAAGACTATCGCTAAGACATCCAACTGTTGCCAAGACATCATATCGAAGTCTTCAAGTCATGTCAAAAAGAACACTCGTCGGCAAGACTTACAACTTTCTCCAAGAGGTCATAGCAAACACAACATGTCACCCCAAAGACCATATACTATCGGCAAGACAAAACACCTGTTGCCAAGAGTTCATGCCGAAGGTTCAGGTCTCTCCCCGATGACTCTGAGTGAAACACTCTCAGCAAGACAATCCACTCAGAAAAAGGTTATACCAAACATAATAGGTCACAGCGATAACTCCATTCGACAAGACATCAATAGGGTCTTGGCGACCAGAGTTTTTCACAAGGATTTAGAACAGCTAGTTGGCCAGACATCAATAATGCCACACCGACTTTTCCCTTCAAGAGTTACATGCCAGTAAGAATTGAGGCACACTTTCCAAGAAAAGCTTGGATGTGCCACTGAAATGTGGGGATGTGGCACAGAATAGCTTAGATGTGCCACATAATATCTTAGATGTGCCACAAAATTGGGTAAATGCACCACAAAATATCTCAGATGTGCCACCAAATTGGGTAAATGCGCCACAGAATTTGGGGTATGCACTGGAAAAAGCAATGAATGCACTGGAAAAGTTTGTCTATGTGTTATAACAGAAGATTAATGCGCTGGAAAATGGGTTTGATGCACTATAGGAAACAATAGATGCGCTGAACCAGGTAATGCAACAGTTTATTGCTAGTTTACTTGATTTTTCTAGTTTTTCATTAGCGAATGATTTGTTTCTAGTGATGTGTTTTGAATCACAGTTTTGCACTTTCTAGTGTGTGAGGTTTTTTGTTTGAAGTTCATTTTGAAAACACTTTGACAAACACAATCAAGAACAATGTACATTCCCTACGGCTGTGAAAGACTATATTCTCTTGGATTCCATGCGGGTTTTACCCCAATTGCACTCACTTCTCAGGTCAACCAAGCTTCCAGCCTCCATAAAACTCCCATGGCAGGCTAATCATCTTCACTAAAAATTGTGAGAATGTGGATGCCTTTGCAACAACCGTTGTTGCACCAAAAGAATAGATAAAGGTTTTGGCCAATCTACAACAAGGGTTTTAGTAAGGTCTTTCCGGTTGTGGGGGTTGATCCATGTATAGAGAGACCATTGTTTCCCTTCTCATCGAAACCAACCTTGTGATAGTGGCCTTTGTTTCAATATTCGCACTTATCTACTAGTTGTAAATGTACTTGGCTTTAGTGTGTTACCAATTGGGTTGTTCCCTTGGGTGAGTACTTTTTCCCACAAGGTAGGCCCTCTAGGATAAACAAAAGCAAGCGAGTATACCCGTAATTCAATCGATCTTTATTTTGCATGAATAAAGAGAGAACCCACGTTGTATACCCTACTCACACTCGCAAATAAACAAGAATGGGTCTGGATTTTTGGTCACCCAGTTAAGGGGAGAGCATATGCCTACCATTTTCACACACAAAAGACAATGAAAATGAATGGGTCTAGCTTTTTGATCACCCAATTAAGGGGAGAGCATATACCTACCATTCACACATGCAACAAGCATGGTGTTCTTTCCTTGTTAATTAGTCTAGATTCCTAATTTAAGTAAGAAGGAAATACATTAAATCTAGCCCCTGCATCAAATTTATTAGTAGTTTATCATAAATTTTCTTTGACCAGCATTCTTGAGTTTCAGCAAAGTCTCTAGTAGCGTTTTAAGAAATCTGCACAATAGAAAAAACACATTAGTTTTCAGCCTCAGGAGAAAGTTACAGAGGAAATTAAAAGTGCCATTACAGTAAGCAGATGTGCCAAAAAGGTAGAAGCACCACAAAATTAATGAAAAGTGCCACAGAAACTCCCTGATGCGCCAGAGAAATCCTTAGTTACGCAGGAATAGTCGATGTATGTGCTAGACAATCTTTCGGAAGAGCTAGAGAATTCAATGGTTGCACCAGGGAAACCTTCGTCTGAGTCTGCAAAACACACTTTCTAGAAAATATCAAAATAATAGGGGCTCATGCCCCACGGTGGGTGCCAATTTATGTGTGTAAGAAAATATGTAAGTTATACTAACAAATAACACACAATTAGATGAAATGTATTACATTAAGGAAATCTAACTTAACCAAAGCACGATTTGATAACATAGTTCCTTAAAAATATTTCATCTCCCTCTATTCTTAAATGTCCTAGTAATTATGCTCTCAGATCTTATTTGTGCACTAAACATTGGGATGTCACCTAAGAAACAAGTAGCCTATTTAACTACAATGCAGAATCTAAATCTACATCTACATGATTGAATGATTTAACTGGATGAAATGACGAAATGACATGATGAATGAACTGTTGTATTCAAAGTGATATGGAAATGATGCAAAACAAAATTAAACTAAATGGAAATGATCCTAAATGTTGAACAAACTAAGAAACATCTAAAGGAGCCATGATTCTAATATGAATTGTAATATATTCTAAGTGTTGAATTGAAAATTCAAACTAAGCTCTCAAAAGACTTGAATGAATTCCTGCAGAGTAATGTTATGCAAATGCTCCTAAAAAAGTTGTAAATGGCCCTCAATTTATAGATTTCACCAAGGCATCAGATGAGTTGGTAGTAATGAATGATTAAGATTCAATCTGGAGAAACCGATGGTGAGGAATGAGAAGGATGGAGAAAAAAAGGCAATTGTTCCCTTTAGTATAACAATCTTGCCAAGTGTAGAAGGGAATCAATTGAAGGAGGAAGCCATGTGTCCTGAAGTTGGTTAAAATTGTTGAGAGAATATCAATTTTAGAAAATAAGAATAATTATTTTCATGTGACACATGGTGAGTTGGAGGATGAAGTGGAAGGAAGTTAGAAGATTATGTAGAAATGTGACAAATTCAAGTTTAAAAATTCAAATTTAATGAGAGGGAATCAATTAAAATAAAACAAATTAGTTAGATTTGTTTATTTTAATTAAATCATGAAGAAGGTGAATTAGAAAAGAGGAATTAAGAAAATAGGAACTATGTAAATAAATTTGGTAATTTATTTATATAGTAGCTAGGAATAAAGATTTCATTATTTAAATAATAAATATTTAATTAATTAAATAATCAATATTTAATTAATTAAATAATCAATAGTTAATTAATATTTTCTAGACCAATTTTGGATGTATACAGTTTGCATAGGGATATGAGTAATTGGCTTGTGGCCATCTTAACTCTTAATTAATTCATATGATTATTGATAGTCTTATATAGGTAGTTAATTTGGTTTGGTGGTATCAATGACATAATTATGGTATATGGAGAAAAGTGCTTATTTTAGCATCATATTGTGAATTGTAATTTTATTGGAGACTTTTGGAGGTTTTCCCCTCAAATTCTAGCCTATTATCCTCAAGTATGATCAAGGATTTGAAACATATTTTCTATTATATTCTTCTCTTGTGTGAGTTATTTTAGTACACATTTGTCTGTATTTTGTAAGGTAAATGCTTATACATAACTATTCAATTAGGTCATTTTAATTTATTTTTCAAGGATGATTTTGATCACTTTTCCACTTACATTTAGCAAGTTGATCATTTTAAAATTAAATCCCTTAAATTATATGGAGTGAATGGGTATGTAATAGTGAATTTTACCCATGTTAATTACCTTTTTTTGTGTCAAATTTTAGATAATGGTTGTCAAATTTTAGATAATGGGTTAATAAATTTACATATTAATAACTGGCACAATCTTATGCAAAGTTGGGCTTCTTCTCTAATATTTCACATATCTACATTTACATATATTCCCATACTTTTATTCATATTTTCTCATATGGATATGTGTTTTTTATTATTTTCATCTTTCCGTGCACTTATTTATAAATACCATCACATGCAACTGATGGTACTTATAGGAATTGATTTGTCAAAAAAAATATCACTCTATGGTTTAGGACATAGAAGAACAAGTTTTCTCTGAATATCATTCAAGAAAACCCTAGAGATCTCAATCCAAGGATGTAAAGGGGAAAGAGATCCGCAATAGGGATATCCTAGGTTTTCATGAGAGACTAAAAAGGGGGTTCACCACCAAGCAAGAGATTGGAAAGACAAGAAATGTAAATGATATGTGAAACCTAATGATATGACCTAGAATATGAAACTGAAATGCAGAACAACAAACTGAGAATGAACAGAGGTGCACCTGGAAGAAAGATGTGCTTGAAATGATCTCCAAAACCTTGAAACATTGTTGTTTCAAGCCTACTGGGACTCATACACCAGTTTGTACATATCAGTCCAAAACTAGGGTTTTTGGGTGGAAATAGAAATCTAGAACTGCTAAATCAAGATCTATAGAAAATACCAAAAAATAGGTATACTAGGACTCATACGCCACAAGTGGCGTATCAGTCCCATTTTTTCACGAAGTGTCGCAAGAGTAGAATTATGAAGTGAAACTTTGTGAGCCTCTAAAGATAGATCAAATAAACCTTTTCCAACTAGTTTCATGCAAATAGGTTGGATATCTTGCTCTAGATCTTAGTTTTTGTGAGCCTTGACAACTTTTGCATCTTTTAAAAATTTGCAATCTTGATATTTTTGAAGGCTTCAAATCCACTTTATCTTCAACCTATAAACCTGCAAGCACATAAAGAGAGAGAAAATTTGTTTTTTTAGGGAATAGAGGTTTGCCTTGGTCAAACCCCATTTAGGTAACTAAAACAAATGATGAAACAATGAAATAAGGACATGAAACATGAAATGATGATATCTTGGTTGATGTCTTGGAATGTAAATCTATAAGCTATCATGAAGTGGCCATGAAGAATGTAGATCTTGATCTCAAATTGGTTGTGAAACAATTCTTGTAAATGGATCTTGAGTACTACAACACAACACTAGCTCAACAACATGCTTGATGCCTAATGACTTGGACATGATGATGGATCTTAAATTGCTACAACAACTGATGAAGAAATATTCCCTTGAATTCCTTAGAAATTCTCTTGAATGCTCTTTTGAAGTATTGTAAACTCTTGTAATCATAAACAAGCTATTAGGAATGCTCTCTTAAAATTCTTAGGTGAAAATGAGTGAAATAACCTTGTATTTATACTTCTTTATGCCAAATTTCCTGAAATTATAGCACTACAAACCGACATTAGATCTAGGAGGATAAAATATTGTTGAGAATTGGAATTTAATTTAGGTTTAAGCCACGCGAGATGCATACGCCAGTTGTGGCATATGAGTCCCATTAGGCTAGGCTTTGGGACACATTTTTCAAGAAATGCTTAGATTGATGTGAAATTAGGATCAGGGCCCTGAAACTTAGGTGGGACTTGTATGCCCAAGGTGGCATATGAGTCTCATATCAATAAATATGGGCCATACAATCCATAAACACATGAATTGTGATTGGATGTTAGTTTATGTTGGGATTATCCTCGGAAAGATGTATTAATTAAAGGTTGTGGATACAAAATAAGGCCTAATAAGGCATAAAGAAGCCCAATTTATTAATGAAACCCTAGATTAGTGTGAAAGTGTTAAGATACACTTTACAACACCCTAAATAAGGAACCATTAGGTCCATTTAGTTTACAAGGGCCCTAAATTTAATGTGAAGGTGTAAATGTATACACTTTACAACACTAAATTAAGGAAAAATTAGGTCTATTTAGCTTAAAAAGGCCCTAAATCCAATGTGAATGTGAAAAAAATATTACAAAACTAGATCAAGGTCCATTTTAATGTCAATAATTACCAAATTAAGCGTGAAAATGTAAACGATTACATTTTTCTACACTATACTTAGCCCCCACTTTAGTAAGAGGATGAACCTACTTCAAACTCACACTAAAGTAGACATTCGAGAGGGATCCAAGCATACCAATGCAGATGACAAAGGATGAAAAGGATAAAAGGAGGTGGCCAAGCCCCAACATCCAAGATCTTATGTAAAACCAACATAAGAAGGAAAGGACACACATAAGGTGTATGATATGCAACAAAACAAGATACTCAAACATTCAATTTCAAAAAGAGACAAAAAATAAAAATAGGTGGATCAAGCTTCAATCATTTTTCCCACACATTATGGATCAGATCTAGGATGTTTGTCCAAAAATGCATGCTCAATTTGAGGCAACAGAACTTCAGGTTGTCTGCTAGGTGAGTATCCAAAAAGGGTGGCTTAGTGAGAAAGTCATGCCTCTATACTGGCTTCTCACTATACAATGAGAAATTCATTCCCACGTTTAGGGTTCTCATCATATGCTAACCATACCAAAGATATACCTCCTAATAAATTTGACAAGGCACCACAAAACAACAAACTTCAAGCTTCATGAGGCAATCAAAACTTCATATTCTTGGCACCCATGAACAAACAAGATGGCTTCGCAGGTGAGAAAAGTGTGTTATGCAAGGTGGCCATATAACAATTGTTGTAAATGAAAAATAGTGTAAGGTGTGTTCAAATGGATTTTTCTTAGTTCATGTAAGGTCTCTTCTTAGGGAACATTGTGTCTAATGTCTCCAAGAGAGGACAAGTCAAAGAAATATCATGCTCTTGGACGGAATCAAACACAAAGATATCACCAAGAAAATGACACGTTACAAGAATAAAGAAAACCACTATGAAATATGGGTGTCGATCTATGCCCCCAATTTAAAGCAATTGCTAACACCATTACTATGAAAAATTTCTTTAAAGTAGAAGAATACGTGAGAGCTTACTTGGAAATCCCTATGCCAAGTCACATGTTTCCAATAAGCTACATCATGAAAAGGGAAGGCGTTGTCCCCAAAATGTATAACTCAGTACGTCACATGCGATCCAACTTAAGATATGTCATCCACATCCCAAGATTTCTCTTATTTACAAGAAAGGTAGTCTACTAGCCAAAAGAGACAACTACAAGTGTCATATGAGGACAAGGCTACCTAACCCCTTGCCTCGACTAAGTGTGGGACAAGGATGAGCTAAAATGATTGATGAGAAGCATGCCAGAGTGAAAATCAGTATCAATTAGAGGAATTAGGTGCCCCAACATAAGGAAGAGCACCACACTCCTTAAGATGTTGAATTTTATCACTTAAATCCTTACATTCAATAGTAGAATGACCATGAACTCTATGATATGCACAAAATGAATGCTTGTAGTAGAATTTATTTAGTGTTCTTGGAGGAAGGGATATCAAACGATCTTGGAGGAGTCTTTACAAGATACCCTCTTGATCAATACTAGGAGATTTTCCTTTATTTTGTGACAAAGATATCTCTTGATTAGTATAATATGTCATTCTTACACAAGACTCTTTAGATTGCAAGATTTTGTACTCTCCTTTATAGGAGGGTGTAAAATCTATCAAATTTGAATCATAAGTGTTTTGTGTGATGATATTAATGTTAAGTGAGGGTTTTGTTGCTTCTTTTGTTTCTTGCAAAGGATAATAATCAATACCACTAGTGTCTATGAGTTCAAGATGTACTAATGTTAAACTTGGCTTAGAAGAATTTTTTGTAAGAGTGTTGATATTAAGTGAAGGCTTGCTTGTTTCTTTTGAGAGATGATAACCAAGACCACTAGTCTTTTCTTGCATGTTAGGCTATATAGGGACATGCATACCATGCTCTCTAACACCACGTCCTTTTCCACTATATCCAAGTTGTTTCATAAGTTCATAACCTCTTCCATAAATATTTTACATTGCTTTTAGATTCGGTGGTTGTTCATAGTCAAGTTCATCAAATTTTGTTGTGTAATTTGTTGTTTCTTTTAAATTGTGTTGGAAAGAGACACTACAAATTCTTTCAGGTGTTGTCATTGATGGCAACCCTTGTTTGTGATTTGTTCCACACGTCAGCATTTGATCATACTGGCAGATAGATCAAAGACAATCAAGCTAGAATAGAGCATTTGATAGGTTTGTGTTCTTCGATTCACATGAAATTTGTGTTGTCATTTTAAGTTGTGGATCTCAGGGAAGATTGTTTTACGTATGATCTATTTTATCTATGAATATTAGAGCCTTGTATCAACTTGTGTGCAAGATAGTAGATCCGTTTGATAAATTTTTTGTTCATCAGTGCATGAAGGCCAACTAAGTGGATGTAGCGTGTCGTGGATATTTGAGGAGTAATTATTTAAGTGTTTTTGTGTTTGATCATTTTGATTTGGGTCTTAACTATGTTGTGGCTGATTTTGGTGCATGCACATTGAATATTATTCATGATTTGAGTTGACAGTTTGTAAATATTTTCATGTCTTGTTGAAGCTGACATATAGCGATTAAATCTTTAGTTGCGGATATATATAAGCGATTGATTGTATCATTTTGATATATATTTTATGTGTGTTTATGTATGTTGCGAATATCAGAAGAGTTGTAGAGTGATTATGTGTAGTTTCACTTGTGCATTGAGGATTTGTGAAGCAAGTTAGAGTAGAGCATAGCAAAAGAGAAAAATCAGTCAGAAGGACAAGAAATCAATTGTTGAGCCTAACCAGAACTATAATCAGGTATTTGTAGATGCTAATTTCCCAGTTCAAACCTTTGGATGTAATCCAAACCTTGTGTAAGGCAGTGAGCCTTTCTATTTTTGAGCAGTGAGCTCTAGGCAGTGTTCCTAAATACGAGTGCATTTCCATTTTGTAAAAATCCTTTTGAGTATACTCAGATAATATTGTGGATTGACCTCCACCGCGGTTTTTCCCCTAATAGGGTTTCCATGTAAAAATACTTGTGTTATGGTGTTGTGGTTATTTGTCTTATGTTCATGCATCTTTATTTTTGTTGAATTTTATTAGTACTTTAAGGATCGGATTAATAAAGTAAAAAATTACAGAACACTAATTCACCCCCCCTCCCAATGTTCCTTGATTCCAACAATTGGTATCAGAGTAGGTTCCTTGAAAGAAGTTTAATAACTTGAGGTGATCCGAGATGGCGACTTATAAGAAGGACAGTCTGAGATTTGATGGAATAAATTATTCTTTGTGGAAGACTCAAATGGAGTGTCATCTGAGATGCATTGGTGAACCCTACTAGAGCATTACAAGCAATAGGTATGTTATTCCACAAAATGGTCCTACTATTACAACTGAGATTAGAGATTTTGAGTATAATATCAAGGCTAAGGAGGCATTGTTGAGTGCTTTGATTGATACTGAGATGACAAATGTGATGGATCTGAAGACTGCTTATGAGATCTAGAAAAAGTTGGAAACTTTGTATGAAGGTGATACTAATGTGAAGATTGATAAGTTGTAGAGTCTGAAAGGAAAATATGAAATGCTGAGAATGGGTGATGATGAGAACATTACTACTTTCATGAAAAGAGTGAATGAACTTGTGTGTGGTATCAGATGTGCTGGTGGAAAGTTGGATGAATCAAAAATTGTTGCTAAAGTGATTAGATCCTTGCTTGCTTCTTACAAAGTCAAAGCTAGTGCTATTGAAGAGCTCCGGACTGTAACAAATGTAACCAGAGATATGTTGATTGGTAAGCTTACTTCTTTTGAGTTGAGTGAATTTAGTGATTCCCTTCCTAAGGTTGAATCTGCATTCAAGGCTCCTACTTCTGGAAGAGATAAACAGAGATATGATCCAGGTGAAAGTTCATCAAGAAAGACATTCAAGTATGATGATGAAATGAGATAGATTGAGGAAGAAGAAAAAGAGCTAGAAGAGTTGGAAGCATTTATTGTCAAAAGAGTAGTGAGAGGAAAAGGTAAGTATGAAGGAAAGTTTCCTCTTAAATGTTTTTCTTGCAATAAGATAGGTCATTTTGCATGAAGTTGTCCATAAAGAGCTTCTAAACCAAGACATAACAAGTCTAGATTTCAAAAGAAGTGTTATTATGTTGTTGATGAAGGAGTGACAGATGATGAATCTGATAAAGGAAATGGAAGTGAGGACGAATGGGTATTTATTGCTATCAAGGAAAATAGTCCTATGTCTATTGAATCCGCTAGTTGTACAAATGTGGAGAAATCCCTAGTTGCTCAAGTTGAATAGAAAGATGAATGGATGATTGACATTGGATGGTCTCATCATATGACAAGAGATAAAAGTAAGTTTGTGAGATTGGAAAAGTATGGTGGTGGTGTTGTAAGATTTGGTGATGACAAAGCTGGTGTGATTCGTGGCAGAGGATGCATTTCTCTTGAGGGTAAGCATAATACTGATGATGTCCTGTATGTGGAAGGTCTGAAGCATAATCTTTTAAGTGTTGGATAGATGGTAGATAAGGGATACAATCTTTAGTTCAAGGATGGAAAGTGCAGAATATTGGGAAGTTCCAGAAATGTGATTGCATTAGGTACAAAAACTAGAGGTAATATCTTTCACCTAAGTTATGCTAGTAAAAGTTGTTTGATTGCTCAAGTTGATGAAAATTGGTTGTGGCATTGGAGAATGTGTCATGTTAACTTTGATAATATTGTCAAGATAAGTACTACTAAGGCTGTGAGAGATCTTCCTAAGTTGGTGAAACCTACTAATGCCATATGCAAGGAATGTCAATTGGGGAAGCAAACTAGAATTTCATTTCAAAGCAAACAGTATAATTCAAATGAATTGTTGGAGCTTGTGCATACTAATCTGTGTGGTCATTCTAGAGTTAGAATTTTACAAGGTTACATGTATTTCATGTTGCTTATTGATGATTATTCTAGAATGATGTGGGTTACTTTCTTAAGGGAGAAATCTGAAGCTCTATAAAAGTTCAAGATCTTTAAGTCTATGGTTGAGATAGAGACAGGTCAGAAGATTAAATTTTTGAGATCAAATAGAGGTAGTGAATTCACATCTGGTGAGTTTAATTCTTTTTGTGAAGAACATGGGATAAGGAGACAATTATCTGCCCCACGAACCCCTCAACAAAATGGAGTTGTGGAAAGGAAGAATAGGATAGTTCAAGATGTTGCTAGAATTATGATGTTGGAAGGAAATGTTCCTCATATCTACTGGAGAGAAGCTATGAGTATTGTTGTGTACACTATTAACCAGATACAAATCAAAGGAGATACTGGTAAGACCCCTTTTGGGCTATGGATTGGTCATAAGCCTACTGTTAGATATTTCAAGATCTTTGGAAACAAATTTTATATCAAAAGAGATGAAGATATAGGAAATTTTGACGGTAGGAGTGATGAAGGTATCTTTCTGGGTTATTCTACTAAAAGAAAGGCCTATCGGTGCTATAATAAGAGATTGAGGAAAATGGTTGAAAGTGCAAATGTCAAGGTTGATGAAGATATAGCTAAACCATCCAGAACCTGTGGATATGATTTTGATGATCAAAATGATAGTATAAACAAAGGAAAGCAAGTTCGGACTTCAAATCAAGTTCAAATCATTTTGGTGAATCAAGATGATCAAGAAGGAGAAAATAGTGAAAGATCAAAAGAGAGATCATAAGAGCCTGAAATTCAAGAACTTCCTAAGAATCTGAGGTATGTAAGATTGAATCATTCAAAAGATCATCTCATAGGTGATAAGAATAAAGGTGTCCTGACTACGAGAAAGATTTCAAAAGAGTATTGTTTGATTTCAAAGACTGAGCCTACTAATGCGAATGAAGCATGTAAAGATGAACATTGGGTAGAAGCAATGAAAGAAGAGCTACAACAAATTGAGAAAAACAATACATGGATTCTTGTTCCCAGACCTAAGGATAAAAATTCCACTGGAACTAAATGGGTCTTTAGAAATAAACTGAATGAGCAAGGTGAAGTGGTTAGAAATAAATTGAGATTGGTGTGTAAGGGATATTCACAAATGTAAGGAATTGATTTTGAAGAGACCTTTGCTCCTATTGCTAGAATTGAAGCTGTGAGATTGTTTCTTGCTTATGCTGCTTACAAAGACTAAGGTTTATCAGATGGATTTCAAGACAACTTTTCTAAATGGTGAGTTGGAAGAAGAGTTGTATGTTGAGCAACCAGATGGATTTCAATTGACTAATCAGGGAGATATGGTTTTTCGGTTGAAGAAAGCATTGTATGGACTTAAGCAAGCCCCTAGAGCATGGTATGCTAGATTGGATAAGTACTTGTTGAAGCTTGGATTTAAAAAAGGTATTGTTGATAGTAATCTATATTTCAAGATTGATCATAATAAAGAATTGATTGTGGAAGTCTTTGTTGATGATATCATTTTTGGAGGAGATGATATTTTGTGCATGAAGTTTGCTAATGAGATGCAAAGTGAATTTGAGGTGTCAATGATTGGAGAGAGGAAATTATTTTTGGGATTGCAAATTAATCAGTTAGATAAAGGGATCTTTATATCTCAGTCCAAGTATGTGAAAGAATTGCTAAAGAAATTTGGTATGGAAGATTCAAAGCCAATCGGTACACCCATGGTGACCGAATGTAAGTTGACAATAGAAGATGATTCTCCAAAAGAAAATTAGACTAGATACAGATCAATGATTAGTGGATTGTTGTATTTAACTCAAACTAGACCTAATATAATGTGTGTTGTATGTATTGTTGCAATATTTCAAGTTGATCCTAAAGAATCTGATGTGACTGTTGTGAAGAGGATTTTTAGATACTTGAAGGGGACAGTTAATTTTGGCCTGTGGTATCCTAAAGTTGATGATCTAACCTTAAGTGCCTTTACTGATGTTGATTGGGCAGGAGATGTGAATGGCAAGAAAAGTATTAGTGGTGGAGATTTTTTCTTGGGAAAGAAATTGATTTCATGGTTAAGTAAAAAGCATAATGCCATTTCTTTATCTATTGCAGAGGCATAATACATCTCTGCTGCTAACAATTTCTCTCAAGTATTGTGGATGAAACATACGTTGAAGGATATCAGAGTTGTGTATAATGAGCCCATTGCTATATTCTGTGATAATTCAAGTGCCACTAACATTTCTAAGAATTTGGTGTTGCATTCCAAGACCAAGCATATATCTATCAAGTTTCAATTTTTGAGAGAAAAGGTGAGTGAAAAGGAAGTCAGATTGGAGTATGTGCCTACTAAGGCACAGATTGCAAACATCTTTACCAAGTCGTTGCCTAAGGATAATTTTGAGTATCTTAGAGGGAAGTTAGGGGTGATTACCCCTCCTAATTAGAACTAAGATGCAAAGCAATGCATTGCATCAGTCTATACATTTCATAGTCATACCTTGATCCAGATTGATGTTATTGTGGCTGCTACTCAAGGGGAGTAGTCAGATGTTCAAATATGTGCTTCAAAGCTTGTATAGAAGATATCTTTGTCATTGATGTCAAAGGGGAAGAGTAGTATAGTGAAAATTGTATATTAATCCCAAGGGGAGTTGTACTTTTGAGCTATGATTGAAGATCTTTTTGAAGTTTTGAAGTTGGCAGTGTAATTCATGTTGGTACTAATCCAACACTTAGTCATTTTTCACTAAGTGTTTCCATCAATTCCAAAGGGGGAGATTGTTGGAAAGAGATATTGCAAATGCTTTCAGGTGTTGTAATTGATGGTGTAGACATGTAAAATATACTGATTGAAATCGTGCATTCGGTCCTGACTTACTAACATCGTTTCCTCCTGAATCAGCACTCGGTCTAACCATTTAATCAAATCCCCCTATCTAATTAAATTCATCAATATTTGTCTCTCTAATAAATAAATCATTTTATCTAATCAAAGTCAATATTTGTTGTTAATTAAATCAATTCATTTGATCAAATTATCCCTATTTAATTAAATAATCAATTTATTTGATTAAATCTCTAAAGTCTATCCATTAAATTAAATAAATTAAAACCTTATTTGATTTAATCTAACACCATCCCTTTTAATTAAATAAATCAAAATCATTATTTAATTAGCCTCTTATCATATTCCTCTCTTATTTGATTTAAATAAATCCATAAATCCAAGTCAAATAAGTCACATCATCTAATCTCTTCTTAAATTAATTAATCCTTGATTAATTTAACCTCATCTCATGTCACATCCTCTAGATAATGCAAGTTTCACATGAAAATAGATTTAATTCATTTATTAAATCCCTATTTTCCCTCACAAGGCATCTTTTGGAATATTCTCTCAATTTGAATTAAAAAATTCAAGTCAACATGTACATCCAACAAGGCATTTAAGACCTCTTACATGTCCTTTGCCTTGAGCCAAGTGGCATTTATTGCATTTTCTCTTCCCTCTTGCATGTCATTTCAACAAATTTGAATTTCAAATATTGGCATTTATTGGCACAAACCCCAAATCTTGCACAACCATCATCCATTCATGGCTTGACAAGTGGCATCATATCATTGGATGAATGTTAGTCCCACATTGCTCAAATTTGGACATTCATCCATCTTGAAATCCTATAAATGAAGAGCTCCTCTCCTCATTTCATCATTCACAATCCAAGCAAAGTTACCATGCTAAAATACTTAGCCATTTACTTCCATCATTGAGTTCCTAGCTAGGATTTTTGCAAATTTGGCTTGGAGCTCTCACCATTTGTCACCAAAGTGGATCAATCATCTTCAACATATCAAGATTTCATCATAGGAATTGGGAAAGGTCCAATTTTCACATCAAATTGGCACCAATTCCCCCATGGGATCATGTGTTTGCTTTTATAATTAGGATTTAATCTTTCTTTTCTCACTTTCATTGTGTTCTTCAATATTTTCATTCCTAGTTTGATATTGTAAATGGATTTCATGGGGAATCCTTGTTTTAGCTTTCAATTCCTTGTCTAACTCATTTATTCATGTTGTTTTGCAGGTACTAGGAAAAGGGTTCGCACATTTGGCGCTAGAAGGAGGGATGGATATCATCAATTCTAACATTTTTGTGAAAATTTTGCATTTTTCTTCACACAGGAAATTCCAACACAGGTTCATCAGCGTCGTTGTTTTGGCAACGTGAGCTCGTCAGTGTTGCTGTTTTAGCACCGCGGGCTCTCTAGCATTGCTGCTTGAAATAAAAAACTGCACCGCTGGACTCATCCCGCCAAAAAATTTAAACTTTAACTCCGCCGTTGGACTCGTTGACTTGCAGGACTTTTTGAAATTTTTGGAAACTTCGACGCTGACACAAACTGCGACGTTGGGTGAAAATGTGAAGCAATCGAGCTCTCTATCCTGACACAGAGGAACAAACTGTGACGCCTTCACAAGTTGCAACGCCTTCACGAACTGCGACGCTGGGAGATAGAAAAGGGGAGAATTAAATTTTTTAGCACATGCTTTTGATTTATGATTTATTTATCTTCTGTTTTCTGGTTTTTAACTTCTTTGTTTTTCCAAAATATAACTGTTTTTATTTTTTGAAGGTTGGAAATTGAAATTAAAGGAAAGAAGGAGCATGATGATGACATTTCGTTCAATCAAAGTGTTTTTAAACACTTAAGTGTTTTTAAACACTTAAGTGTTTGTTTAACACTTCTTCAGGAACTTGTTATCTTTTCATTCTTAGAACACTAGTTTTCATTTGGGCTTAAAAAGAACCTTTCAATTTCTTCTTGCAAAGGTTAAAATGAATCTTAGGATCACAACTTACTAGATTTTGTTTATGGGATTAACAAATTGAACAAATGTTTTTCACTTGTGATTTGGTGCTCTAAATTGAATTCACATATTGCTTTGAGGATTTAAAAAGAACAAGTGTAGCTTTGTTTTCGTGAGGGCTTACTTAGACTAAAGCCATTGAAAAAGGACATATGCACTTCTCTCATGCTTTATAGCGATCTTGAGAATCAAAAGGCCTTTTTCAGGACTTTGGGTTAAGACAAAGCGATCACCTGCACACTTCGATTTGGGCTTAAAATTGAACAAAATCTTGTACAAGTGTGAGTGGGGGCATTGCTGCGTATATTATCTTTTCTTGTAGCCAACAAGGATTGATCGAGTTACAAATAGTGTTCCTCATTTGCTTTTGTTTATCCTAGAGGGCCCGCCTTGGGGAAAAAGTACTCACCCAAGGGAACAGCTCAACTAGTAACACTCTAAACCCGAGAGTATTTCTAGCCGAGATATAAATGTGGATATTGGAAGAAATGCCAATATCACACAGTTGACTCTGACAAGATGGATCTGAAAGGGGACTCTTGCCATGTTGGGTCAACTCCTACGAACGGAAAGTCCTTACTAAAACCCATGTGCTAGAATTTTCCAAAATCCTTAATCTATTTGTTGGTGCAAGAATGGTCGTTCTGGCCGCCCCACACTTTTACGGTCTTCTAGTAGAAATGGAAAGCATGCCATGGGAGTTTTATGGGTGTTGATGCTTGGCTGCCCCGACTGATGTTAATGAGCCATGGAGGGGAGCCAGTGGGGTCAAGCATCTAACCATTTGCTAGAGATAAGCGTAGCTGGACTTGTCCAAGTGGGAATCCAACAAATATTGTCTTACACATCCATAGGATTGTACTTATTCTTGGGTTACAAAATGCATTGCTTGATCGAAAACATCTAACAAAAAACACTTAACATTATCCAAATTTCAAACCCTTTTGAGGACAAATGCAATTGACTCAATCCATATGTTATTGCTTTCCCTTGGGATTCACATCCTTAGAGGTTTCTAAACATTGGATTATATCTCAATTTGTCTTCTTAAGTAAACAATAGGAAACCCTTGCCTTGAGTTCCTTAAATTCCACATAACATATCTTGTGGGGTTTGAAGAAATTAAGACATTGGACATCTTAGTTTGAAAACCTAATTGAAGAAAGTGTTTTTGGTAAAATAAAGACATTAAGCAAAGCTAAGAAAAATGAACTTTCATATGTGTTGAAGACTCATAACCCCAAAGCAAAAAATCATTGGTTGGAAATACAAAAATGTGTGTTCAAATAAAATCATTCTTTGGTTACAAAGGTCTTTAGGAAGCATTTGCATGCTCTTCAATACCTAGGTCTAGGCAAACAAAGTGTATCTTTTTAAGTTCATCTTAGGATCAAAACATATCAAAATCCTTTTTCATCCATCCTTCAAAACATTCAAAACAACATCATTTCACCATCACCTTTTAGAAAATCTTGAAATCATCTTTAATACTAGGCTTTGTGGCAAAATCAAAATCATCAAAATCATTGAGACCAAGTCCTTGAAATTTTTTGTCAAAATCACCTTTGGTTAGGCATGTGTAGATGCATCCTTTTACATATGCTTAGTCAAAGTTATCAAAATCATCTTGTCTAGCTTAGTAGGTGTAGATGAATCCTTCTTCATATGCTTAGTAAAACAATCATCTTGTTTGAATAGGTGTGGGTAGATACATCCTTCTCCTCACACATATTCAAATCATCATCCTTTGAACAAAGCTATCCCTTAGATTATCATCCAACATCTTAGGGTCTTTTTGTTCAAAATCCAAATCAAAATTAAAATCAAAATCAAAGACAAAATCTCAAAATCCCAAATCTAAATCAAAATTCACCAAGTCCTAAAAAGCCTAGTATCTCATTCAAGATTTACGAAAAGCCAAAAACATCCATATCATCCATCCCTAAAACATCATCATCTCATCACCTTTGATCCTCAAGGCATCCTAAAACTTTTTACTTTGGGGCATAAAATAAAGATCGGTTCAAAGAATCAAGAGATTCATCTCCCATATTCTTGAAAATTGATCCTTGTTTTATGGTTCAAACCAGATCTTAATACAAGAAGAGCATGGAATCCAACAAAGAAACACCCGCTTCAAGCGATCTTAGCCAAACAAACGCAGAAATGAATCCCGCTGAATCAAGTAATCCTTTGACCCTCTCATCATCGCAAAATCCACAAGAAGAAAACCAAGGAGAGGACCTTACTTCTGGAATGTCTCACGAGGAAATGACTGAAATGCTCCAAAATCTAGACAACCATAGAATCATCAACATCATGATGAGACTTAACCCTTCGCTATACATGCTTGAGCTAGCAAAACAAGGGGCCAAGTTGCCTTTGGATTTTGATGTGAGTACCATAGTTGAGACATTATTTCCTCCAATATCATCCACCATCCCCATTTCACCTACACCTCCATCCCAAAACATCACGCAAAACATCCCGCAAGTCACGACATCGTTTGCTCCAACCCAACCCAATGTTAATAAGGGAAGTGCATTTCTCAATGCACTTCAAACACACCCTCTTGTTAATAATCAAAACATGGATGCAAACACCACCTTGGAACAAAACATACATGAAAACCCATCACAGAAAAATGTTCCTCTCACTTTCCATCGTGATCCATCATCAACATTTTCTAGTGCAATAACTCAAACACCTCTTCTCACAAATTCGCAAGAAGAGGGAGACATGTTCAGACCAAGGGGCATGTTCGACACCACAACATTTTCACAACTCACACCCCTTACATTTCCACCTCTTCCACCATTGCCATTATCATCTACACCACTCCTTGGTTTAGGGCTTCCCCCTCTACCAAGTATCAATCAAACCTATATCCCAACCATCAATCAAAGCATTACACCAAACACTCAAAATTTGTCATTGATATTGCAACAACAAACGACAAACACACAAGTGATTGCATCATCATCAAACACCCCATTAACATCACAAACCATGGTCTCTCAAGGACCAATCACATCAACAGCACCATCCATCATGCAAAACACCAACACCACCTTCACAAACACCATTCTGAATCCACCTCTAGCCCCACCACCACCAAATTTCACCACAACAAGCTAATTCGATGCAGCAATGCAAGCTTCCTTCCAAAGAGGATACCAACAAGTTCAGAAACAAAAAGCTAAACAACTAGCTGCTCAGCAAGCTACTCAAGTCACACAATTTTCCCAAGTTGCACAAGCCGCCTTGCAAGCGCAACAAGCACAACAAGCTCAAGCTTTATTGCAACAACAACAACAACAACAACAAGCCGCACAGGCATTGCAAGCACAAAAGATCACTCAAGCACAACATTTATTGCAACAACAAGCAGCTCAAGCACAAGCCGCACAAGCTCAAACTCAAGCGCAAGCTCAATATCAGGCACACCAAGCCCAATATCAAGCACAAGCATAACTTCTTGTACAAGCAATGCAATTTCAAGCATACCAACAAGCATTAAAGCAATACCAAGAGTAGCAGGAAGCAGCAGAATTGGCAGCCCAACAACAAGTGTTGTTGGAACAATAGCAGGCACAACAACAAGTACAAATCCTAGAGCAACAACAAGCGTTATTGGAGCAACAACAAGCACAAATCCTAGCACAGCAATAGCAAGATCAACAACAAACGGTGTTCATACAAAAGCAAGTGGAAGCCTACCTAGCTCGGCAGAACATACACATACCATTGAACAACACACCGACCAATCCAACCACCCAACCCACGATCGAAACACCCCAAAACACCTTCATCCCACCCCCTGATCCATAAAATGATGTCACGACACAAATTAGGTTGCTCTCGCAACAAGTGCTCGAGCCTCAATCAGGGTGAACAACCAAAACACCAAGCAACTTGTCTCCCTATCCATTTGATAGGAGCCTAGAAATGAAACCATTCCCTAAGGGATTCGAGATTCCCAAATTTGACAAATATCGAGGGATGGGAAACCCTGAAAATCACATCAGGGAATTCTAGGTTCATTGCATGGAAGTCGCATATGATGATACTTATCTAATGCGGCTATTCCCTAGAAGCTTGGCAGGTCCCGCTATAGATCACTTGCCTTCAGGCATTAGAACATTCCAAGAAATTAGGGATGCATTCATTAGGAACTACGCATGTAACATTGCAATGGATGTTAGTCTCGAAGAATTATACGCTCTAAAACAAGGAAAGAATGAATCTTTTGCTTCATTTCTTCAACGATGGTGATCTAAAGCCAATCAGAGCAAGTGGACCATGCCAGAGGAACAACAAGTTTGCACCATCATAGCCAATCTTGAAGGCCACTTGGCATTTCATCTTAAGGTTCAGGGCATCACCACATATGATCAATTGATTCCTAAGGCGCTTAGCATTGAAAGAGCCCTTGTGACTCAACCTGCAGAATCAACATCATACCACGAACAACAAAACAACCTCCCACCATCCAATTACAATGATAAACCTCGCACGTGGGCAAGGAACAAAAACATTACTAATGATGGTGTTGTTGACCCCCAGGTGGTCATTAGTGGTCCTCGTCAACATACACCCGCATTGCAAATCCAAACACAACACCAAAACACTCATCACACAACATACCAACCCAACAACAATCCAACCATTAATAACCTCAATGATCAAAGAGGACCACCCCAACACAAAACTTATCCCAAATGAAAATACACACTTTTTGGGGAACCACTCGAGGACATAATGAAAAAGTTGATTGACGAAAAACTCATCAAGCCTCCTACATTTGAAAATTACCAAGAACTCGATGTCAAACCTCCTTGGTATAACAAGAACCAACTTTACGAATTTCATAAAATCAAAGGTTACACCACAAATAGCTGCATGAGACTCAAAAAAATCATCCAAGATCTCATTGATAAGAAAATCATAAACGTGGAACAACTGACGGGAAATCAGGATCTTAAGATCTATACAAATCCAATGCCGAACCATGGTAACAAAGGGAATAAAAATGACAAAGGGAAGGGTAATGTAAACCATGTGTATGAATCCATCGTTGCCTCATTAAATGAAGACTACATGGTCATCACCATCAAGGGAGCCCATGCCGAAGATTATGGAGTCACCACAAGAGGCGGAAAAGTCACCATTGCAGGATCATCCCAACCGAATAGAGTCCCTTCATCTAGATCTATTCCTAATGGCTACAATGTCTTGGATCAACTCAAGAGAACACCAGCACACATCTCCATCATGGAGTTGTTGAAAATATCATTAGCCCATAAGAAGATCCTTGAGGAAGCATTAGCCTCATCCACTGTCCCCACAGACCTTGATGCAGAGCAATTCCAAGCTATGGTCGGAAATATCATAACACCTAATCTCCTTACATTTTTTGACCAAGATTTCCTTGCCCAACCATCTCACAATCATGTACTTCACTTGAAAGCCATTGTAAACAAGAGAAAAATCAAAATGGTCTTGGTGGATGGAGGTGCAGGTTTGAACATTTGTTCTCTCAGCCTCGTCAAGCAGTTGAAAATATCAGAAGATTCCATTGACAAAGGAAAGGGCATCATGATAAGAGTATATGATGACCAAGAAAGAGTGTCTCAAGGCACAATCAAACTTCCTATTCAGGTAGGGCTGACTCTCATGGAAACCACTTGTCAGGTCTTGGACCTCGATTTTCCATATAATATACTCCTAGGACGCCCATGGATCCATGCGATGAAAGCCGTAGCATCAACCTTCCACCAATGTGTGAAATTTACACATAATGGACAAGAGGTTACCGTCCATGGAGATCCCAAACCATTTTCATATTGCAAAAATCTTGAGGCCAAATATTACAAAATCCCCCAAGTACCAAAGAATGATGAAGGTCCATCCACATCATACATTTACCCCGCCACTCTCACATACACTTCTGCGACAAAGACACCCACCATCCCCACCATCCCCACCATCTCTAACATCAAGCTCATCATCCAGGAGGACAGTTGTGGAAGCTAAAAAATCCCTAACAATGCTTTTGTGATAGGAGAGTTACTGCAATCTCCTAGATCATGGGGACGCACACAAGAAAACCAAGCTTCCATATCATGAACGTCTCCTGAAGACTATCTTGAATTCAAAAGCTAGGGAGACCTTGGATGAGAGGTTATTGAAGCAGATCCATCTCACATGTTGTACCGAGATGAAAGACCGACACCTGAACTACCAATGGATGAGACAAGCAAGGGCCTACAAATGATGCTTGCAATGGGCTACAGCAGAAACCAGAGATTGGGACAAAATGACAATGGGCTCATAATACCTATCATGTCGGAGATGCAACCTATAACAAATCTTGGTCTTGGATGTACCCCTCTGAGAATAACCATACGTGGGCGAAGTCCTCTGGTTAGAATGGTTAATATTTCTCCTCAGCCAGTGCTAGTACAAGTACACTCACCAATAGTCACAGGTAGAGAAACACATAATTTTATAACTAAGCCCTACATTAGTAGCGATGACGAGGATACCATATCTAATATACCTAGGTTATTCAAAGCTACTACCCTGTGTATGATTAGCACCCTATCCTTCGAAGTAGACCAACAAAATCATGAGATCCACCTAATCTACCCCCAACTGATCAACTATGACCAACGAGGACCACCAGTTCTTGATGCATTTGAAAACAATGAGGCACTCTCAAAATTCATGGGATTGAGGGATAATATTCCATATGGAGATCATAAGTCAGGGTTTATAATGGATTTGGACACACATGCATATTACAGAGAAATGATTGAATACTTCAGTCACAAAAGTAAGAAACTAAGAATCATATCCAAGTCCTTGAGTGAAAACCACACTGTGGCACTCTCTGACAAGAAAATAGTAAAAAGAAAGGACATATCCAATGGTGAAAACCTCTCTGAGGCACCTGAGGATGAAGGATTCAATCTTCCTCTAAGAGCCATTCATCAGGAGAAGTCAGTAGTCTTGGCCAAAAAGTGCAATCCTGTCAACCTAGGAATAGAGGAGACCCCGCATATCACATTCTATGTGGAATCATTATTATCTGAAGAGCAAGAACTCCTAGCAACATTCCTAAGGGAAAGGAAAATAAACTTCGCATGGAGTTATGCTAACATGCCGGGACTTGATCCAAAGACTGTGGTTCATCATTTAGCAGTGTATCCAGAAGCAAAACCTGTCAAACAAAAACTTCCAAAAATGCATCCTCAAATCGCTATGTTAGTCAAAATGGAGCTCAAAAAATTTTTAGATGCAGGATTTATCCACCCAATTGATTATCCAGAATGGGTCTCAAATTTGGTACCTATGTCAAAACCTGACGGAGCCATCAGAATCTATACTGATTTCAGAGATTTGAACAAGGCATGTCCCAAGGATGATTTCCCACTTCCCAACATTGACATGATAGTAGACATGACAACAGGACATGAGATGCTATCATTAATGGACAGATTTCTAGGATACAACCAGATCATGATAGCAAAAGAAGATCAACATAAGACGGATTTCACTTGTCCATGGGGGACCTACTGCTGGAACATGATGCCATTCAGCCTAAAGAACATAGGAGCAACCTATCAAAGGGCCATGACATTAATATTCCATGACATGATCCACAAAACAGTCGAAGACTATGTCAATGACATTCTAGCTAAGTCAAGAAAGAGACAAGATCATATAGCAACCCTAAGTGCTATCTTTGACAAACTAGAGGAATACAAAGTCAGACTAAATCCCAAGAAGTGCGTCTTTGGCGTACAATCAGGTAAACTGCTAGGATACATAGTCTCCATGAGGGGTATCGAGGTGGATCCGGCAAAAGTAAAATCAATCCTCGAGATGGAAGCACCAAAGACATCAAAATAACTGAGAGGCCTCCAAGGCCGACTTCAATCCATCTGACGATTCATAGCACAACTGGAAAACAAGCAGAATCCATATTCTCACCTACTCCACAAGGGGGTAGCATACAAATGGGATACAAAGTGCGAAGAGGCATTTAACAAAATCAAGGAATACCTACTGACACCACTAGTGTTAATGAAACCTATCCCAAGAAAGCCATTGATCTTATATGTGTCAGCAACAACAGCAACCCTTGGAGCTCTTCTTGCTCAACATGATGAAAACGAAATGGAGAGGGCTATCTACTATATCAGGAGAACAATGGTTGGTCATGAGCTAAATTACTCATTTATCGAGAAAGCTTGCCTCGCAGTAGTGTTTGCATCCCAAAAATTCAAACATTACATGTTGGCACACAAGATAAAGCTCATCGCGAAAATTGATCCCCTCAAGTATCTCTTCTCCAAGGCAATGCTCACGGGCATAATGGAAAAATGGGTGATGATATTGTTAGAGTATGAAATCAAGTATGTAGAGAGGAAATCAATCAAGGGATAGGTTATTGCGGATCAACTAGCAGAAGCACCTATTTACTCTGAGAATCATCTTGTCTCATAATTCCCAGATGAATCCATTTTTAACCTCAACGTAACTGACCATTGGAAACTATACTTCGATGGTTCATACACACAACATGGATAAGAAGCTGGAGTCTTCTTCATCACCCCACAAGGGGATTGCATACCAAAGTCATACAAATTGGCATTTCCTTGCACCAACAACATAGCGAAATATGAGGCTTTGACTATAGGTCTCAGGATAGCAGTACAATGGAACATCATAGCCCTTAAGGTGTATGGAGACTCTCAGTTGATCATATATCAGGTCAATGATGAATATCAGACTAAGGATGATAAGCTCACTCCATACAAGAAATTGGTGGAGACTCTAAAGGAATCCTTCATCGACATAACATTTGAGCAGATTCCAAGAACCAACAATAGAGTAGCAGACGCCATGGCTACAATTGGGCCCCTATTAGACATCCCTCACAACTTACCAAAATATGAATTTATGATCGAGCAGCTTCTCATCCCCACATTCGAGGTACCAGAATCAGAATATGTGTGTGAAATCATTGGTCCTGGTGATCCTTCGTATCATGACATCTATACATATCTTTGAATAGGAGTCATACCC
>VDFB02000003.1:165075543-165149506 GCA_007258455.2 Sequoia sempervirens | reverse complement strand
AGAACTACCATAAGCACTGAGCATGAATTATCAACTAAAATGGAATGGATGATAGAAATATAAATCTTAGCAAACAGACAGGAAGTTACTCTGTCTACCTTGGTTGCAGGAACAGTCACAAAATAGAGTTTCAATGGCTATAGGAACAAAAAATTTCTAAGACCAAAACTAATTACTGAACAAAAAAATAACTATTAAACTAAATGGATGGAATTCTCACCAAGTGGGCCCCTTGAATGAGTCTTCCCCAAGCTAACTCAGATGTAGCAAATCAAAGTATCATTTTATTCATTGAAAACATGATTACATCATATCAACAATATGACTATATTACTTGAAACTAAAAATGCAAGTACAATATTAGAACATCCAACTTTGTGAAAGGGGGCATCTAACCATTATTTATAGGAGAAAAGCTTCTAACTAATTCCTAACTAACTAGGCAGTCAACTCCAACAAAATAGGAGGATGCCATTTATTAAACACATGAAAAAGAGGGAGGAAGTTATGCATGCACCAGATTTAGTCAAAGTAGACTTGCGTCAATGAAGATCAAGCATAGCAATACCCCTTAGATTTTCTCAACTAACAAACATGATCATTTAAAGGTAAGTTACAACTTCCACACAAGCTGGGAGTTTCCCTCCATTGACCTCTTTAATGACCACCTTTTTGACTTCTTTAGCAACCAGCTAGCTGGCATGAACTCCTTCCACCTCGCAATCTTCATTTATATCTACATCTTGATGTAAACTTGCATAATAACATTAGCATGCACAAAATAATTGTGTATCCTAATCAGCTTAGAATAACATTCATTCAATCGCATGTAAGATTAACATAAATATGTCACATAGCAGGTTAATATTATCAAAATTCACAAGGATAAGTTCGTTCCCCAAGTTTCATAAATTTAGGGAAATAACATAGAGAGTGTCAATAACTAGGTGCTAAAGTCTATAGTATCAACAATAAATATATGATAAACCCTATCAAAATTGAGCCATTATTTGGACTCATCGCAAGGTATTTTAAAATTTACCATGATAATTGTGAGACAACTGCAACAATTTCAAAATTACCACTTTAATAAAACTAATAGTTTTGATTTGCTAAAGTTTATGTATTTTCTAAGGACAAAATCTTGTAAAAATGTTTCTTAATAATATAACAATTTTATAATCACAATCCATTAAACTTGAAATAATACCAATTAATTTAATTATATTATTTAATAATTTTGAGATTGATATGTATATTAAATAGAATTCTAATGTTGGGGGTGTGACATTCCCCAATTTTCTTTTCATGATTCGCTATCTCTTTTTTCTACCTTTTGCCTAAGTCTTTCTATGGTGGAGTTCTTTTTTCCTTGCATGGCACTGCTTGGGGGTTTGAGGAAGCCTCTCCCATCTCTTTTAAAGAGGTTGTTAGGGGTGACAAATCTTTATCACCAAGTCATGTTAATTTTATGTGATTCTTGTTGTATGCAACATCAAATGTCCAATTGATTCAAAGGTAGAATGTTTGACCTCATTCAATTGGTAGTTTGGAGCAGAGTAAGGATCGGTTGTTTTATGGTCATTAATCTATATACAAGATTTTTGAAGATGTTATGTATTAGCTAAGCATGTTTTGATTTGCAAATTCATAGATATCAGGGTTTCCTTACAATTTTTAAAATCCTAGGCCCATAAGAATTGGCATCTAAAGGGGGATATGGAGATTATTATTGTAGCTAATGGTTATTTCTACATATTTCTCTCAAGAATGGTTGATCTTAATACGATTTTTGAAGGGGGTCCTTACTTTCACAATCAAGAGGGTCTCTCCATCAAACCTTGCCATGTGGATTTTGATATGATGGAGGAACCAGGTGATCCCACAATACTAGTTTACAATTTTTGGCCAAACTGGACATTGAACTAATTTTTTTTAACTATATATTTACTTTTGGACACCTATAACTGCTAAACCGTGAGGAATTTGAAGATTATGCAAACTAGTGATTTGTGGTATTTTTTCTGTAGATTCTAAATATATATTTTAAAAAAAATTTGGAATCAGATTGCATTTCTTTTTCCATCTCCTTTGAAAACTATTTTTTAATAGTAAACATCATTTTTAAAGAGTGGCGTGTACTTGCTAACACATAACTTTTTTTCTATCAAGGATAAAATTCTATTTTTTTCGAATTTAGATTCGCAACAATGATATCTAGTGCATGCAATTGGTTTCATAGCATTTCATTGAATATGTTTTTCTTAATTTAGTTTTGAAGTCAAACCAATTACAATTTAGACATAGCTATACTTGCTAACACAACTTTTTTGTGTGTATTGAAATTCAATTTTTTTTGTTCGATCAAGGACATCAATATCTAGTGCATAGATATTTTTCATTTTCTTTTTATAATTTGCAATTTTTTCACATGTGCAAAACATAGAGCTTGATTTTCGGTGAAAAACCTATGTTTAATTAAACTACAAAAAAAACATAATAAAACCAAAATATATTAAAATTATATTTGATGGATAGCTCATTCTGAGGACTACCATCATCCAATCGAGTATGTGATGTTGCCTTCATTTTCATCTTTAACTTGAGCTTTGAAAGGAAATTTTTTACCAAAAATTGGTGGAAGAGAGGGAGAGGGGAGAGGAAATAAGGGGAGTTAACTCGAACCCCCTTGAGCAAGGGAGTTCACTGGAAGGAGGGTTCAAACAAGCCCCCCTTTTCTACCATTTTCCTTTGTTCTTAAGAAACCACTTGAAAGGGGTTAGCTGAACCTATCTTCAAAGGGTTTTCTCAAAGAGGTTCAAAGCTGAGAACCCCTCTTTTTGGGGTTTGCTCAAACACCCCCCTTTGAGCAAACCCCTAAAAACCCAATTTTTTTAATTTTTGAGAGTGTTTTTGCAATTTTCCTTCCTTAATGCAATTGTAAACTAGTTTTTTGGGATCACCCAACTTCTATCTAGAATTCCAGTGTGGGCTCAATTTCCTTGTCTCCCTATGGAATGTTGGAAATAGGATGCCATTTAATTGCAATCCTAAACATTTTTTATTTCACGTATCTCCCAAGTCCTTCAAAAGTTTTCCCCAACACTAGGATTAGAAAGAGATTAATATTTGATGAAATAATCATGTTAATTGACATTTGTAATTAATTCTAAATGTTAGGAGCATGTGAGGGCATCTAATATGAGTTCCTAAATAATAGGGGCACATAGGGCACCCACATGGTAGGTGACACTCACCTTGAGTTCAATTAACTATTTGGAGTAAGAGATAACACTTCTGAATGCATGTAAAGATCCTAAGAGTTAGGATTTGATGTTTACATGCATGAAGTTCAGTTCAGCTCAAAATTAGTTTAGTTTAGTTTAGTTAAGTTTAGTTAAGTTAAGTTTAGTTTAGTTTAGTTCAGTTATGGTTTAGTTATCTTTAGTTAGTTTTAGTTGAATTCTAGTTGACTTTAGTTAACTTGGAATGCATGACTAATGACTTGAGTTGCATGACAGATAATAGGGACTACCTTCAGTTAGTAGGGGATGACCATTCTTGCATGAATGGTGGAGAGAAATGTTTCAGTTAACAGGAAATGACTTGGACCCAACTTGGGCACCCAAGTTGTCTTCTTGGAATTAACTCCTTTGCATGGTAAGATATTTCAGAAGGCTAAGTTAAGTGGGCCCACTCTTGGGTGCCTACTTTGAGGATGAAGCCTTGAAGATATTTACAAAGTAAAGGTTGAGTTTGTACTTCAATTTGGGACACCCAAATGGATGAAGATGAAGATTTGACATTGTTCTTCACAACATAACTTTACTTGCAAGAGATAGGCGTACCTTTTAGGGATAGGGGTTGAGCATTGTAATTGTAACTCAATTGGAGTTTACAAAGTTGTTTAATGCCTATTTATCTGAAGCAAGTTGAAGAGAGTTATTTTTAGTTTTATTGCAGGTTGTGAAGAAGATTTGGCGAAGGCAAAAGAAGCATTCTCAAGCAAGAATTGGAGTTATTTTAATCTACTTTAGAGAATAAATAATACATTGATTCTTTGTGGAGTTTTTTCCTGAAAGGGTTTCTCCATAGTATATGCTTGTGTAATCTTTCTAATATCCTATCTAATTCTTCTACAACTTTTGTCTTCATTCTACAAATGATAAAATGAATTAATTAGATAAACACGCACAAAGAATCTGTAACAAAGGAAAGCATATTTAGATCAACAATCTTAAAGTTTTACAAAGTATTAAGATACATAAACACCTCAATTTTCAACATGGAATTTTGGAGATCTAATATTATGTAGTATATTTCTATTATTCTTGGGAAACCATTAGGTTCTTTGCATCAGACTCTAGAAAGGAAGGTAACAAATTTTGCTCGTAATTGTATAGAAATTGATTTGAATAACCCCTTGCATAAATATGTAGAAAATAGATTGGGTAACATGTAGCAAGTTCAATAATTGGATTATGAGGTTGTCTTGTTCTGATGCTAGACTTGCCATGCTCATAGACATCTCTAGAGAAAATTTTGGAGCAAAGTCTTAGAGGAGATCTAGCTTGCCTCAAAGCCTCAATCTTTTAGAGACAAAGCAAAAGGAAAATCCTATATACATGCAACTGATTTAGATGAAAATTGATTTATTGTGGTAAAATCTTGAAACAAGGGGAAGAATATGCACCACTAGAAAAAGGATTTTTCAAGAGCAAACCTTAGTAATAAATTTGATATTCTAAAGAACTTTGAAGACCTTGACTCTTTATTTTAGGACAATCTATAGGTGCAGAAAGAAGTGATTCCCCCCATTTTTGTTGACTCTCGTTTCGTAGTGGAAGGTAGTATCCGTCGGACTATTGAAAAGCTCCAAACAATGAAGAATTCTTTGGGGTTGACCATCTAGAGGTCCATGATTTGGGGGTTGTTGAGGGTGACTCTATTATGGTAGAGGTTAGCCCTTCTGTGTAGGACGCTCAATTGGAAATAGTGGATGGTAATGTAGGGATGGGGTTTATCAAGCACAAGAACTAAGGATGAGGGAAAAAAGAAAGATTCAACTTTTTTGGGGATTCATCAAATGTATATAAAAAAAGGGAACTTCAAAAATATCTCAAAAATATGGAGAAAGAAAGATCAAGAAAAAGTGAGAATGATGAGGAAATCATTGGTTAAATTTGGTGTCATTAAGACATTAGATACTCTTTTCCAGAACTCCCAAAATCATGATCTCATAGAATGCTAGAGGTCGTGGAAGCACCTCTTGCCAAAAAGATTTCCACAATCTTATTAGGGATAACAATCCTAACATATTTTTTATTCAGGAAACCAAGTTGTTGATGAAAGAAATGATTGCTCTTTCATCTGAAATTTGGAGAGACATTCATTATTAGTGTGTTGGAGCTCAAAGTGTGGCTAGTGGGCTTTCTTGTAGTTGGGATCCTCAAAATATTACTCCCTCTGTATGGTTTGTAAATAAACACTCCTTATATGCAATTGATTCTTGCTTTGACTCTACTAGAGAGATTCTTCTTTCTAAAATCTAGGCTCCTATGGATTTCTATGGTAAAGATTCTTTGTGGTCTCATGTTAGATTAGTAAAAGCCATTGCTCTTCTTTTTCCTTGGATCCTTGCATGAGATTTTAATGCTATTCTTAATTTTTATAAACAAATGGGAGGCTCTAATCATCTTGACCCATCTCTTGGTTTAGTAAGAGATAAAATTTCCTTTCTTAACCAAGTGGATGTTAAACCAAGAAGTGGATCTCTCACTTGAAACAATTGGAGGTGTGTTTCAAAGTCTATTTTTGAGTAGCTTGATAGGTTCCTAGCTTTTGAGCACTAGATTACTAATGTCTAGGACTCTTTATTTAGATATCTTACCTTGGAGGGGTTCAAATAATTAGCTTATCTTGTTTTCTTCTTCTATATTTTCTTTCCCTAAAAGGTCTCCTTTTAAATTTCAATTAATGTGGCCCAAAGATCCCAATATTCATAAATTGATAACAACCTAATGGATGGAAGGTAAGTCTACCTTTTTCACTAAGATGTACTCTTTCTTCAAGAGACTTTGATTTATCAATTTTAAGCTGAAGCAATCGAATCACCTTATTTTTAGAAATATCTTTAAGGAAAAGACCCCGACACAAAAGAAATTTGATGCTATTACCTCCCTTATCCTGGATCAGGGCCTGACTAAGGAACTCTTGTTAGAGGAACCAACTAGATGTAAAGAGCTCATTGAGTGGGAGAATAGGGAAGATATTTTATGGGAGTAGAGATAAAGAGTTAATTGGCTTTGAGAAGGGGATAAGAACTCTTCTTTCTTCCATAAATCAGTTAAAGAGAGGAGTGGTAATATTCTACATTTTATTAGTTCATCTTAGGTAGATTCCCTATCCTCCTCCCAATAAATATTTGTAGATGTTGTTAGGCACTTCTCCATTTTTTTCACTGAATCTGACTTTGGTGCTTTGGATAAGGTTGCAAGTGTCTTATCTTACATTCCTTTCTTAGTCTCTAGAGATATGAATGAAAACCTAATGCATCCAATTTTTATTGAAGAACATGAGAAGGTGGTGTTCCAAATGAAGAAAGGTAAATGTCCTGGTCCTGATGGTTTTCCATAAGAAATTTTAGGAATTTTGGGATATTTTAAAAGATGATCTTCTAAGGGTGGTTCAAGAATCCTAGAGTAACAAGAAAATGTTGAAATCTATCAATTCTACCCATCTAGCTTTGATTCTTAAGAAGGAGGATGCTTCCTCTTTTGATTCCTTTTGACCCGTTACGTTGTGCAATGTTACTTACAAGATCATCACCAAACTCATTATTGAATGATTGAAACAAGTGCTACACTCTCTTATCTATGTTGAATAAGGTGGTTATATTAAGGGGTACCAAATTCTTGATGGTGTTGTGGTGACCTTGGAGGTAATTCATTTCATGTATAGTTTTAAATAGAAAGCCATGTTCATCAAACTTGATATGTCTAAAGCTTACGATAAAGTTCATTGGTCCTTTCTCAGGAGTGTTTTATTAATGTTCATTTTTGTGGGGGTTCGATTGAATGGATTATGAGTTGTGTGTCATCCTCCTTCTTCTTGGTTCTCACCAACTGTATAACTTGTCCTATCTTTCTTGCTTCTCGTGGGCTTAGACAAGGTGACCCTTTGTCACCCTTTTTGTTTATCCTCATGTCTAAAGGTCTTGGTAGATTGCTTAACTCCCAAAGGACTAATATCTACATTCAAGTTTGATCTTGGGATAGGAGCATGGTCTCCCAAACCCACCTTCAATTTGTTGATGATAGAACCTTTATAGGGGTTTCTTCTATTAGGGAAGCAAAAAATATTAAAGAGAAGTTTTGGACATGTATTTAGCTGCTTTTAGTTAAGAAATAAAATAATATTTCCAATATCTTTTTCTTTGACAATCTAAAGCTAATCCAAAAAAGAATTACAAATATTGTTCACTTTCACATTGGGTGTCTCCCTTTTGTGTCTCTTGGCATCCCTTTATCTCCTAGGAAACTCAAGAAATAGCATCAAAAGAAGAATATTAGATAGATTTTGGATAAAGGTGAGTCAATGGGTCCTTCAAATGGTTATCTTTTATTAGAAGGTTGATTTTATTATGGTTCATTTCACAAGCTCTTCCAATTTACAAATTCTTTTATGCTTGCCACTCCTAAGATCTTTCTTAAAGAATTTGATATGCTTTCTCAAGGGTTCCTCTGGGTTGGGAATTTGGAATCTCAAAAATGGTGCTTAGTTAGTTTGG
The DNA here is from genome assembly GCA_007258455.2 of Sequoia sempervirens. NCBI lineage: Eukaryota > Viridiplantae > Streptophyta > Pinopsida > Cupressales > Cupressaceae > Sequoia > Sequoia sempervirens. Next base: position 165,141,717 of record VDFB02000003.1, on the reverse strand, counting down.
ACTATGTTTGTAAGCCAAATTTTTTTAGGGGTCTTGGTCTTCGTCAGATGGAGATTAATTATCAATCTTTTGTTGCCAAGCTTTATTAGAGGTGGTGTAAAATTCCCACTCAAACCCAGGCTTGAATTATAAATATTAAGTATTTAGGTGGTATTGTGGTTTAGGATGTTCCTAGGATGGCTCTAATTGGAAAATGTTCTATGATATGGGATATTGTCAAGATGGTTGCTTCAATTGTGAAAGAGTCTCTTCTAGATCGTGAAGATAGGGAAAATGCCCTTTTCTAGGAGGATTCTTAGGATCTTCATTCCCCACTTCTAGAGTCCTTTCCTACCTTACAACCTCTAAATGAAATCTTCCTTGATGCAGGGTGGTCTAAGGTGGATGATTTGTAATGTCCTATCAATCTTAGGAATTCTCATAAGTTTCAATGGAAGACATCTTATTATTAGCCCAGAGGGGGAATTATTGAAAACCGTAATACTCTTATGTCCATTCTGGCTTAGAGAGCTTGTTCTTCTTTGAGGAGGGAGGATGTTCTTACTTGTGGGAATGACTCAAAAGGTTCATATTTGGTTGGTCTTCGATATCAAGTTTTAGAGAAAAAGATGGGTGAAAGAAGGGTTGATCCTTGGTGGAAGAAACTCTAAAATAATCTTTGATGGCCAAAATGTATTATGTTTATTTGTCTTGTGAGTAAAATTAAGTGCCTCACTTGGGACACTATTAGAAAGCATGGTATTCAAGGACCATATGTAATACGAGTGAAGAAAATGTGGCTCATCTCTTTTTTTTCCCTTCTTGTTGGTCTCCATAGACAAAGGTGGAGTAAGTGGAAGCAACCTATAATTCACGATACTTCTATTTGAGAATTTAGGACTAGCTTGGGTAGACCGCTTACATCTGCTTTTTTCTTTTTTGCTACCTAGGAGCTTGGTCCTATCTTCATTCTCTAGAAAATTTAGCTTGAAAGGAACCATCAATTTTTTCAAGGTTGTCATAAGCTTGTCGTTCAAGTGTGGAAGAAAATCTAGGAATCAATTAAGGAGACTATTACTGCAAAGTGCCCCCTTGATGAACCCATTACTACTTTTGTTATTCTTTTGTAAAACTTATTCGAGCTCTCTTGGCCATCTATGACTCTTTTCAGATCCATTCGTAGAGGTAATTCCCCTTAAAAAGTGAATAGGATTGGTAAGTGGCTTCAACCCTCTCTTGGTTTTCTAAAAAATAACATTGATGGTTCATCATGTGGCAATCTTGGCCTACAAGGGTTGGAAAAATTGGAATAGATAGTAATGGTTATACCATTTTCTTCTCCACGCAAATGGGGATATGTACCAACAACCAAATGGAGGCTAGGGCCCTTTTGGTTGCTCTTGAGGTAGCTTGTACATTTTTTTAAAAGAAGATTATATGTTAGATAGATTCAATAATTTTGGTGTCACTTTTGAATAAAGGTGTGGTGTGTGAATCCTCTTAGAGTTTAGCCTCTCTAGTTGAGGAAATTCTTCTCCTTATTGATAACTTGAGTCCATTTCCTTTTCTCATATTCCTCGTGAATAGAATTGTGTGGTTGATTATTTGGCAAATTGGACCTCTATTGGGGATGGTGATTAGAATGTTAAGGATTGGGTTGATCTTCTCCATGACAAGGAAAATAATCTTTGTAAGCTTCTTCATAATGAATAGTCTTAATATAACTCTCTTTCAAACTTGGAAGCCAAAGAATGTTATTGACTTCTTGATCTCTTAACATTTTCTTGGTTGGTGGATTTGGGGGAAGCCCCTTGGATTTTTATGATCCTTGCCTTAATAGTGGCCTTGGTTATCTGGAAATCTCTTTGCTATAAAATTATTTATTGTTGATTTAATATAATTTTATTTTTTCCACCAAAAAAAATAGAATTCCAATTTTAAAAAAATAATTCAATATATTTGAAGAATATGATACCACTCTAACAATGTATGAACATTTAACATTTCACACAAAAGGAATTTGAGCACACTTCTTTTACAATCTGACATATTTTTCCCATGTAACAATAAAATTTATTGTTAGTACAAAAATTACCATTGTTTAGATAGCTTTAGAACATATACAGTGTGTTATTGGTTTATTTAAGGGCTTCAGGTGCCCTACCCCTCTAAATGTTAAACATTTAAGTCTCTCATAACTTACAAACCATGCTCCTTCCCAAGCATACATAATAATTTATAATAATTGAACTCATATATATCTAGATAATTTATATGAAAATAACATAATTCTAAATTTGTGTTTTATGTTAGAGTTTCAATGGTTGCATACATTTTATAGCAAAGACTAACCTTTATTTTTCTTTGAAGAGCACCATAATAGAAGATACAATTTGAAAGATTTACCTCGTTTCCAAGGTAACATGGATGCTATTTTCCCTTGATTGTTAAATTTAACGAGTCAATGTGATATCTTGTAGACAAGGCAAGTATTCTTCCATCAGTAGCTCCACTACAATTGGCCATCATAGTAAATTAAAAACTACACGAAACAATTCAATAACACTATAGTTGTTGGTATTAGTTTTATCCAATTCATGTAGTGTTCAAAAGATTGCTTCTAGAATCAATTTTGTGTGTTTTTTAATCAACAATACTTCCCAGAGCAAACTCAATGATCCATCTTCACTCTCCTCTTCTAGATGATGAATCACTGAGTGTAATCTAAAATGTTGATTAAAAAACATACATAGTTAATTTTAGAAGAAATCTTTTTAAGTCTACATTATCTTGGATCTTCTACGCAAATTCCTTCAATTCAATAGAGGAAGGATTAGTAAAACAAGAATGAGTTTATTTTTTGCATTAGAAGTCAATAAATAGGGTAAAATGCTTGTGAAAAAACCTACAAACCCAAATTTTTAGGCTACCTTTAGTAAGTTTCTTCTAGATGATAAATGTTGAATTTAGCATGGAAAGATGCCCATGGAAAATGGACTACTACCTCAAGCAGTAAAAACTAGGATATTAATTCTAAAAATGAATACAAGGAATGAGAAAAAATAGGACAAATATAGAGATACCACTTGCAAACAAACCATTGAAAAGAGATTCCTATAATATTTGCATTGAGAGACTACTATACATCAAGCATGTTAAATTATTTGTTTGTGTGCACTCCAGAACATGGATCATATCCATAATAATGACCTTGAAGAAATATTCTTGATACCTGGAAGCAAGAGGACTAACAATATTCAAAATAAGTCCTCTCAATCTAAAATAAAGGAGCATTGAATTTAGGATGGATTTGAACATAGACCTTAATTTGTAAGTTTGAAGAATCTTTGGTAATTCTTCCTTTTGCTGAGCTTATTCTATCAAGGAAAGTAGGTGTGTATATAGTATAAATTTTTATCTCGTAATAGTCAACATATACAAAATTCATAGCTTAGTTGTAATCATCTATCCAATTGTGCTCTTTGAAATTGCCAGGAAAATATTTTGCTTCTAGGAGTAAACAAATACAAAACATCTATTAACTTCTAGTAAAACATATAACTTATCACATATTATTTATATGTGTTTGTTTATGCATAGTATTGTCATGGTAATAAAATTACAAGGAAGAATTATTTTGCAATTGTTGCAAGGTTGAAGGCAATATGCAAGGTCAACATCAATTATGTAGAGCAAAAATGTTCTAGAAGTTGAACCAATTCATAGGTCCAAAGTCTTTATAATATACATTTGAAATATATTCTAAGCCTATTACATAAATTTGAACAAAAAGAAAATACTTGTTTTGAGTATAAAATATCTAATTTTTGTAGAGCTTCATCAAGAAGAAAATCACAAAGATCATAGCAATTAGAGATGGACTACAATAAATTGCTACTAATGAGATTTACTTTAGTTTGCACTTCAGTATAGAAGGATACATATGAATTTGTGAGTAAATATTTAGAGAGAGGAAAAATGCAACTCTAAGAAGCTAAAGAGCAATACCTAATAGTAGTCATAGAAAAAACATGCCACGATATTGGCACAAAGTACATATGAATAAAAGTACGTGTTTTTAACATATATAAAGAAGTTGAAAGTGAAAAAATTGCACATAAAAAGATGAAAAATATATTGTTTCTAAAATATCACAAATACAAAATATACCTGAAAAAGAAGTTTTCAACCATTTTAAAATAAGAATTTGAAAGTTATGAAAATGTCCATTATATAAAGACATCCATTTAGAGATAGACAAAAGCTAAGCTTGTATCAATATTTGAAATTTGATACATCTGAATGTTTAGATTAACCATGTGCATATTTCCATGATCTAGGAGGAAGAACAAAATAGTCCTAAGCTTGTATCAATATTTGAAATTTGATACATCTGAACGTTTAATTAACCATGTGCATATTTCCATGATCTAGGAGGAAGAACAAAATAGTCCTAATACAACACACTCTACAATGATTAGATATGAGTTGATCATTGCTAAAAGACATGGGTGTATGTTTAAGGAAGTACACATGACTAATTTACAAGAAAGTTCTTGGGCTAGATCAAATTTAAATAATGTGGGCTAAAAATTTATGAATGTAAAATAGAAATAAAATAAAAATTTATATACGTGAAAGGAGGAAACCTTTTTAGTGTTAATTTTCTTGTAATTGAAATATGATATCATTTTCATGTATGTGAAGTGTCCTTCCACTTGGAAGTCATGTAAAATAAAAATAAATTATAATTCATCTTGCAAGTAGTCTTGATAAGTGATTTATTGAAGCCATAGAAGCAAGGAATTGAACATGCCTTTTTGAAGGGAGTAGTGCAAATTAGTCTTCTTATCAGTTATTATTACACATTTTAGATTGTGGGTACATGTGTAAATAATGTCTTTATTACTTTGTTGCAATAGTAAATATCATTTTCAAGTGTTCCAAAGTCAAAGAATGTTCAACTTATCGAGCAAGTGGGCTGAAATGGAATACAGAGGATTTAACTTTTGATTTCTCATATACCCAATGATAGGAATAAGAAAAGATTAATCAATTAGATGAAAATATTACCTCAAATTATCGTTGAATAAATAATATCTCCAATTTTTTCATTTGGCCTCTGATTACTCTCAACTTTAACTAATTCTAAATATTTAAATTCCTTCCTTCACATAGTAAAATAATAAAGGTTGTTTTATTGATTAAATAGTTATTTTATTATATCAAAATATTTAAAATTGAGGAAATGTATGGATAAAATACAATGCAATAAATTAATTGATATGTTAACTGAAGCAAAGTTTGAAGCTGATTCAAGGTTACCTTGTTTGATAGTGGAGTAATGCATCTTGATTGACAAGTACAAAGAATGTGATCTTCGTATCAAGTTGTTTGACAATGTTTTCAAATATCATTGTAGAAAAGTCTTTCCTTAGATTATGTTCTTTGATTATTGAAAATTATTGCAGTAAACTTGGATGCAATTGTATTTGTTAAAGAAAATAAGGGATATTTTTGAGTGTGTATCGAAGAGGAAAATATTGTGAAGAATAAAACATTCAATAGATAAGAATTTAAAAAATTAAATTGTTTCACCCATGCCTTGACTTTCACTGTCTCTAATATATAAAAAATATTGGAAATTTGTTCTTTATGAAGAAAGAAAAATTACACCCACAATTCCAATTGCATACTAGTATGTACTTTTGAATAGCAATATAATTCTAGTTCTCAGTATAAATGCATACTCTTGACAAATATGAGGGCTGTTTTATTTTATACTTGAATACCTCAATAATAAAATGTGTTGGACATGGTTTAACAACCTCTCGTTGGTGGTTCTTAACTGGGATGGTAGCGATTTCTTCAATAGGTGCACCTTTTGGGGAACATGACTAGCTCAACTCCCAACAAGTGGCATTAGAGTGGGGTTGTGGGTTTGAGGGAGAGATTGTTGGAACATGTCCAATGTCTCCATTTCGGATTCATGACATGGTCTAATAGCCTCCCATTGGTTTTTAATTGGGATGGTAGTGGTTTCTTGAACAAGTGCACCTTTTGGGAAAAATGACTAGCTCAACTCCCAACAAAATGAACCCACAATCACCATAGTCATATTTTATTTTAAGAGCAATTTTGAAACCAATAATACAAACACTTGCTTTAGGAAATATCATTTACTCAAACATTTGTACATAATTTCCAATCAAGTTCATGGTGATTGTCATTTCTCCTTAGTGCTTAATTAGATCAACACAAAATACCCCAAGTGTAATTTTGTGTCTTGTTTAGATGAGTTCCATATGTGACAATGACATATGCTTCAAACATATTTCTAATTTTGTATGTGTTAATCTCTTTGATGGAATTTTTCTCAGAAATCTCTTTTTTTGACCTATAAAGGAATTGTGAGTAGTAGCTAAAAGATGGAAAATCATAATGTTTTGAAACGAGCGGCATAAAATAACTTATATTATGACTTATTGCAGCTACAAAATGTTTTTGTTCCCTTCTAGACTTTTGTGAGGGAAATGTGGGATCTTACTCAATATATAAGAAGTAGATGTAGTTTGTAATTTATAGAATTGGTTCAATCACAACCTTAGATGTTACATTGCGGGTTCAAATTGCCTCAACACATTTGGTAAAGTAATATGTGGCCATAAGGATCCACTTGTATTTATTGTTGTAATTTTATCATATATCTTTAATAAAATCAATCTCCCACCACTAGAAAGGTGATTCGACTATTGAAGGAAACATGATAAGTGCACCAACAAAATTCAACTTACCCAAAAATCTTTGACAAGTGTCACACTTTCTTATCATATGTGTAACATCTTTGAACATTATATTCACTCCTATATCCAAGTGTACTATCCTTTACATTTAATTTTCATAATTAGTATTTAATGTTTCAATTTCACAATATTTATGATTTTAGTTTTGTTATATAGAATGGCCCATGAATTTACTATATTAAATTAATTGATAATCTAGACAACACATTTAGTTTAGTGAGAAATTTTTGTATATTTTTGGTGAACTTGATAAATATTACACAAATCACAGGGTTTTGGGGTTTGGTTTAGGGTTTATACCATCATTATATAGGGTTTTAGATGTGTACTTTGTAATTGCGTCATTCTTTTTAAATCTTGCCAAAGTTTTAATCTTATTCATTGCTATATCTTATTTCCTAGGGGTAGTCTTTTTATTAAGTCATATCACCTTTTCCCATCATACGTTTCCTTTGATATCCTTTAGGTCCTTATTTAAGATTTGATTTTAGATGGATATTCTAATTTATAAAACCTCTAAGACACATCATTGGTTTGCTATTACTAGGGTTTTAAACTTTTATTGTATAGTTTTGTGAAAACTACCTTATTTACACTTGAGTGGAGCTCTAATGCAATATCATTAATTCTCATATCCCTTAATCCTTGAAATATATTCATGTTTATTTGATATTTTTATCATGTTCATATAATTTGTGACATATGATGCACTTGTTCTTGATTCACTTATGATATTATATCATACAAATGACATTGTATTGCCCATATAAATATTGTATCATCACATATGCAATTTATCTTCCTTTGGAGATCTAAAAATTATCACTTCTTTTTCTCTTTCAAATGATTTTACTACACTCATCCATGATTATTATATGTTGTACGCTTCTTTACACAAGGGAAACTTCTAAGGAATACTTCGTGAAGTATTTTTAACAAGAGAGTTGAATTGCAAGTATTTACTACCATTTTTTTAAAGATTATGCTTTAGAATTAGAAGGACCAATGAATCAAATCACGATGTTACATTATATAGAGTACTTTGTTGAAATTTAAGAGAATAACCAAACAAATTATTTAAATTTATTCTCTATGTTTTCAAGGTGAGTTCTTCTTTACATTTTTCATCATTTTATTAAAAGCATTTTTTTATTTCAAGTATGTTAGTAGGAAGATTGAGATGCGTGATTTCTTAAATCAAATTTATACAAGAAATTCAATTGCGAGCTAATTATTGCATTTAGCACACTCTTGTCAAAACAACCTCAAAGCATAAGAAATAAGGGAAAATGACATGGATATTTAATTTTTATCATTGTAATTTGAAACACAATTGATAAATGATTATATCAAATTTATTTATTTGTATACTTTTAGGTATTTCATGAACCTTTTAACTTTAAAATCTTAAATTAACTATTTAAAGTCGTACTTTTTATTATAAATAATATAATTGAAGTAATAAAATTAAATAAATAATACTTAGTTATAAAATAATAAACAATATTTTTAATGACATTGTAAAAATAAATAATATTTTGATATTAATAAATACTAACAAATAATTTTATAAATGATGCTATAACAAAAGTGGCATTATTATGGTGATGAATGATCTTGGAAAGGGTGTTATAACATTATTTAATTTATCTTCTAAAAATAAAATCTCTCATAAAGTTATGAAGGTAAAATAATAAATATTAAATCTTTCATATTAGTTATCAAAGTATTATTTATGGTGAAGAGGGATGAAAAACATACATTATTAAAATTTTATTAAATAATTTTAAAAATAATTATGCTTGCCATTCCTCTTTATTGGATAAATAGATGAGTCAAGTTGAAAAATTCAAGAACAAGAACCTTGATACTCAAGAGTAATAGTTATATGGAGGCAAATCACAATCTTAATGAGAAGCAAAAGACACATGAATAGTTGCTAAGTATTTGAATTCTATGAAGATAAATACATATCTTAATGAGAAGAAAAATGCACATGAATAATTTTTGAGTATTTGAAATCCAAATGTAGTAGATTATTTTGAAGATGGTGGATAAAAAATTAAAATCATAAACTAAATTCCATAGCTCAAATTTTCTATTTAGAACAAATTTATCTTCATCTTTTGGACAATAATGAAACTCATAGAAGAACATGAACATAGGACACACTTAGGGAAATATCGAAGGAAAAATAATTTATATAGCCTTCTAAAAGTACTGGTTTTTATTTTAGAAAATGTCAAAAAAATAAAGTGAATGAATAATTGGCTAGAATGGTAGCTTGAAAGCGAATTTAATTCTATCCAACTTGGCAATATAGAAAATTATCAAATCATTGCATGCATTCTCAAATTATGTGTGTGAGAGCTAAGATTTAACTAGTAAACACAAATCCACCAATAAATCATGTGTTGAACAATGTTGAATTTTGATATTAGATAGTTCCTACTAAGATAAATGGTCAAAATTCTAAAAGAAAAAGAGAAGTTCAAGCAAGAATCTTCTCCACAAATATTTTAGGGTTCATTCCAATCCACCACTAAATTAAAATTTTTCTTGCGAGGCCCATAACTTTACCATGTTCCAATATGGTAGTTCTTAAAAATTAAAGTTATAACAACATAAGGGTTCATATTAGAACTTGGTCCACGATCTTCAAAGTAGCTTGAAAACCAAAATTATAACTTAAGTAATGTGAAAATTACAATTTATTCTTTACGTGACACCAAAATAAACAAATCTTGATGAAATAATTAGTAGGCATAATTTTGCTAACTTTGCTAATGCCATCCCCATAAACCTTATTGATATGACAATTAATAAGAAATTATTTATTTGCACAATCAATACAAACTATAATAAAAAAATATATGACATATTTAATATTTTGACTCTTATTGATAGAAGTCATCTAACCTTTGCCATCATTTTTTTATGTCACAACCAACTTTGATAGATGCCCAATGATTACCAACACCTTGTAATCAATAGATAATTAGTATCCAATAGTTAAATTGGGCCAAATTTAACATTGATATAATTTTTTTATGAAGGCTATCCATTTAAATTCATCCACTTGTATATGTGACATGCATGCAATCTAGTTGTATCCATAAAATTATCCATCATATAATTGCATTTCTCAGAAAATGTATAAGTTGTTGGTGTAATTAATTAATTAATTATTACACTAACATAAGTTAACTTAGGTCTTGCATTTAATTAATTAAGTCCTAGGTTGCATTATTAGATAAATCATTTAATAAATGGGATAATATTCCCTTCCTTGTTTGGTGGGATAAGATTCCTTCTAGAAGATGAGTTGTCCTTCTAGAACTTATCTCCTCATTTAATGATCATTTAGATAGGGTTCACATGTTGTCACATGTTGTTAGATTATGACACATGGCAACATCTCATGCATATTAGGTTTTACTTCTTGCCTATATAATCAGGCATCTTGTTCATTTGTAATATATCATATCAATCAAATATCCAATATCATTTTTCAATCATATCAATATAGAATCTTTGATTAGCATTCCATTGTTGCAACACTTTCTTTGTGGTTGATCATCTTTCCTCGCTCAAAGGTCCTCCATCGAAGACTGCAGCTTCAAGGACTGTGCATCCATAATCTCAACACAAGTAAACATAGTTTATTCATCAAAATTGTTTATCTTCTAAATATATTATGGTAGAAAAAGCAAACCATATTATTTCCCTTTGTATAGTTTAGGCAAAGAAGCAAATAATTTTTTTATTTTTTTCATTTAAAAAAGATGCAAATGAAAAGGATCATTGTATGTTTGAAAAATAGTTTTCCAATATTTGACAAAGACCTTGAATTATAATACATTTGTCATATTACACATTTTTAAAAAAATAAATAAGGACCTTAAATTTATAATTACACTCATACATGTATGTGTGGGAGTTGTTCCTCCCCCTCCATTTATTTTATATATAAAATAGGTGCTAAGGATGGAAAAAGGTATTAATTATTTTATGGTACACTTTTGAAGACTATGTTGGTTTCATCACATTACAATGTTATTATATTTATAATTTATCATATATAAAATTTTATGTGCTTAGAGAAAATGAAATGGCAAGCCAGTTGCCATCCTCCTCAAATATATCTCACTCCATGACCTACAAACAAATTCTAATAGAATTTTACTCTACTTTACTGCAAAAAAGTAATTCCACAACTATATATGTTAAACACATTTGAAGAAACTAAGTATAAACTCATTAGATTTTGTTGAAGTAGGTAAAATCCCCTTTTATTTTGTGAGCCAACTATAGTTTTAGTTAAGTCAAGGACATAACATCGAGTAAAAATAGGTAATTGAAAACTCGTCAAACAAATAATTAGTTGTTGGTAAAATTTGGTTTAATGGAGTAGATCTAATAAAACATACTCACATTCCGTAAATCAATGGAGTGTTATAATTGAATCATAGTTCTATTGTAAGCTCCGAGTGGGAAGTGCTTTGGCTCCTATATCAATAGAATTTGTATCCTTCCCTTTTGAATCTTTCTTAGAAGTAACTAACTAGAATTCTATACAAAAATATATGGCCCAACTATTAGATTTTTTGTGGATATTAAGATTAGATCTCCCATTCCTACATCAAAATAATCTAGTCAACCCCACAAAATGCCATGAACCTTTGATAAATATGAATCAAAATCTTAATGGTGACAAGTGTAAGAAGTCCTAGCTATTATAAAAATTCATCATTATCCAACCACATTAGAATACCAAGTGACATGTTCTAACATTTCTATTATTATCATTTGTCTATTGTGCTACATAATGTGCTATGCTTCAATAATCTTGAAAAGAAACATAGATTGATATAGAAACATGCACAATTTGACAAAAGACTATAAAATATTCTTACAACACAAAAATAAATAACATTGTTTAGAACCATATACCTTAAATTGGATATTTCATCATTGTATGCTTTTTATAGCAAACAAAAAATGAAATTATTCCATAGAAAAATCAATTTGTAGGTAAAGAATTTATTTATCCAACTGTCGTTGGATTCAAATGTGTAAAGTGTTGTAGAGTGGCTTAAAAAACCATATCTCTATTTTTTTTCTAAGTCACTCCAACAATCTAGTGCTTGTTGCCTTACTTCATACACCATAGCATTCCCATCATAATCTATCCTAGTAGAAACAACTATGCTCTCTCAAATAGATTGCCCTAATTTATCCTAGTAGAGATGGTTTCTCTACTATTTACTGTACAAGAGTCTATTATGGCTCATACTTATTGAATTGTTGAGATGAAGGCCCTAGATACGCTAGGAGTGTGAGTTTGCAATCTCCTCCTTATAAAAGGGAGATTAGGAAATATTATAGAATAATACTTTTTTTGAATGGGGTATTAAGATTGGCAATCATAAAGCCTTGTTTCGTCTAATATGTTCATGGTTGAGATCACCCATTGCCACAATAACACCCCAAAATGAGATATTTAAATTTTTTTCCATAATAAATTCTAACCCAAGGAGAAATCTCTTCCCCTAGACCAAGCTTGATCATAGTGGGGGATCATTTGTGCATATCTCATACCAAAAAAATATTACTAATAAAAGAAAGTGGGTCCTTGAATAAATGACTTAGTATTCAATGGTAAAAGTAATTTATCCTCCCCAAAAATGACATCTAAAATATTAGCCTAAGATAAACTTATAATATCATTAGGATCTTAGCTTGGAAAGTAATTCACAAAGCACAAAATCAAACTTAAGTCGCAAAGGAGATTTCCATGTACTTATTGCACTAAAATCATGATAACTATTTGGTGTAATATCATGGGTTTGTGTAATTGTCTCCTCCTGTTGATGCAATGCAACCAAGGTCTTGGAGGTTTACTCCTTGATATCTTTTGCAAACCTCAATCAAGTATTCACAATTTTAGCCTTAAATCATATGGCCCTCCAATTCCTACATAGGTTAGTTTTTAAAACCCCTACTCTCTACAAAATCACTTATACAATTTGCATATAGCATAATCAACATAAACCCTCAATTTCTCCTTCTCCCTTTCTTCAACCCCAAATAAAATATTCCTTTACTACAAATTAGAGTGAGGTATAGAAAACCCATTGAAGGGAATCAAATCTAAAACCTTGTTAGAGTAATCTCCTAGTTTTTAAAATCCTAAACTTGTGGGCTGAATTGATGCTTGTTTCTTTCAATTTCTCTATAGTTTTAATTTCAAATTCACCTACAAAGACTACACGTTCTTTCTCATGGGACATAAATTGCTCACCCCTCTTTAACCTCAAACTCTCATCATTACTATTTTTATCTTTAAGTTTATTGAAACCCCTGCTCTACATATCTTTTGGGGCTTTATGATTTATTATTATAATTATTGAAATAGGTGCCATTTAAAATTTGTTAGCAAAATCACCTTTTTTAGGCTTTTGTTCTTTGTCATTGACCAATTCATATTTGTTATTTTAATGTGCATTGTTTAATTCATATTGATTACCCTAATCCATATTTATCTTATTTATATCCAATTCATTTTGACTATTTTTATTTAAAAAATAAATAATGATCAAAATTAATTTTTTTAGACGACCAAAATTATTTTTGATAATTAGAATCAATTTTTTAACATTAAACACTTTGATCACATATAATAGCTCATCGACTAAATAACAATATAGTTGACAAAGATCTCAATATTTTATCTTAAAACATATAACAACAAAACTATCATGAATATAACGTCATTTAATCAATTCTAATCTCACCCAACAAAATTTAAAACTTGAATTCCCTTCTTTGCACGCTTAAACTTTTATTATACTTAATATAAAATATTCCCAAAATTTCGTCACTTTATATTGAATGATTTTTTTTCTCAATTTCCACAATCTTTTGCTCACGTGCTACTCTCCAAGATTGTTGGTACTTTTGTTGTTCATTGACTTTGCTAATTCCCTCACAATCCCCAACATGCAGGAATGCATGAATAGAATAATAAAATTAGACTCTTGTTATCGTGGAAATAGACTTCTCGCGTTAATAAAAGTAGGGCCGCTCCAAAACTAACTCCGTGAAAAAAAATGTAGAAATTATATGCTTCTCCCAAATTCAACACCCTCCAAAATTTCAGACCGTTACAAAGATTTGGACAAGATGGGCCGTTCAAGAATTTACAGAGTTGTTAGGCCTATTTCTTCGAACAAAATCGCAGAAAATCTGAAATGGAATTCGTAATCCAAGAGACGAAGAGCTGCAAAGTGAATGATGGTGTTCCAGAATTAGCCTGTACTAGTAACAATTATCTACTCTCTGTGTTGGGATTTTTCAATCTTTTCCTATTTTTTTATCTGGCATATAAATGGCTTCTACAGAGAAGCAACAGAATCATACTAACAAATAGAAATCATTAGAAGCAGGAGAGGAAGAACAAAGGAAAAGGTGGTATAGAAAGTACATTCAACATATATAAAGAATATAGATATATGTGCAAATTTCTACAATACCAGTCGCAACCATGGCACAACATTCTCTATCTAGGGACCTTGAGTATATACAGCAGCAGCAGCAGTTACAATTAGACTCAGACTTACAATCCTTTTCATCTTTCTTACACACTCCACAACAAAAACAAGAGAGCTACCACTGTCACCAAAAACAAAACCACCCACATCAACATCTTGATGGCGACCTTCATCCTTCTACTTCACAATCGTTGGAGAATGGTGACAGGGACAGATCAGGAGTCCCCAAGCTTGAAGATGCTAATAAACAGAATGGAACACAAACTGGGTCTTCTCCACAAAATGATGGGTCCGCAGGTATGCTTTCGTTCCTCAAGATTTTTATTTGCTTTTTGTTGTTCTTTTCTATTTCAGTTTTATGCACTGTTCAATCCCATTCACTGTGCTTTATGAACCATGTGCTTTCTTCAATGTGCCACCCGTGAACATCAATTTTTAAATTAGATTAAATTTGGTGTTCTGCAGTAGCAATGAGGAAGACAGTGTCACTGAGAAAACTGAATGCACAGGCTCCTGAATTCGTTCCAAGAGGAGGTTCTTCTTCCCTGTCCCCCCTGCCAACAATCCTCCCTCTTCAGCAGAACCTCAAATCTCCCCTGCCACGACTTACGATTCCTGAGAAATCTAACCCTCAAGTGTATTCATCACCCAGAATGCCCAGTCAGTTCCCTGCCATTTCTTCTCAAGTGGGTCAGTCTTCATTTTCTTTTTCTTCTGCCCCTAGGAGCCCTTCTCATCTTTTCCCTGCTGTTGGTATTGCTGAGGGTTATGGTGATCATGAAGCCTCCGATGCAGACAATACAGGGAGTGGCAGTTCCAACTCTTTATCGAAAGGTGGTCTCCTCACTGAAGAACTCAGGCAGAAAATTGTTAAACAGGTATATGGCTCTTAATTCAGAATTTGAAAAACGCTTTTTCATGCATTACATCTTTTTTTTGTGAGGGGAATCGGGTGTCACTAGCGTAAAGATTCATGGCTCCTATGAGAGTTTCAGATGGGACCAATTTTGGAATGTCTGCAAAAATAAATTTATGTACGCTTTTTATGTTTGGTTGGAAATGAGTATGCACTTTGTAGATGTTTTTAGTTATGTCTTTGGAAGGGTTGCTAGGTGTTTCAGATTGGGTCCACTTTTGAAAGTTCTGTAAAAAGATTTGAGCATGCTTTTTCTTTTTGGTTGGAAGTGGGGGCACATGTTATAGGTTTTTTTTCCTCAGTACATGTACAAAATTTAGAATCAATTGAACTTATTGCAATCTAAGTTACATTAAAAGCATCCAACAAAGAATAGAATAGAATAGAAGTCTTTTAAATGTCCATGAGATCAAGATGGTCCATGGGACAGCAGACCCTGCCATTTTTGCTTTGTGAAATGTTGATCTTCTGCTATTCAATTTGATAATGAATTTTTCCATTCTCTCAACCTTCACCTTGCTGAATAAATTGTGAAGAAATGTTGCTGCTAAATTACTTATGTACTTGACCTAGATGTCTTTGTACACATTGCAATCTAAAATAAAGTGTTTTTCTGTTTCCACTGTCCTTGCTGTTCAAAAGACACATACCCTCTCTTCCCAAACCTCTTTTGACTTTTTCCACCTACCATTATCAGGACAAAAGACACTGATAAGTGGAATGTGGGTGAAGCAGGGTCCCAAATTTAGGATTAGGAACTTTGGTAGTATATATGATTAGAATTATAAATATAAAGTTGCAAACTAGATTGCCGTTGTGCTACTTTGGCCTTTGGCTGCTCTGGTTTTCTTGAGAAAAATCTTTGTATGACAACATGTATTCCTCCTCTACCATGGTTATCATATCTTCCGAATAACATCTGAAAACAGCTATTACAATTGTGCCACTTTTATTCTTCCACTGCCCCAATTTTTGTTGAGAAGCATACATATACCACCAGTGTTTCTTCCCTGCCATGTCTGCAGAAGAATCTGAGATCAGACACTGCACTCACAATGCTTTTGCTTTTGCCTTAGTGTCACGACCTTCTTAGTATACTTCATTTTATTTTATTTTTAAAAAATATATGTATTTTATTTTGAAAAATATTAATTTAAATTAGTAAAATAAATAAACAAACAATAAATAATAACTAATAGAAAATAACACATATGTAAATAGTAATATTAAATAATAATAATAAATAGTAAATAACACATGTTTAATTTATTTATGAAACTTACCTACTGATCTCTAGTCTAGGTATAAAACACTTGAGTCATGGCAGTTAAGTTAGAATAAAATCAGGAATGTATCTCCTGTTCCTATAAAGCGCCAAGGAGTGCACAGAAGTCTGCATAGTCTAAGCTCCCACGTTGCCTAGTTGATGCTTAGTCAATCTGCACTTACTCATTCCTCTTGGGGGCAACTTAAGGGAGATTACACTTGGAAGAGGAAAGATAAATAATGTGAGTCATCCATCATTCTGGGCATCCAATATTCGATTGGAGTCTTAATTTATCACCTGAGATTGTTGTATTCACTAGGCATCAGGGTTTCTTCTTCTGGGAGAGATCATTCTAAAAACTTTCTGTAGTATATCTTTCTCTGCTCTCCATCCATCCCTGTCAGGAGTGAGAGAGAAAGAATATTGGTGCATGTTGCGTGTAGAGGTCGACTGGCATTCCTCTTCTGTCCAAATTCATCATCAAACTGCGTTGGAACCAAGTATATATAATTATCTTCTCGAATCAACAGCTTAGTAATTAATTGTCTAATGCTTTAGACTCTCCATGGGATGCCAAACATTAACAGAGATTAACCAATATGCTAAATGTCTGTATTACCCTTATTGTTTGTAATGAATGTTGAGGTATGCCACTTTTATTTTATGTTGTACATATTTAGACATGTCTATATCGACTTTAGTCTTAAATGGTATTTAAATGCTGGTGTCTGGTATGAAAACCCCATTGAATCAACCTACTAGCTCACCCTTTAACTAAAAGGCGTGGGAATAGATATTTGCATACTTTATTGCTTCAAATTTGAGTGATCCTTGCCATGTTACCCTTGTCATTTGTCACAAACACATCACTTTGATCACATACAATATAACCTAGAGCAACCCCGTGAGAAAAACAAAAAGAGAATGGTTCCAACTCTTTTGAATTTGAAAGTGTCTTTATTGTAGAAGGGCTTTCAATTGTTTCAAAGTTTCTTTCCCTCCACATACTTCTCTAGATGCTACATAATATACAAATTATTGCCCAAACTTGATGCCATCAACATCAAGTCCACTTCCTTTGGTGTAAGAGGACATTTTCCATGCCTACACCCTCTTGATTTGCCTCAGGCAACATTTTCCATCACTTATGGATAGTGGTTGTGACTGATTTTGTATTCCTGTGTATCAAACATATTCATAGCTATGTATGGCTGTACCTTCTTATTCATGGTTTCTCTTTTGCATGGAAAATATAACATTTATCATTATTAGGGAAGGGAATGAAATAAGGCCTTGTAAAGATCTCTTGGATTGGTAATTAACATAGAAGACCAAGATTGAATACTTGTGTCTTATATATTGTGACAGACATAGTTTGTCTTGTGTAAATGATTATAACTGTCAGTCATGCGCCCCTTAATAAAACAATTATCCAACTCCCATTCCTATTTTACTGAATTTTTTATGCAAGCCCCATAGCTTACTGCAGGAATGCATTATAAAGCAATAGATGAGTATCATTTATCCTCATTTGGAAATATTATTTACTGCAAATTATTTCTTTCTCCTTAATCTTTTGTTCATTTCATTTGCTATCTGAAGTTTGTTTATGTAAATGACATTTCATTATTTCTATCACATAGTGATGGGAATATTGGTGGCCATGGATAGCATGGCTTCCTCGAGTAGACTTCCAAGGGATGTTGTAATCCCCCGCCCGAAGCACAAGGCAAAACTTGACTGAACAACTCTTTTTTTGAAACACAACAACCACAACATCAAAGATACGACATCAACATGTCGTACTTGCACAATGATGTGCACACAAGTGTCGCATGAACCACAACACAAGAACGACCACAACAAGATGACATCACTATTGCATAAGCAAGGTGGAAATAGCGGAAGACTAACCACTCGTGGGATACATCCACTGCGATGAACAAGAGAGAGAGGGGACATCTCCATGACGATCGGTTACAACCCATGATCATGTTCTTTCACAACATGACTCTAGAATAGGATGAGGTAATCATCAACCTCCAATCCACATCTAGACTCACTTAACCAACCAAAACAAGGATAAACCTTCACCAAAGGATGTCAAACCAGGAGATACAAACTCTCCACTAATTGGAATGACCACAGGTCACTTCCAGACAAACCACACGCTTCCCAAGATGTCTCGTCACAATGACATAGCAAAAATGAAAAGATACTACAATACAACCTTCAAGACCTATGAGGAATGTTGAGGACACTAACAAGACCAACCAAGAAGGTTTACAACCTTACCAAGACTTCACAAGACTAGGTGCACAATCTCCCTAACCCTAGGTTTGCCAACTGAGCAACTTTAGAAAAGTGCACACAAAACGATGAAGGAGAACCCATAGGTCCTCAACGAAGATGCTTAAGGAAAGGTTACGAACATCATTAGACCCCTAGGACTAGGATGAACAACTTTCGTTTACATGGTTTATCCATCCAAGCTCCCGAAACAAAGAGAAACTAACAAGTCTTAAAAGAGGGAAAACTTGACTAGGTTTTTGAGGACCTAGTTGACGAAAACAATCACCATAGGAAAAATATAGGACATAAAAAATTATCCAACAAGGGCATTAGGCTTAGAAAATCCTTGGATAACCCTAGTTAAGAGGTTTTACATTCTAGAAAATTTATTGGTACGAGGCCGCCCAACCAAAGATAGGCAATTTTCAGCTTGTCATCCCTCATAACTAGGTCGTCCCACTATCAACTAGGCCACCCCAGTGTGATATCGGGCCGTCCCACTGATGACAAGGCCGCCCCAACACACTTAGAAACATTTTAGAAGAGTCTGGGAACTCCTAAGCTGACTAGGCCGCCCCATGACAGCACCATGCCACCCAAACTCACTGGGAGACACCTAAGTTCATTTAAACCCAAAATAAATGTTCCTAAGTCAATTTTAAGCATCCAAGGCATAAATACATCATTATACATTCATGATCATGCTCAACACCAACACCGAGGCACATAATTAATGCTAAAACACTAAAATTCCAAATGATTACAATCCGTCTCAAGCGAGAGGTTTATTTACAATTTACATTACAATTACTTTGAATTACATAAGGAGAGGACTCAAATGCCCTTCCAACATTAATTACATTGAACTAAACTAATTACAAAGCAAATGGACAAGAAAGAGAGAGATACTGATGTCACTTTGCTCCTCAAACCTCCAAACCCCAACGGTGGTTTCCACGCCATCCTACTACGTGAAACCAATAAGGTTCACTCCCACCGTGCTAGGAGATGGTCACATGGACCAAACACACTCACACAAGACACATTGGGAGAAGGGTATACACTCACGCCAATCATTGAGTAAATATTAAAACACCCATCATACAAGAAAAGTAAGGACAATCAATCAGCACACAATGGTCCAAATTACTTAAACCATTGGCATGAACCCAATGGCATATACAAAAACTCACATTAGGCTTATTCATCAATTGAGGACATCATCAAAATCACAATACTAAGAGGACTAAGTCCTATGATCAACACATTCACTAAACTCAAAATGTGGCACATAACCCAATGCAAAATTTCCAACCTTTTCAAATTTCATGACATGTTTCCACAACATCTATTATCTAATTTCATTAAGTACCATCTTTTCAAAACATTCAAAAACATTCATTAACGTGAAAAAACATTCAAATTTTATCAATATTTTCACAAGCCAATAACCAAGAAATTCCCAAAAACTTCATTGAAATTTCACCAAAAATTGAAGTTTTAAAAAATAAAGAATCTAAAGATTCCCTTTGATGGAAAAAGTTCCCAACACCCCTTTCAAGCAATAAAACATACATTTTACATGATTCCCAAAAATTTGGGCATAATAATGATGTTTTTTAGAAAATTTCACAAAATTCTTCACCACAACTAAAATACACTCAAAATTTCAAATGTAAAACATATTGGGAGCTATTGGGACTTCCTCAATCTTATTTCCAACATTCAAAATTAAAAACAATAATAATATGAGGAGTTATGGAAAACTTACCTCTCCATTTAGCAAAATTTTGAAATGGAACTTCAAACACACCTTGCGGATGCATGAATCCACGCATGAGCATGATCTCCTACCAATTCCTATCTAGATGCAACCGACCTCACTCAATTTTCTCTCTGATTGCTCATCTAATCACCAAATCAAGAATTTGGGAGAGGAGAGGGTTTTTGCCTTCACAGATTTCTTCCAAAAAACAAAAAATAACAAAAGAAAACCCTTTTTGCCTATTTCAACCCTTTTTCCTTTTCAAAATAAAATAATAATTTTTTTTCTTTTCCAAATAATTGCATTAGAAAAGTCCATGGTTTCAGCCAAGCCCAATTAACACATTTAAATACAATCCAATTTGCTATTCTCCATTTAATTCACATTTTAAGCATATATAAAGCATATTTCACATTATTCACGGAAATCGGGATTCAAATCAAATTAAATTAATATAGCTCATTTTTCCATTTATCCATTCGAATCTCCCACCAATAACCCCTAAGTCCCAAAAATTAAATTCATTTCCGAAGATCATTCAACCTATAATTCCACTATTAAATCCATATAAGCATTTAATTGAATTAAATTGCGGAAATGGGAAATTGAACAAGACATCAGCCACACATCCATAGGATATCCACAAAGAGGGTTACGATATCCAAAATCATACCAATGGTGGCATTTGGGTCAACATAGGTAAAATATTAATGGTCTTGCACTTGGATTGAGTACAACGGGTAAGGCAAAACAATAAATCGCCAATGTGACATCTCCTTATACCATCGTCGGGGTACACTCAGGCTTGTGGAGCCAGGTGGACAAATACCTAGTACCTGTAACCACTCAACACACACGTCAAGCGTCCCTGCTCCACACATATAAATAGTCGAAGCATCGCATAAATACCCCACGGTGTATAACATCTTATCCATCATTTCATTGCATTTAAATGACAAATTTCATGATATAATTTAATTAGAATATCTATATTAATGCATATATTCATGAACCAAAGCATAATAATAATCACTTGGGCAAGCCTGCATCATGCACACATCCCAAGAACACCTCCAAATTTAAATAAATCCATCCCCTTTCAAGGGACTTGGCATCAAATCACACATGCACTTCAGTGCCACTTACATCAAGCATAACAATAAAATAGCCATTGAAATATTCCGAGTGAAATTTTTCGATTTTTTAACAATTGCAAATTACAAGCAATGCACCTGTTAAGGTTAGAGGTTAAACCAAAACGTGCAAAAGCAACTCTAACCAAGAATGGCGCCGATGATGGCGAGCATATGGTCAGAGGATTTTCTACTCTAAATGCTAAAAGGGAACTCAACGTCAAGTATGTGCTACCCAATCCAATGCGGAGTGAGGGGCGACCATATGACGGAGTGATTACAATAACAATGCTTGAAAGAGAAATGCTGAAAGCTGAAAACACTCAACACCCAGAATGTGCTTGCTAACCCAGAATGGGAGAGTAGCTACCATAGGGCGGAGGTCAATTAAACAATATTAACTACTGAAAGTAAGAAGAGCATTACAAGCTGATAAAGCAAGAATCTAAGTTGCCGTCAGTACTACTGCCAGCTTACAATAGGAAAATTGATATCTTGCGAACAATGCAAATCAGCATATGAATGGAGTTACAACAATATTAGAGAATTACTTTTGCTGAGAATTAAAGCTTAAACTGCATGAGCATAAACAGATCCAACCTTTTTCAACTTGGGCAATCTCCAATGAAGTCTCCTCGAAGTCTTTAAGAGCTCCCAACTCCCATCCAAGAACGAAGGTGCAGATTTATACAAACTGTTATGACAGTCCTGTATTTCTTCATAAAACCAGCAACTTAAAGAATTCTAGAATAGCTCGGATCTCCCTTGAAACTCACTCAAATAACCTAAGACTGAATGCAAATCACAAGTATGATGGAGGCGCATGAACTAAGAACAAGAGACAGGCCTAAAATGCAAGCTTTATATAATGCACAAATTCCAAGACAGCATGAGAAGTACGGCCCAGCTGACAGGGGCGATTTCTTATTTAAAAATCAGAATCTTCTTTTAAAATTCCACAAATTTGCATACAAGGTCGCCTAGTCTAAATAGAAGGAATGATGCAATACCCACAACACATTTTTTTGTCTTTTTTGATTTACAAAAGAAAGTACGGAACTGCTGTAGCAAACATGCAAAAACCAGAACTTCTAATATGCCAAAACTGAACCTAAGTAGATAAATGCGAATTACAATGCACAAACTCCAAAGTACTCACAAACTAGACTAAGAATCATCACTAGTTGTTGTATTTCAAACAAGAAACGATGCCCGAGCTAGGAGGCCTTCATTCCTCGAAGCAAACCCAGAGCCAATTCGGCAGCATAACAGTACTGTAGTCCAAAGATGAGAAATGATGCTCAAAGTCTCCTTTTTATAATTTCCTGTTGACTTCACGAAACCCTAAAATCTGCTTCAATGTCAAAACCCTAACCCTTTCTTCAAGATGGCGTCCTTTTTGCCTTTCAAGCTCAATAATGATATTTTAAATAAAAATCAACACTTTGATAAATGCGCCCACCTTATACTTGTTTTGACTTTGGTAAATAATAAATTAATCTTAATGAAGCGCCACCCTCAAAAAGCCCACTTTTCAAAACAACATAAAGTCATTAGACTAGGCCAAGGGGTCAACGATCGAATATAAGATTAAAATGTGACTTTTAATTAAATGACTCAACTTATCTCTCCGAATGTGCCCTGAAGTCATTACTGAGCAAGTCAACTGACCAAATTGAAGCAGGAAGTCAACCAAGCTGAACCCAACTGAAAAGCTACCAAAAATAGAATTTACTAAAAATAGTAAATTCCAGAAAATGCTTAGAATGCCGAAATGAACATACCACTGCGAAGCTCTCTGAAAACCCAGAAAGAATCCGCCATCAGATCCACCAACTCCGAGCAAAGACATCCTCAAAAATAGGAAACCCTAATTTTACCTTCCGACTAGCCTTCGGGTTTCCAGAAAAAGGCCAACGGTCACTGAGAAGATCAGGATTGAGAAGGGGATATTACAGCCATATAGGAGACAAAGAATTAGGACATAGAATAATAATATCAAAATATGATCATCTAACATTTGAGCATAAATGAAATACAATTTTCCCACTAACATTCATATGCCAGGAATGGGTAGGCACTACAGATGTTCCCTTCTGAACCTTAAAGTAAGTTGACTGGTTCAGTTCTTTCTAGCATAGGCATATCTACCACCAGTGCAACTTATGTTTCACCAGAGTCAAAATAAAAATATATGAAAACTAGAGAAGATTTCTGTCCCGAAGCATAGTTAGGAAAAAATTGAATCGATGAACCTCTTCACAAATGAGGTAAAGTTGAAACTTGAGATGGCATTAGGCCTAAGATGTTGAGAAACAGAGGACGAAGTAACCAAGACAAAGGACTTGGCATTTAAGGTGAATATGTGTAATTGAGACAATCCTCAAGTTGTCTTATGTAATTCTTGATATCTATATATGTCCCAACTAGGATTAGAACTTCTAGAAACCATAGAGATACTGTAGATTAGTAGGGGAGTCATTTTATAGGCATATAATACAGATTTTTTTCATATTATGATAAAAACAATATGTTAACTATGTTAGAAAAATAAACAAAGCAATACTTAAAAGTTAGAGCCATTTTAAAGCATGGCAATAATAACTCATTTCTTTCAGATTGCTTAAATGATGCTCACACCAATTAATCTTTGAATACAAAACTGTGGCATTGGACATACCTAGGTAGACTGTGAATGTTCATTTTTTCACATGAATTACGTTACATATGTAATGTCCCCACTTTCGCAAGCATCAGAGTTTGGAGGATTAGCTATCATTTGACCCTCATAGGCTAATGGGGTTGTTCAAAGGGTCCTGTTTGGCAGTTATTTGGTTGCCTTCCCCTTAGAGTAGAGTTTGGTTTAGGTTGGCCTTCATCTGGTGACTCAGGACCCAGTTTGCACACTTACTATTTATAGTAAGTCAGCATGTCAGGAGAGTCCGGTATTTCTATTTATAGCAGGGCACTTGAAGTTCATATGTTGGCAGTGTCGATTCCGGAAAATTCAGATGGTTTAATGAAATGAGGAGTTTTGCCTAAGTTATAACATTTGATTATTATTAAAGGTAACTTTAATAATGATTAATATTATAAAGTTAAATTATAACGTTATAATTGCACATTATGACTTGAGGGGTCATTAGTCATTAAAGGGGGGCCATTTTATAATTAATAGTTAGGCACCTACTTCAAGGAAATTATTTAATATGACTAAAGTGCAAACATTAAATTATTTTAAATGATTTAAAAGGCAAAAGGAGGGAATCACACTTTTTGAAGAAAGTATATAAGTCAAGCCAAGGAAGGGTCAACCCATTCTTGGAGCATTTGATAATTTCATTTCATGAACTCTTTGGCATTTGGAGGAGAGAAACCCAAGGTTTCTGCACATCTAGAGCGTATTGGCACTGGAGAGTGTAGCTACTTCAGTGTAACAACATTTTGAGGTTGTGAAACTATCAGTTGAAGGTGCTTAACTGTTGGCTTCTTTTAGGAGTTGAGTATTGAGCAGATTGGAGAAGTATCAAGGGTTTTCCAGGCAGATTATTCATTGTGGGAGACTTGTAATCTCAAGAGCTGCATTTTTGAAAGATTCCCACCCAAAACTGATTTGATTTTTTTTGAGTTTTGACCTTTCAAAATCTTTGACCAGCGTATAGGAGGGTTTATGTTTTTGTTTTGTTTTGTGTTTTTCCCAATTTTTTTGGTATTTTGAGTCTTATGCATATAACATGACATAAACAATTGCTGGAAATAGAAGATAATTGAAGAATACAATAGTTCTATTGCTAAAATATTGAAATTAGATAAATGTGGGCTAAATGCAACATACCCATTCATCCATAGACCTAGAAATGAACTATTACAAGGCTGAAATAAAATTCTTAGGTCTGATATAATTTTGGGTCAGCGAATTTGAGCTCTTCCAACTCTAAATATGACTCCACAATTTAGTTCTAGGTATGAGATGATTTCTTTTAATTGCTGTAAGTGAATTTCCAGCTCCAAAACCCTCAAAAAACTCCACTTGGCACTTAGGGTTTGATGCCCAAATGCCCAATGGTGTATAGCTGACTGAAATACTATTGTAAGATGGTAGAAATGTCCTCAAAAAGGGCTGATCTGCAACCTGATAAGAATTTCTGCCCTTCCAAATGATTGATCTGCAATATCCTTCCTAAATAAACGATGCCAAATTGATAAGAAAGCTTCTCTATGATGTTTTTGCCTTCTAGAATGTTGGGGCTACGTCCAACACTCCCTTCTCCCAAGAGTTTTCATTCCTGGAATGCCAAATCTACATGTAGAAACCCTTCTTGAGCTCCAACTTGCAAGCTGCTTTGAAAATATAAACTCATCATGTGTCAAATGGCAGCCTCAAACTCATTTTATAACTTTTTGACTTCCTCCAAAAGGCTCAACCCCTTTTTAGGGTTTTTAACATGGCAACATGAATATTTTTAAGTATTTTTAATAAAAATTGCTTGGTCTCCTCATGCTAGGTGTGGCTTTTCATTAAGCTCCCTTTTTAATCATTTAAGTTGTTTTTAAAACTCTCAAGTTATGTCTCTAGGCATCATGGCACAAGGGGGGGTGAACTTTTCACTATTCATCTTCTAATTCTCTATTACTATTCACCCTTACAATATTCCATTAGAGCCAACTTTAATATTTCCAAATTATTCCTAAATTCATCCTTTGAACTCCAAACTGAAGGCTTGAAAAGCTCCTCGCAAGGTTCTGCAACCCCCGGTTGGGTCCCCTAACCATAATGCTGACCTACGAGAACCCTAGTAGTAGGCCAACCTCTGCTCCTAGTAGTAGGCCAACCTCTGCTAATATATGAGTTGCCTAAGGAAGGGACATTACAATTTTGGAAACATTGCACATACCTTAGGGCCATACCACTGCTGTACTAGGCAGCCGTACAAGCTCCAGCGAGTGGCGTCTTCTCTAGAGGCCAAGGTGCCTCATCTTTTGTGCCTAACATTGTTCTATCTTGGTCGCCTAGCCTTTTCAAGACATTGTGCACACTTTTTAGGGTGGAGAAATCAATTGAAGCTGCAGGTCGAGCTGATTATTAGATTTGTTCATTGCTGCTATTATTTCCAAAATTTCATATAATGGACATTCTTGCATTTCCGGGTACGCATAGTTGAGATTAAAGCTTTGTATTTGCTCAAAAATCAATAAATATTATTTGCAGCTCTATGTAATTTAATTATAGTTTGGTTAGTTTTAGAATTTGTATACTTCCTAGCATTTGTTCTTGCCTGGCAATACTTTATAAAAAATACCAAAAAATCATATATTGCTCAAAATACAAAAAATTGTGAAACTATCAAAACACAAACAAAACCTTCGGAATTCAATGGCAAGGGTTAGAACCAGCAGGGTCCTTATAGTGGTATCATAGCAGTTTCCTGCCATCCTGTGTTGGTTTCAAAAAGAAAATCTCATAATTTAGGGAGGAAGTCTATTTTATGGGTCCTTGCCAAATTTAATGGCCTTTGGCCAAATTTGGGGAAATCGATTGGAATAATATATTTGCAGATTTTTGGTGAATACTTTCAGTTTAGAGGAAGTCGATTTGCAGACTTTGTGCTCACTTCTAGTTGTGAAGAATTCGATTATTGAAGGGACAATTATATATTGGGAAAATCTAGATATTTGCACAAGAAGGGAAATTCAGAGAGGACGGGGAAGTTGCTTACACAGCAGATAAAGACAAATTTAGGAGGACAAGGACAAATTATCGATAGAGTCAAACATTCAAGGAAATGGACATCAGCTTTGGTTGATACAAACAGACACCACTAGGAGATAAGAGCCGACATTCGATAGAGACAAAATCCAATAAGACAAAATTCATCAGTAGTTGGATAAGACAAAATCTAGGAGATGCAATGAGAATATGAGATTGTTGGGCGCATGAGATTATTTGAAGAAAAGACAAAATTGGAAATGTTGGAGACCTGTTGGGACTTGTTAGTGTGGCAGCCTACCTCTAGAAGAGCGTTGATTTTAGGAAAGAAGAGTAAGACAAATTCAAATAAAATACCAATCGCTGAGTCAACATATATTTTCCAGCTTGTGTCTTCTCTATCATATTAGCGATTAAATCATAGAGGAAAGCATAGTTTAAAGGAGCTACTTGGTAATTTGGAGACAAATTGAACAAATTGGAAAGGACGTAGGTCTCTTGGAAAGCGGTTTTGACGTGAAGCAGTAAAAAAAACAAATATCAAGGGTGCAGAAAGGGCGAATTCCCAGATAAGACAAATAGAATGTGCCTTAGTTAAGACAAATAGAGGATTCAAATCATATTTTTCCTAAAAGCTATCGCCACCATTGTAGAAAATCGGGTCTTGGATTGTAATGTCCCCTTCTCAAATGTGATTGCTTCAGTTGACCGTTGGCCTATTCTGGAGACCCGTAGGTTACTCAGAGGGTGAAATTAGGGTTTCCTATTTTTGAGGAGGTGGTTGCTTGAAGTTTGGAATTTGGATTGCGGATTCTTTCTGGGTTTTCAGAGAGCTTCGCAGTGGTGTAGACCGTTTGGTGTTCTGAGCAACTTCATGAATTTACTATTTTTAGTAAATTCTATTTTTGGCAGTGGACGGGTTGGTTTCAGCCAGTTGGTCCTCTCCTTTAGGCGATTCAGTTGGTATTGATGTTTATGGATTTTTGGGGCATTTTTATGGAGAGATAAGTTATTTTCATATTATAATGTTATATTTAATATGATACCCCCCTTGGCCTAGCATTATAACTTTATGTTGTTTTAAAAAAGGGGACTTTATGGGTGAATGCCTCATTTGAAAAGATTAAATAAATCAAAGGTTCAAAAATTCTTAAGGAGAGTTGGACGCCAACTTGAAGGGAAGACTATTTTAATGAAAAAAGTGAATATTATTGCTTCTTTGAAAATGGACGCCACCTTCGAGGCAAAAGAATCAACTGAAATTTGAATTGCCTTGACTTCTGTTTTTGGCGCACCTTCTAGAGACTTCTGGAGATTCTCTTCAAGCTTATAAAAGGAGACCTCTTCTCTTCAGTTGATTATCTCATATTTTTAGTAAAGTTATGCTGCCGAAATGGTGACAGATTGCTTTGAGGAAAGCACACCTCCTAGCTTGGCTCATCTTGTTGCTTGAAAGATAGCAACTAGTTGAGAGGTAGATTGTAGTGAGTTTGTTTTCATCATTGCATTTGAGTTCCTAGCATATCAGCTCAGTTTCCTTGCATTTAGTCATGTTTTTGGAGTTGCTGAATATCACAGCTGATTGTATGATTTGCTCATATCTCTTGAAATAAAAATACTATTGTTCTGGGTATTGCATCATCCTTTCCTATATGTGGGGCGACCATTCAAGCAAATTTGCAGATTTTATTATGGTGTCTATGATTTTATCAAGGCAAATTGCCCTTTCTTGAGGGCCGTACCATCTGGAGGAGCCTTGGAATTTGTGTAGGAAATATAGGTGGTTTTAAGCTGTGGTTTCTTCATTGGGAATTGGGCGCCATTGTCTTTAGGGGCTATTGCATTTCGTTTCATGAGTTTTGGATGTGTGGGGAGTGATTTATGTGCATTTTAGTGAGTTTTAGTAATGCTGGTTACTTCAATTCAGTTGCTGGTCTGATATATCAGTCTTAGATAATTGCAGATTTGAGAGGTGTTTGAGTCTAAAGAGTCTTGTTAAGCATTGAGGGAATCATATCTAGTAGTTGCAGCATGAGAGGTCTTTTCATATTGGGTTTTGGCAAACATTCTGACATATTGTAAGCTGATTAGTAGTACTATCAGCATTTCTCCTCTCTATCTTTCATTTACTTTATTGTACTTCCCGCTGCATAACTGGAAGAGGCTGGCTTGCTGCTTATTTACTTTTAGTTAGTAGTTGTAGGGACCCTCTGACCATATGCTCGCCATCACTCGGCGCCATCCTTGGTTAGAGTTCCTTCAGCTCATCTTGCATTAGATCCTCTGACCATATGCTCGTCTGTCCTAGACGCATTCTTGGTTAGAGTTCCCTTCCAGTTTGCATCTGCATCAGATCCTCTGACCAAATGCTCATGCCTTGCCCACATCGGGATCCTGGTGTACATCCTGGTTAGAGTTGCTTTCTGCATCGTTTTGGTTTAGAGCTAACCTTAATGGGTGCGTGTTGATTGTAATTGAAATTGGAAAAATAAAAAAAATTTGGTCCGGATCTTTACATGGATGCTTGCCTACTCCAAGTTTAGATAAAGACAAATGAAAGAGGCGATCAAGAGTGAATAATAATGTTTTGTAGCACGACATATGGGCATTGTAACTGTGAATAACATGCAAGTTATAATAAAAAATTGTCATTGTAACTTCAAATAAGCGTTAGAATCAGTCTCCTATTCATATTTGGGTCAATTTCTGAAAATGTTTAAGTCTGTTACAAATTGGTGAGTGTTGAAATCATGTGAATCAAACCTTTGTAATGTTCATTTCATCCTATGAAAGCTACAGTACGGTCTGAACTATAATTGCTGTTAGCAATTAGATTACTACCATTGTTGATATGGTTGCTGCATCTCTCCGGGATAGTCCACACTTTGCACCATTCTGATATTGTTATAAGGATCGAAATCCTGCCTGCTGGTGTGGTATGAGAGGTGGAAGAATTGCAGCTCATCTTCAGCTTCTTTGGCTGCTGGCAAGGATGGACAAACCTCGTTTGAATTTCCCATGGTGATCGGGAAGTCTAACCCTCCTTTCTTCTTCTTTTTCTGAATTCTATCATAGGCAATGAGTTGCCTAGATACTTCTAACATTACCATTCTATCTGTGGGGTATCTTGGCAGTCTATATAGATATGATGTGAACCCCTACAGCCTGATATAGGTGAACTTTGGAAATTGGATAAACCAATATCCATATTCTTTGATCAATTCCTTAGCCTCCTTTGATACTCTTTGTTGAGTCCTCCGTTGAGGAGTCCTGGCTATATGCATGGTGAAGGCATTGTTCACCCTTTTGTAGCTGGAGGTACTGTTCAGGTGCAATTGTGGGCAAGCCTCGTAAATTTTGAACTGTTTAGGACCACACCCAATTGGCTCCTTATAAGTTATTCCCCTATACTTAGTCATTTGAGCCAACATATATATCACATATGAGCTCATGTAGAACGTCTTAGTTCTCCTCAAATTCCTGAACTGTTCATCCAAATTGTCACTTATCATTCTTGCCTAGTCTACACATTCTTTCCCTTCTAGCACAATCCCAATGAATTAAAACATCTATGGCTTGAAGATGTATTATTGAAGGCTTCCACTCACTCGGCTGAGCATCATTATGAGGTCGCAATACTCTTGCTTCACATCATCTGAGATAATTTGCTTGGGGAGCCTGGTGCGAGGAGGCCTGGGCTTCTATTTGGCGACTCCACAGGAAAGTGTTGAAAAACACTTTAAGAACCTTAGCTAATCTTTCTCAAAACATCATACGGAGATGAAACTTACTCAAAAGGGGAGAAGAATCCGATATTGGATCAAAACACCTTCATCCAAGATTCTCTAAGTGTATGTATGCATTCATTCCATCTCTAAACCATCTTGACCTCCGAAATTGGCCATGGCAAGCTATATAAGTATCTTAACTTCAAAAGCATCCTAGACATTGCCTCGCTGCTAGTCAAGCGTCCATATCCCCTACGAGGTTGTCGCTACAATTCCCACAAATATTGCTCCATTGCTGGTCAGGCGTCCATAGCCTCGATGGAGTTATCCATATGTTCCCAAAACGAATATTCAAAGTCTAATATTTCTTTCATTGTTCATTTCTTAGATATTTCTTTTTGGAAAAATTAATCTTTTCTTCCATATTGATTTTTTGTCAATTCCACAATTGGCTGGCAAGCAGTAAACCTTCCAATGGGTTTGGGAATTGTAGTGGCATTGAAGCAAGACGTAAAATTTTCACTTGCCATAACCTTTCCCAAGAAACCAAAATGACTTAGAGTAGTTGTTAAGTGGGTAGGGCATTATGATCCTTGGACTCATGTGTTAAGACACAATAACGGATTAACCTCCGGAGTCGAGCTTAATTCCAAACCGGATGATGACAAGAGGAAAACAACCTTGGCTTTCAAAATTTGTACAAATCCATAAAGCCTAGTGGAAAGAAACCAAGTTGTGCAAGGAAAATGTCATCACCCCCTTCGCAACGGGAAACTCCAAAATCTTTGCCCATTCCAAACCCAAAACCACTTGAGCGAACAACTCAAGGGAAGAAAAGCCAAACCAAAAACCCGAAGGGCAACAAACCAAAACCAAAACGGAACAAACCAAAACCAAAAGAGCAACCTAATCTAACTATGTACAAAGTAGGTCCCTGGAGGGAACCTATGCTTGGAAATAATGCTTGAGGAATTGCCCATTGACCGGAAATGGGATATCCTCTCCTGTCAGTGTCCTTAACTTGAATGCATTATCTCCTAGGCTCTCAAAAATTTGATAAGGGCCTAGCCACAACTTGTCGAACTTGTCATGATTACCTTTCTTTTCATGGGCCTTGTCCCAACATAAGACTAAGTCGGAAATCCAGAAGGACTTGATCTTAGCTTGCTTGTTGAACCATCTTTTCACAACTCCTTGATGCTTAGCCAAATTCTTCAATGCTTCATCTCCTTCTCCTCCAAATGCATCAATTGGGACAACCTAGTTTGAATCCGGTCCTCTCCTTTGAGATATTCTTGAATAAATTGAAGAGTCAGGATCCTCAGTTGAACTGGGAAGACAGGGTCCTTTCCATAGACCAAATGACAAGGAGATGTCCCCAAAGAATTCTTCGTTCTGGTCCTGTTTGCCCACAAAGCAAACCTTAGCTACGTATGCCAATCCTTGGGGTTCTTATCTAGCAACTTCTTAATCGCATTGAGCAAGTTCTTGTTTGTGGACTTAGCTAATCCATTCCCCGGATAATAGTTGGAAGAGAACTTCAAAGTGATCCCATACTCAAATGCCCAGTTAGAAAACTTCAAAGATGAAAAAGCTGGACCATTATCACAAAGCAAAGCATGGGGGCATCCAAATCTTGTAATAATATTCTCTTCAATGAACTTAATCACCACGTCTGTCGTGCAAAGCTTAAGAGCTTGAGCTTCTATCCACCTGGTGCAATAATTTGTTGCTGTCAAAATGTACCTGTGTTGTGTTGAAGGTGGATTAATCATCCCAATTAATCCCCATTTTGCAAATGGCCTAACTTCAATCACTGGCTGCAAAGGAATAGCTAGATTCTTTCCCCTATCCACAGCTGTCTGACAGATATGGCAAGTTCTCACATGTTCATAAGCATCTCTAAAAAGTGTAGGCCAGTAATAACCAACCCTTGAAATCTGATGAGCTGTGGCTAAACCACCTCCGTGACCTGTTCCAAATCTCTTGTGAAAATACTCCATAAGTTGCTTGGCTTGTTCTTTGCCTACACATCTTAAATAAATTCCTTCATGATTTCTTCTATAAAGTATCGACCCCTAGAGCATAAATCTCTGGCTCTTCATCCTCAGGGCTCTTCGCTGCACCGGATTCAAATGTGGAGGGCATCTATGATTCAACAAATAATAAACTGTGTCGTCATACCATTCCCCTAGAGACACTTCTTCCAATACATATGTCTGTTGCACAAGTCTTGGTCCAGTCGTTGCAATTGTTTGTGCCAAAGACAGACCAATTTCATAGGTTGTATCTCGATATCATATTCTTGCAAAGTGGCGACCCACTTGCCTCTCCTTTCTCCTAGTTCATTCTACATCAATAGTGTCTTCACAGTGGCATTTGGAACTATAGCGTAGACCTTGCTTCTCAGGATGTAGTGTCTGAATTTCTTAACTGCTTTCACCAAAGCATAAGCCTGTTTTTCCACACTAGGATACCTCAACTCTGCATCCTTCAAAGGTGTACTCATGAAAGCTATTGGATGCTCATCTTTTTCTTCTGTTCTCTGGGTCGGTATTGCTGCGCAAGTATGTTCTGAAGCAAAGGAGTACAAATAGAACGACTTGGAATAATCGGGACTGACCAACACTGGGGCATCCACTATTGCCTGCTTAATTTCATCAAATGTTCTCCTAGCTTAAAGGGTCCAATCAACCTTCCCATTTTTCTTCAACATTTCATTCAATGGTCTTACAATTTCTGAAACCTGGTTATAAACTTCCTCACAAAATTGATCTTGCCAAAGAATGATTTCAACTCCTTCTAGCTTCCTGGCAAACCAATCTTTGAAATTGCCTCAATACGGTCTGGATCGATTGAGATTCCCTTTTCTGAGATAACGTGCCCTAGCAGCTTTCCTTCAATAACACCGAATATGCACTTCTTCGGATTGAGGGATACGTTGAATTTTCTGCATCTCTAGAAAATCTTCCTCAGATCCTTAATGTGGTCTTCTCTTCTTTTGGAAAACACGGTCAAATCATCCATATATATAATTATACATTTTCCAACTAAATCTCGGAAAGCAATGTCCATAGCCCACTTAAATGTGGCTCCAGCGTTGATAAGGCCAAATGGCATCCTGTATGCAAAAGTTCCCCATTTGGTGGTGAAGGATGTTTTCAGTTTGTTTGCCTCTTCTACCATCACCTGGTTGTATTCGGAGTAGCCATCTAGGAAGGACATCATTTGAGAGCCATTAACAATCTGTAATGCTTCATCCAATGATGGCAAGGGATAATTATCTTTTTTAGAAGCCCTATTTAAATTGCAAAAATCAGTGCACAACCTTATTTCACCATTCTTCTTTCTAACTGGAACTAGATTGGCAACCCACATCAAGTGCCTTACTGGAAAGATAATCCTAGTTGAAAGAAGCTTCTTGACTTCCTGATAGATTAATGGTTCCAACAGTGGGTTTACGAGCCTTTGCCTCTGTCTGAGTGCCTTACTGGAAAGATAATCCTAGCTGAAAGAAGCTTCTTGACTTCCTGATAGATTAATGGTTCCAGCAGTGGTTTTACGGGCCTTTGCCTCTGTCTGAATGGCTTACTTCCTGGCTTTAGTGGGATCATGTGTGTAATCAAGGAAGTATCATATGTTTTCAAATCTTCATAACCCCAGGCTATAACATCTAAAAATTCTTTCATTGCCTGTAAGATACCTTCTTTCTCTTCTGGTGTACAAACCTTACCAACAAACACATTCTTTACTCGTTCATTGGTCCCCAAATTGATGGCTTCGCACTCATCTCCCTGAGTGCTCTGATTTCTACTCAATCTGTTGGGATCGAAAAGTCTCTCAAATTCAACCATACCTCTGGGAATAACATTCGTCTTCCAATTTAGGATTCCTTCGGTATCAAACTCTGCTTCTTCAGTTTCTTCTTCGTCTATGATCTGTGCCTCGAACACACCAAGGCACGTGAGGAAATCTAGAATTTGCTTATCATCGTCAAACACTTGAAAATTCTTTATATTTTCAGGGATTGAGGGCATAGAGACCAATTCCACTGTAAATTTTTTCAAACCCTCCATGGCTAAATGCTCTAATGAACTAGCTGCTTGCACGAGAGAGTTGGCCACTGGATTCTTGGACTGGTAGACCTATTTGATGTTGAAAGCGTTGAAGCTCTCGATCAGGTCCCAGACTTTGTTGCAGTAACAATTTAATCTCCTATCATGGCAAGCGTATTGCTTCCTTACTTGGTGGACCACAATATCTGAATCTCCATAGGCATGTACAATTTTGGCTCCTTTTTGGATTGCGAGGATCAACTCGTGAATCAATGATTTTATATTCAGTGACATTATTAGTGCAGGAGAAGTGAAGTCTGTAAGCACCTAAATATGCTTCCCCTATTGGGTTGATAAGCTCAAATCCAGCTCCATTTCCTTTCTTAGACTTTGATCCATTGAATCTCAAAGTCCATACTTGATTTTCCACATGAGTACTGGAAGGCTGGATATGTGCACCCTCTTGATCACATGCTTTTGGAATGTTCTTTTCCACCATTGGCTTGATTTTCTCATCCTTCATTGATTTCTCCATGGAAGAGCTTCCCCCTTTATTAACCTCTTCACGTTCTTCTAAAGAGACTTGTGGAGCCATCTTTGAAATTTGCTCCAAGGCAATCTTGCACATAGCACATGTGATTTCTGAATGGAAAGCCTTGTGAATCCTACACCAATTAGGCAGTAGAAAATTGTTCATCAGTCTCCATCTGCTGAACATTCTCTCCTGAACCTCGAGCTTCCTGTTGAACTGGGTGAATCGCACTGCTGAAGAGGAAGGGAAGGATTCAAATGATGAATTGGCGCTAGAAGGAGGGCTATATTGAAGTAGAAAGGGTTTAGTTGGAGAAGAGTATCATTAATCAAGATGGTGCTACCACATAAAGGTATATTTCCGGTGTTGCAGCCAAATTTGGGGTTCAACGACGATCAGGAGGATATTCTTTCAGGATTGAACAATCTTGTGTGGAAATTTAAGAGGAACACAACTGAGTATATGCGAGTGACCTTCGTGTTGGAAGAGGAAGAAGAAAAGGCTATTCAGATTCAAGTTGCTATTGAAAGAGATTTGCTTAATAAGAGACAACCACTCTCTTCCGCACGTCGCCAATAGAAGAAGCAACTACATCTTGGAGCGTATTAGTTCATTCTCACCAGACAAGTTTAAAAGAATTTTGAGGTCTACACGCAGTTCATCCAAGGATTTTGTGGAGTTAGAGCTACCTACTAGAGCAAGATAGAAGAAGAAAGAAGTTCGATCAAGCGAAGAAGTTCCATCAAGCGAAGAAGTACCAAGCGGAGAAGAAATTTCAAGTTTATTTAGAACTCCACCTAGCGTTTCAAGGTTTGCTCAACTGAGATCGATTCAAGCTATTGTACCAGTGATTATTCAGCAACAACAACCCATCCAACCTATTATTCGACAACAACCAATCCAAGCTATTGTACATCAGCAGTAGCAACTAGTTCAAGCGATGGCTCAACCGGCTCCAAATGGTGCTACTTGGTTGGTTAACAACCCGTCTCCATTGGAATTTGCTAATTACCATGACATGCCGAAGAATCCAGATAATTTCTGCACTAAGTTCCATGTCAATGATGTGAATCGCACTGCTGAAGACCACATCAAGATGTTTGAAGATCACTTACGCAACAGGTAGATTGCATATGGGGACGTGGCTTGTAGGCTATTTCCATTTTCCTTGGGAGAGGAAGCTCATTATTGGTTTATTCACCTACCAGTTGGATCAATAAGGTCATGGGAGCAAATGAAAGATGCCTTCATTGGAAAGTTTGGTATACCTATTAGTCCTGTAGAGCTTTATCGTCAGTTTGTAGAAGTGAGAAGGCAGGACAAAGAGCCCATTCACGCCTTCAACAATAGGTTTCAGAAGGCTTTCACAAGGTTGTGTGCCCCCTATGTTATTGTTGATGCCAGGGAGAATTAATATTCAGCTTTGGATCCTTTGACTGCAATGTTCGTGAGGCAATCTCACCCCACTCCGGCTAATATGAACCAAGCTTATGCTAAAGCTGTTGAAGTAAGTTGGAGTTAAGGACAAAACATAACTGGGCCCTCACTATACACTGGCCTAATTACGACAAACAATCAAATGCAAACACTTGGCTTGGCATGGAATCAACAAGTTCCAATGCTAAATGCGATTCCTTAGCCAGCTTATCAAGTATCAACACCATCAAATCAGTTAGTTCTCTACCCTAGGATGCCTTTGTCCCAGGCACAAGCAACACAACCTGCTTATCTCCAAAGCATAGTGCCCCCATCGAAAACCCAAGAAGAGAAAGATGAAATGAAAGACTTAATAGAGCAAGTGAAAAGGCTGTCAACTGAGGTGACTTACCTCAGAAATCAAAACAATCAGATTCAAGCCATGTAGCAAAATTATCAAGCACATCAAGGTGCTAACGGAGGATATCAAAATCAAGAAATTTCCACCAGCTTCAACAAATGGTCCCGTGGGGACGCCAGAGTTTCAAATGCCTTCGGAGGCTCATGCCACATATGCATCACTAGAGGAACCTCTTAGCAGATATGGTTATATTTTTCTGCCTCTTAACAATAGTGTCCTGGTAGAGGGAAAAAGGGAGGTGCAAGCCTTTCAGTCAATTGGAGGTGGAGCTCCTCGAGTTTATTAGAGGAACTATCAAAAGAATGAACCTCTAACTACATCAACGCCTCCAAATAATTTTACAACTCCCCCACATCCAAATGCAAGTAAATAATTGTGGAATGTGGTGGTTGAATTGAGCAAGCTTCGTGAATCCATAGCACTAGTGGGCTCATTGATGGTGGGTTCGCCTTGTGTGGTCAACTGGAATAGTTTGGACTTAACTTCAATTATGATTTACATGTTGGTATGCGTCGTCGTGATGGTGACTTCATGTTGAATTGTAATATGAATATTTCTAGTTACTCCTTTGAAGATTGCACCAGTTTTGTGGAAGCTGTCCAAGGTGAGGCAAAACAAAGTTTGGTTGAAGTTTGTAAGAATTGATCTCCACATCCTGCGCCTAGGGTAGATCAGAATTTTCTTAATCCTTGCAGCCATTCAAATTCAATACTTTTTGGTTAGCTTAGGAAACTTGAGCTTCATTGACAAATCTACCGAATCTTGAAAAATCCCTTTCTCTCGAGTGAACAATTGCGTAAGTCCCCTTGAAATACCAACAATCACATCAAACCGAGTCTATGTCCACTACATAAAGGAACCTTGGAGTTGAATGCATGATCTTTTCCAATCTTAGCATGCAGGAGATTTTGATCAAGAGAGGATAGAGTGACTGTTGGAAAGAGGAAGGAAACATTCACTCGAGCTTCATTGACAAATCTACCGAAAGATCATAGATTGATCCTATGGCATAGTTGATTTGCCTAGGGCGTCCTTGAAAGTCTACGTCCTACCTAAAAAGAGTTGTCATTGCTTGTGATTTCATCTTTTATTGTGGGTAGTTAGTAAGGTTTCTTCGTCCTTCAAATTCACATAGAATCTTAAAGTAGAACTTAGAGTAGAATAGATTTCATTTCATGCAAGTAAATAATGAAACAATTTTGGACTAGAAATTGCTTGAATTAACAAAGGAGATGATTACAATATATAGAGGAGGTAGATCACTGTAGACATTTAAGATGTCTAGCTACCTCACCTACTAACTACTGTAGCAATAGTAGTATTGACCATTAATACAAGTAGAATATAATATTCTAACACCCTCCCTTAATGGTCAATCGTCTAACTAGCCTACAGAAAACAATCTCCAGGTCGGTTGGTCACAAATTCTTCAGAACACTCTGTTGCTATGGAGACCCTCCCTGGATCTGCAGAATGTTGATGACCAAAAACCATCCAAAATAAAACAAAGAAGGTTGCCCCTTCTTTAGAATGCTCTGCAACAAGAGACAAGAGCCTGCCACTGACTCTGCCACGTGAGAGGAGTCCGCCACTAACCCTCCCAGAATCTGCAGAACTACTGACCAGAAGTCATCACAAAATGTCCAACCTGACGTTGAATAACAAAGCTGTTCCTCCCTATCGCTAGAGACACACCAAGAACAACAGCCACGATTTTGAGGAAAAATCGGCAAACCATCGAAACTTTTGCAGATGAGCATGACGCTCGAGAATAGACTGCAAGAAGCCAGATGTGCAGATGTTCGCCCCAGCAACTCTAGGTGCGACAAAAACAGACTGCAACAAACCACGATTTTTGAGGAAAAAATCGCCAAACCCAAGATTACAAATCATCGTTTTTTTCGGAAAAAATGGTAAAAACCAAAGAATCCCACGCATTTTGCGAATTACAGAAACCCAAAAAGTAGCTGGCACGGAATCCGAAACACGGATCAGCATACAAAACATCGTTTTTAAGGAAAAAACGGTAAAACCCTTAAGAAACCAGAGAGTCTTCCTGTACAACAGAAACCCTGACTAGGGTAAATAGGAACTGACCTTTAATTTTTGAGGAGAAAATTATAAACCCTTGAGCCAGATTTTTTTTTTTTTTTAATAATAAGGGAAAAAATATTTAAAAAACCCAACAAAGAAATCTCACGCAACACTGCGAATTACAGAAGCCCAGAAACAGGTAGCCATCAATTGTCGGCTGAAAAACAGAGGGTTTGTAACCCTAGCCGCTAGAACAGATCTACATAGAGATCGAGGCACGGAAAACGAGGTACCCAGAAAAATCAGACGACAACCCATTTGAGATTGCAAAAAACCCATCAGGAATCTCCAGTTAGAAAAAATTTCGACTTGATCTGAAGGGTCAAAACCCTAGCCGAAAATCGCAAAAGCCCTAGCCGCCATTAATGAACCCGAAACTTGTAGAATTTTTTTGAAAAACACGGGTTATAATCTCCAAGGGTTCTAAACACGCGGGTCATTTTTGAATAGTCACACAAGAATTTTCGTGCTCCACGAACTTCAGAAAACGCACGCACACATAGAAAATGCGTGCCCAGCAGAGAAAATCGCGACTTCAGAAAAAAATGCGATTAAAAAATGCGTTTTCAGAGCGAAAAATACACACGAGGGCACAGAGAGCCGACCACGAACTGAAAAACAGGTCACCCTCGAAATTTTTTCAGAAAACAGGTCCACTAACATGCGAACAGGTCCAGATACAAGCAAAAAATTGCGGCTCCAAGTCTTTGAAAGTAACACGCGCCAGAAGAAAAAAACGGCCCTTGAGAAAAACACGCGAACGAACATTTGAAAGCTTTGACCAGAACACGCAATACGAATTTTTTTCATGAATTACAGACATATTAAAAAATGTCCAAAAACAAAGAGCCTTCCCAGAATCCTGAGCCCTCTCGTGAGGGAGACGAGCTCAGTATGGCTCTGATACCATGAAACAGTTTTGGGCTAGAAATTGCTTGAATTAACAAAGGAGATGATTACAATATATAGAGGAGGTAGATCACTGTAGACATTTAAGATGTCTAGCTACCTCACCTACTAAATACTGTAGCAATAGTAGTATTGACCATTAATACAAGTAGAATATAATATTCTAACAAATAATTGTGGAATGTGGTGGTTGAATTGAGCAAGCTTCGCTAATCCATACCACTAGTGGGCTCATTGATGGTGGGTTCGTCTTGTGTGGTCAACTGGAATAGTTTGGACATAACTTCCATTATGATTTACATGTTGGTATGCGTTGTTGTGATGGTGTCTTCATTGTAATCTGAATATTTCTAGTTACTCCTTTGAAGATTGCACCAATTTTGTGGAAGTTGTCCAAGGTGAGGCAAAGCAAAGCTTGGTTGAAGTTTGTAAGAATTGATCTCCACATCCTACGCCTAGGATAGATCAAAATTTTCTTAATCCCTGCAGCCATTCAAATTTAGTACTTCTGGTTAGCTTAGGAAACTCGAGCTTCATTGACAAATCTACCGAATCTTGAAAAATCCCTTTCTCTCGAGTGAACAATTGCGTAAGTCCCCTTGAAATACCAGCAAATCACATCAAGCCAATTGAGTCTACGTCCACTGCATAACCTCGTTTGAATTTCCCATGGTGATCAGGAAGTCTAACCCTTCTTCTCCGCTTGGCGTATTTCATCACGTGTCTTAGAAACTTTTCATCTTGCCTGCCAGGCGCATATCACATCTATCAATCTATTCATGTTAGACGTAATGCCATTGGAATAAAGAAATTTTGATCAAGAGAGGATAGAGCACCTCTATGAAGAGTGGACTTTTTGTAGAATTTGTTAGAGAGATTGATCCTATGGCATTACTTTGGCATAGGAACGCAAAATTCAGAGGAATAGAGAGAGATCAAGCATAAAATGAATGATGACCGGAACAATGTGTTCTTTCCTCATTCAACCCTCCTCTTAAGATTCCTTCTCTACCAACACAGAATAAAGTTTCCAACGGTCACTCTATCCTCTCTTGATCAAAATCTCCTGCATGTTAAGATTGCGAAAAATCATGCATTCAACTCCAAGGTTCCTTTATGCAATGGACGTAGACTCAGTTGACTTGATGTGGTTTGTTGGTATTTCAAGGGGACTTACGCAATTGTTCACTTGAGAGAAAGGGATTTTTCAAGATTCAGTAGATTTGTCAATGAAGCTCGAGTTTCTTGAGCTAACCAGAAAGTACTGAATTTGAATGGTTGCAGGGATTAAGAAAATTCTAATCTACCCTAGGTGCGGGATGTGGAGATCAATTCTTACAAACTTCAACCAAGCTTTGCTTTGCCTCACCTTGGACAGCTTCCACAAAACTAGTGCAATCTTCAAAGGAGTAACTAGAAATATTCAAATTACAATTCAACATGTAAACACCATCACGGCGATGCATACCAACATGTAAATCATAATAGAAGTTAAGTCCAAACAATTCCAGTTGACCACACAAGGCAAACCCACCATCAATGAGCCCACTAGTGGTATGGATTAGCGAAGCTTGCTCAATTCAACCACCACATTCCACAATTATTTACTTGCATGAAATGAAATCTATTCTACTCTAAGTTCTACTTTAAAATTCTATGTGAATTGGAAGGACGAAGAAACCTTGCTAGCTACCCACAATAAAAGATGAAATCACAAGCAATGACAACTCTTTTTATTATAGGAGTGTTCACAACAATCTCTTACAAAACTTTCAATTGAGAACTTTCCTTCCTCTTCCTATCTATCAATCTATCAATCTATGCTATGCCATCAATCTCTCTCTATTCCTTCTTTGCTATTCTATATGCTATCAATCTCTCTCTATTACTTCTCTACTATTCTCTATTCCTGTCTAGCATGCGGTAATAAATGAGCACAAAATGTCCAATCTCTATTACTTCTCACGATTGGGAAGTGCTTCTTGGCATGCTAGACTTGGACATATAAATTATAGAAAATTACGAGACATGTTTAAAATGAATATAGTTAGAATTATTCTTTCTTTGGCTGCAAGTCTTGGGTGGCATGTTCATCAAATGGATGTCAAAAATGCTTTCTTAAATGGAGATTTATATAAAGAAATATATATGGATCAAGCACCAGGTTTTGTAGATCAGCAACATCCTAATTTTGTTTGCAGATTAAAGAAGTCACTTTATGGACTTAAACAAGCACCAAGAGCATGGAATGAGAAGATTGATAGGTATTTTCAGCTTCATGGGTTTAAAAAATGTAAATCAGATCCAAATCTTAATGTGAAGAGAGTGCAAAATGAAATTATTCTTGTTGCAGTTTATGTGGATGATTTACTCATAGCTGGACCAAATATTGGGTTAATTAATGATTTAAAATCAGATCTTAAAGGGGCATTTCAAATGAGTGATTGGGTGAACTAAATTATTTTCTTGGCTTGCAAATTAGTAGGCTTCATGATGGGTTGTTTATCTCTCAAACAAAATATGCTTTGGATCGTTTAGAAAAATTTAAAATGGTTGAATGCAAGCCAACCTCTACTCCTTTCCAATTTGGAGTTAAACTTACTAAGGAATGTACCTCCAAGAAGGTGGATGCTACTTTATAGACAACTTGTTGGTAGCTTGGTTTATCTAACCCATTCTAGACCAAACATTTGTTTTGCAGTCAATATGGTATCTAGATTTATGCAGGAACCGAAAGAAAGTCATTGGTTGGTTGCCAAAAGGATTTTGCGATACATTCGTGGAACTATTTACTATGGCATACATTATAGTTACAAGTTCTCAGTTTCTTTGATTGGCTTTATAGATTTAGACTGGGGAGGTGATATAGATGATAGGAAATCTATTGGTGGTTATATTTTTCAGCTTGGGTTAGGTCCAATTACATGGAGCAGCAAAAAACAAATTACATCATTATCTTCATGTGAAGCAAAATATAGAGCAGCAAAAGAAACAGGCAAGGAAGTAGTTTGGATTCATAATCTTCTATTTGAGCTTGGTTTTCCACAAAATTCAGCTAGTACAGTGTATTGTGATTCAATACACTATACTAGCATAAAGTTCAATTGAGCAGATTCCAATCTATTCCAATATGGCATACTTGATGCAAAATCAAGAGGCTTTGAATAAACTTGAAATTTCTTCTCCACTTGGC
Organism: Sequoia sempervirens; assembly: GCA_007258455.2. Lineage (NCBI taxonomy): Eukaryota > Viridiplantae > Streptophyta > Pinopsida > Cupressales > Cupressaceae > Sequoia > Sequoia sempervirens. The sequence goes on along the minus strand of VDFB02000003.1, from coordinate 165,097,954 downwards.
CAATCATGCAGGTTATTTCTGAGCCAACTATAAAAGGGGCATTCCCCCCTCATTTGTGTATATAGCATATAGAATAGCAGAGAAGGAATAGAGATTGATAGCATAACATAGATTGATAGATAGGAAGAGTAAGGAAAGTTTTCAATTGAATGCTTTGTAAGAGATTGTTGTGAACACTCCTATAATAAAAAGAGTTCTCATTGCTTGTGATTTCATCTTTTATTCTGGGTATCTAGCAAGGTTTCTTCGTCCTTTCAATTCACATAGAATCTTAAAGTAGAACCTAGAGTAGAATAGATTTCATTTCATGCAAATAAATAATTGTGGAATGTGGTGGTTGAATTGTGCAAGCTTCGCTAATCCATACCACTAGTGGGCTCATTGATGGTGGGTTCGCCTTGTGTGGTCAACTAGAATAGTTTGGACTTAACTTCAATTATGATTTACATGTTGGTATGCATCGTCGTGATGGTGTCTTCATTGTAATCTGAATATTTCTAGTTACTCCTTTGAAGATTGCACTAATTTTGTGGAAGTTCTCCAAGGTGAGGCGAAGCAAAGCTTGGTTGAAGTTTGTAAGAATTGATCTCCACATCCTGCACCTAGGGTAGATCAGAATTTTCTTAATCCCTGCAACCATTCAAATTCAGTACTTTCTGGTTAGCTTAGGAAACTCGACCTTCATTGACAAATCTACTGAATCTTGAAAAATCCCTTTCTCTTGAGTGAACAATTGCATAAGTCCCCTTGAAATACTAGCAAATCACATCAAACCAATTGAGTCTACGTCCACTGCATAAACACCCGATCAATGAAAGAAGTACCAAGATTGATGGGAAATTCAAACGTCCACTATCGATTATAGTAGATTTGACTTCATAGATTTCATGAAAATCATAATCGAAGTTTGAAGAAGAATCCTAATTCCAAAGATATCTACAAAATTTCTCAGCTTAGATGAAAATCATAATTCCAGACAGACTCTATATGAACCGGACTTTATGCAACACTTAGCACTTAGCGCGTCCGTGTGTAAGGGACGCATTTCATATAAATTACAACATTTTTAATCCCTACAACCATTCAAATTCAGTACTTTTTGGTTAGCTTAGGAAACTCGAGCTTCGTTGACAAATCCTCCAAATCTCAAAAATCCCTTTCTCTTTGAGTGAACAATTGTGTAAGTCCCCTTGAAATACCAGCAAATCACATTAAGCCAACTGAGTCTATGTCCACTGCATAAAGGAACCTTGTAGTTGAATGCATGATCTTTCACAATCTTAACATGCAGGAGATTTTGATCAAGAGAGGATAGAGTGACCGTTGGAAACTTTATTTTGTGTTGGTGCAATCATAAAACACCCGTCGACAAAATCATGCAAGGGGCATTGACAAAGAATAGATTTCATTTCATGCAAGGAAGGGATGCCCCGATTGGGACGCCCACTATCTATCAACAAAATTTCATAGTTTAGATGAAAATCATAATTCCAGGATCAATCCTATGGCATAGATTGATCCTGTGGACGTTTGAATGACAAGCAATGACAAAGAATAGATTTCATTTCATGCAAGGAAGGGATGCCCCTTTTATAAACCCTTTTATTCCATTGGAATAGAGAGATTGATCCTATGGCATACTTTATTCAGAATCTCTCTAACAGATTCCGGTCATAGAGGTCTTCTCTGAATTTTGGAATATATATCCTATGTCAAAGTAATGCCTGGCTAAGAAGGGAACCCAAAGTATGCCCTAGGCAAGATGTTAAGATGCGCTTAAAACATGAGAAAGATACGTCTAGCACTCAAGATAGAATATGCGCCCGAAGAAGAATGAGATGTTATCAAAAAACGTCCAAGGCAAGAAAACGTGAGCACACCCCTCCAAATGCGCCCTAGGGGGAGAAGTTTAAAAGAATTTTCTAAGGCATTGAGCAATGAAGACCTCCCCTCATATGCGCCTAGCACACAAAAGTCTAAATGCGCCCTCAAGGTGAGAATTTTTCTAAGGCACAAACATGAAAGCACTAGGGGTAAAATGCGCCCTAAGAAGAGAAGGTGGAGAATTTTTTTAAGGCATGGGATATCAAATGTACAACATGAATATGCGCCCAAGGAGGTAATAAGAAGAAGGTGCCTAGAAAGTTTCTAGGGCAAAGAAAAATGAATGAGACCTATAATGTCCCCATTTTCGTGAGCATCAAAGTTTGTAAGGATTATCCTATCATTTGACCCTCATAGGCTAATAGTTACGGATAGAGGGTCTTTTGTGGTAGTTACTCGGTGATTTGGGACATTACTCCTCAACTGGATTCAGGTTTTGACCTTTGCACAGGTTATTTTACTCAGTTTGGCACACTTACTATTTTGGGAGAGTCAGGGTTTCCAATAATAGTAGGGCACCTGAACAGAGCATATTTGTAGTAACAACCTTTGATTGGACCTTTGCAGTTGTTTATGGACTCATTTGTGTGTACTTACTATTTATAGTAAGTCAGCTATCAGGAGTTACTATCTTTGGTAGGGTGCTTGATCATTTGGAATTTGGCAAAATTGACCTTGGTTTCAATTGGCATGGCTAACGGATGAATATTTATGGAGATATTAATATTTAATGTGTCATTAATGATTTTAATTTAAAAGTTAATAATATAAAGTTATATTATAACTTTATATTAAAAGGGGGGCCAATGACACATAATTTAAATGATAAATGTTATTAATTGTCTAGGCATAATAACCAAGGTGATAAATTATAAAAGTGACAAATATTAAAAGTTTTATTTTAAATGGCCAAACTTCTAGAAAGTTCGACTTTCTTCATGAGGAGTTATAAAAACTTTCAAAGGGCAAAAGTAAATCATTCTATTGATCATTTGACTTTGTCTAAAAACTTGAAAGCTTTGGAGTTTGTAAGAAACAAGGTTTTCTGCAGATTACCAGCCATTGGAGAATGAAAACTCTTCGATGTGCAGCAATCTGAGGTTGTGAGAGATCACCTGAAGTTTGCTAATCAGTGTGGCTTCATTCAGGAGTCATATTTGTGCTTCATTAGAGAAGAAATTCAGAAGTTTACCAAGGTTTTAAGTGCAGATCATAATTATTGAAGATAAATATCATTGGATATATTTATTGCTGTTAACCATCTCCTTCAATGGCACGTGGGGTTTATTGTGCATTGTTTGAAGTGTTTATCTTCAGAATATTCAAGGGGTTTGAGAGTGCATAACTCAGATTTTTGAAGAAACAAATATTGAAGGACATTTTTTGCTGTCTACATCATTTCCATCAGCACGTGGGAAGTATACAGAGGCTGTACTATTGCTGCTAGGGCCATATAGAATCATCTAGTGGCTGGGTGTGTTCTTCATAGGCTGAAACGCCTATGGTATTGTTGAGCATGTCATCATTGGGGACGACAAGGTCATAGTTTAATATCAGCTGCAAAATCAAGGAGGAGAAGACTGGATTATGTGTTGGGCATCCAAAACAGTGAACTGCTGTAGCTAATCAGAGGATTTCAAGGAATGTTTACCTGTGAGTTCATAAATTGTAACTCCTAGATTTTCTGGGTATTGTTGTTTTAGATAATAGGGGATATTTTATGAACTGGGTTGTCAATACATTATGAAAATACTGAGTATTTAAGCTGGTATAAAAATATGGAATTTTCAGCTGTGTATTTCCAATGCAATTTCAGTTTTGAGTAAAAAAATTATTATTGCAACATCTCCTATTTTGCTGCATTATATTGTTGTATCAAACCATTGCCAATATATGACAAACACTTATCAAAACAAACCAAACAAGGTAGAAAATTTTTGTTAGCAAGTGTCCACCTGGGGTGGGACACTACAAGACCCTAGGGAGTGCGCCCAACAAGGAGTCCCTAAATGTGCCCTTGAGGAGATTAAAATTCGTTTAAGGCATTGAAATGAGAGAACACTCCCAAATGCGCCTCAGCTCAATGAGGGGTGAATGCGCCCCAAGGAGGAATGAAAGGAGGATGAAAATATTTTCTAGGGCACATAATTTGAACACACCCCTCCAAATGTGCCCAAGTAGAGACAAGGCAATATGCGCCCTCAAGATGATATGAAATGAACACATAACACCCCTCAAATGCGCCATGGCAAAGTTGGGTGAGAAATTTTCTAAGGGAGGAAATATGAAGCACAAGAAGGTAAATATGCCTTGAGATGAATATCCTAAGGCTGGAAAAATAATGAGACCCCCTCAAATGTGCCCAAAGGAGGAGATGTGATATGCGCTTGGCAGGCAAGATGAAAAGTTTCTAAGACACATGATGAAATATGCCCATGTTAAGGGGAAAACTTTCAAAGTTGGAGATATTAAAAATTAAATAATTCCCCACGAAGTTGTTTGAGATGACTGTTACAAGTAGTTAAAAGGGGAAATTTGAATTATGCAAGGGAAGGAATCTCCAACAAAGGAAAATTTTATGACGACTGGGACCCATCTCGGTGACATCTCGCCCATCTCCTCACCAAGGTTAGAAATTGCCAAGTAGTGGAAGTCAAATCTACTATAATCGATAGTGAGCAAGTCAAATCTATGAAATTCATTGACAAATCTACTATAATCGATAGTGAGAAAGTTAAATCTATGAAATGGAATGATTTGATTGATCCTAAGAAACACAGCAGTCCCACTACCTAATTGGTTTGAATAAACTTGAAATTTCTTCTCCGCTTGGTACTTCGCTTGATCGAACTTCCTTCTTCTTCTGTCTTGCTCTAGTAGGTAGCTCTAACTCCACAAAATCCTTGGATGACACCTTGGACAGCTTCCACAAAACTGGTGCAATCTTCAAAGGAGTAACTAGAAATATTCAGATTACAATTCAACATGAAGACACCATCACGATGACGCATACCAACATGTAAATCATAATCGAAGTTAGGTCCAAACTATTCCAGTTGACCACACAAGGAGAACCCACCATCAATGAGCCCACTAGTGGTATGGATCAACGAAGCTTGCTCAATTCAACCACCACATTCTACAATTATTTACTTGCATTAAATGAAACCTATTCTACTCTAAGTTCTACTTTAAGATTCTATGCGAATTGGAAGGACGAAGAAACCTTGCTAGCTACCCACAATAAAAGATGAAATCACAAGCAATGACAACTCTTTTTATTATAGGAGTGTTCACAACAATCTCTTACAAAGCATTCAATTGAAAACTTTCCTTCCTCTTCCTATATATCAATCTATCAATCTATGCTATGCTATCAATCTCTCTCTATTCCTTCTCTACTATTCTATATGCTATATCTATTTATATATATATGCACAAATGAGGGGGGATGCCCGTTTTATAGTTGGCCAATTCCAATGGACGACTCAGATTAAATTACAATGAACGATCTAGATTGAACCACATAAGCCCTAGTCAAGATTCTGCCCTAAAAATGACCAGAAAATGGGTGGGGTAATAAATTAGCACAAAATTTCCACTCTCTCCCTTTGACCACTATGGGCATTTAATGCCCACTATCATCTAGAAGATTCTCATCCAGAAACGCTTTCCCATTGTTCTTCTCTCTGACTACAAACTTGATGAATTTGGTCAACACTGCCTCATCTTCTTGAACTGAGATGGGTGGAATATGGTTGAGCTGAAATTCGAGCACCGTGACCGCCTGCCCCTGTCGAGTGCAAGATTTTCCCCAAGCAACCAAGGCATCTTGAGTGCTTTGAATGATATTGGAGAAGGTCGAAATATTCTCAAAATCTACTTGTGCAAATGACTTTACATCCAAAAATAAAGGCTCCAATCTGTTCTTCAGGCCATTCTCAGTCACCTCCTCTGGAGTCAGTCTTTTAGCAAATAGGGCTTCAAGTGTGTTCAAGACTCCTTCCTGAATATTTCCCATAGCCTTTCTAACTCTAACAGATTTTGCCTGTGTTGTATCAAAGAAGCCTCGACCTGTGAATGTTGAAGAATACCAACCCGGGAAATCATATCTATCACCCTTCTGGATCACTCCTTCAACCAGAGTCTGTGTGGGCATATGCATCAAGGCTACCAAGCGAGGAACGGTTTTATCTTGATAAATATGGGTTTCATTGCAAGCTTGATCAACATTATCCATGTGTGTAAGAATACTGGAGGCCTGTTGGAAAGAATGGACAAGATCTCTTGAGCCATCTTCTCTGCCTCAACGCAAATATTGCCAACCCACATGTCTGCCTCTTGAGCCATCTTCCTCAAATCTTCCAGACTGCTAACTGATTCTCTTGGAAATTCAGCTGGAAGGTTAACTGCTAGGTTCTCCTATCCACACGGACGTGCCAAGTGCTGTACATAACCAATCAATGTCTTATGTTCTCTTTTCAACCTCTTGTACTTTCCTTCATTCCGAAGCAGCTTATCCTCGAGAGCCTGATAGGAGCTATCACATTCTTCAATTATCTAAGCTCCTGTAGGGCGGCCTAACTCCATAGTAGTGACCACATAATTTTTAGGGACAGCCTCATCTTGGTTACACATGAAGCGTGCGAGAACCAGACTTATCTGTAGATATCTTTGAGAACTTTCTGGCTCTCTTCTTTTTTGGTGGCCCGCTGATTCTACTGAGGAATTCATCCATTTCAATCGCCGGGTTAGTCTCCTCCTTAGAACCCTTCCTCATTCTTTTCCTGAGCTAATTTGGCATTGCTTGCTGCAGATTACAAATAATAAGTGGCTGCTCCTCTCTTGCTTCCTCTTCACACACTTCTTCTCTAACGATGTTCTACTGAGGTTCATCAGTCTCCATCTGCTGAACATTCTCTCTTGAACCTCAAGCTTCCTGCCTTGTAGTATTCTCATCTTCTAGTGTTGTCTCAATCATCTGCTGGAAGCGGGTGTCTGTTGCCGTCTCCTCTTCTTCTTCTTGCTGATTTTCTCTCCTAGGAGTGTTGACACTTAGACTATTTAGCTCCCTAAGAGGTGGCTGGTTTACCTCCTGAAATTCTAGCTCCTCGTTCGATCTATTTCTCTGGCTCCCAAACAATGACACCTCTTGCACACTCGAAGAGTGAGTCTGTGATGGCATGGGTGATGCTTGTTCTACCCTCTGAGGTACTGGCTGGACTTGCACTTCTCTTCGTGGTTTTGAGGCTTCGGTGACCTATTTTCTTTGCCCAGCTGTTGGTGGCCTCTAGTCACCCATGAGATTGTAAGTGAGGGGAATTGATTTGCTTTTAAGCCTATTCACATGCCTTTCTACCCAGTTCCTCGTGAATGTGAAGACTGGTATGCATAATGTGTCCAAGTCTGTAATCTCCGGTTCTGACCAATCAGGTAGTGGGACTGCTGTGTTTCTTACTAATTCATAATCCGACTGCATAACATTCACGTCCTCATCTACTTGATCCGGAATAGGAACAATCTCGCATTCTCTGATCATCTTCAAGGGAATTTTGGTAAACATTCTTCTCCTAACTTCAACATCATCCATTGCGTTGGCCTAGAAGTCCTCAATATGCGGCCTATGCCTATACTCCACACTTTGCACCATTCTAATATTGTTAGAAGGATCAAAATCCTGTCTGCTAGTGTGGTATGAGAGGTGGAAGAACTGCAGTTCATCTTCAGCTTTTTTGGCTGCCTGCAAGGATGGACAAACCTCGTTTGAATTTCCCATGGTGATCGGGAAGTCCAAACCCCCTTTCTTCTTCTTTTTCTTAATCCTATCATAGGCAGTGAGCTGCCTAGATACTTCTAACATTACCATCCTATCTGTGGGGTATCTTCGTAATCTGTATGGATATGATGTGAACCCCTGTAGCTTGATATAGGTGAACTTTAGAAATTGGATAAACCAATACCCATATTCTTCGATTAGTTCTTGAGTGTCTTTTGATATTCTTTGTTGAGTCCTCCACTAAAGGGTTCTGGCTATATGCATGGTGAAGGCATCGTTCACCCTTTTGTAGCTGGAGGTGTTGCTCAGGTGCAATTGTGGGCAAGCCTCATAGATCTTAAACTGTTCAGGACCACACCCAATCGGCTCCTTGTAGGTTATTCGAGCTAGCATATATATCACGTATGAGCTCATGTAGAATGTTTTAGTTCTCCTCAAATTCCTGAACTGCTCATCCAAATTGTCACTTATCATTCTTGCCCAGTCAACGCATTCTTCCCTTCGATTACAATCCCGATGTAGTAAAACATCCATGGCTCGAAGATTTATGATTGAGAGCTTCCATTCACTCGGCTGAGCATCATTATCAAATCACAATATTCTTGCTTCACATCATCCGAGATAATCTGCTTGGGAAGCTTGGTGCGAGGAGGCCTGGGCTTCTACATCCAAATAGAATTTATCATCTCGACGCACCTCTCAAAAGAAGAGGCATACATCCTTTCAGCTCTTTCCTTCGTTCTGTATACCATCTTGTCGGAAGTAGGAATTTCAAACGCCTCTCCGATGGCTTTAGGCGTGAGATTGGCAAACAATTTGCCATTAGGAGAAACAATAGTCCTTCGCTCTAGCCTGTAGTAGTTGGTGCACTCCATGATCAACTCTGGACATTGGGTGGCTGGTGGAAAACCAGTGGCTGCATAAAGTTGTCCACTCTTCATAATCTGATGTGCTGTGACTGATGGAGGATGACCACCTAGCCCATACATTTGACCTTTGAGTGCTCCAAGTTTGTATGAACCAAGATTTGTATCACTCAGCTCTCCTAGCTTTGATGTAAACTTGGATTCAGGAAGAAATGTCTTGCTCAACTTCTTTATCACCGCCTGCCTGGATGTGTTGGCCTTGCTTGATTCAGCATTGGCAGTCTTGCCTGCAACTTTGTGGATTCTGCCTGCTTCAACCATTCTGCAAAATAAAAGATAGGCATTAAAATTTAAACTCAAAAAAAAAAAACCTCGGGATGGCCAAAATATGGAGTAAACTTCGAAAAAAGAAGAGCCTTCAGCATTAAAATTTCGAACTTCAAACCTCAATACTTTTCAGCAGTATAATTTTTGGCACTTAGGAAAATTTCACCCAAGCTTGCTGATTTAACTTGCTCACTTCAGCAGCTTCACCTCAACACTTTTCTTCTCACTCTCAGAGCCACAACTTCGTACTTACAACTGGTGAGAAGAAATAAAAACTTTGTGGCTTAAATAATTGTGTGAGGGAGTTTATTTTAGCAAGTTCATTAAATCTCTCCTTCCACTACTTGGCAATTTCTAACTTTGGAGAGGAGATGGGCGAGTTGTCATCGAGATGGGTCCCAGTCGTCATAAATTTTTCCCTCGTTGAAGATTCTTTCCCATGCAAAATTTGAATTTAACCCTTTTAACTGCCTGTAACCTCAAATATTTATGGGGAATTATTTAATTCTTTTAATATCTCCAACTTTGAAAATTTTACCCTTCTAACCTTGAGTGCATTAAAGGGGCATGATACTCTTCTCCAATAAAACCCTTTCTACTTCAATATAGTAGATACAATATAGCCCTCCTTTGAGATTCAGAGGATTTGTCAATGAAGCTTGAGTTTCCTAAGCTAACTAGAAAGTACTGAATTTGAATGGCTGTAGGTATTAAAAATGCTATAATCTACTCTAGGCGCAGGATATGGCAATCAACTCTCACAGACTTCAACCAAGCTTTGCTTTGCCTCACCTAGGACAACTTCCGCAAAACTGGTGCAATCTTCAAAGGGGGAACTAGAGATATTCAAATTACAATTTAACATGAAGACACCATCACAACGATGCATACCAACATGTAAATCATAACCAAAGTTAGGTCCAAACAATTTCAGTTGACCACACAAGGCGAACCCACCATCAGCGAGCCTACTAGTGGTATGGATTAGCGAAGCTTGCTCAAATCAACCACCACATTCCACAACTATCTACTTGCATGAAATAAAATCTATTTTACTCTATCCAAGTTCAATTTTAAGATCCTATGTGAATTGGAAGGACAAAGAAACTTTGCTAGCTACCCACAATAAAAGATGAAATCACAAGCAATGACAACTCTTTTTATTATAGGAGTGTTCACAATAATCTCTTACAAAGCATTCAATTGAAAACTTTCCTTCCTCTTCCTATCTATTAATCTATCAATCTATGCTATGCTATCAATCTCTCTCTATTCCTCCTCTGCTATTCTATGATGCTCCGCTGAGTGAATGGAAGCTCTCAATCATACATCTTCGAGCCATGGATGTTTTACTACATTGGGATTGTGCTGGAAGGGAAAGAATGTGTAGACTGGGCAAGAATGATAAGTGACAATTTGGATATACAGTTCAGGAATTTGAGGAGAACTAAGACACTCATATGTGATATATATGTTGGCTCGAATGACTAAGTATAGGGGAATAACTTATAAGGAGTCAATTGGGTGTGGTCCTAAACAGTTCAAAATTTACGAGGCTTGTCCACAATTGCACCTGAGCAGTACCTCCAGCTACAAAAGGGTGAGCGATGCCTTCACCATGCATATAGCTAGGACTCTTCAATGGAGGACTCAACAAAGAGTATCAAAGGAGGCTCAGGAACTGATCGAAGAATATGGATATTGGTTTGTCCAATTTCCAAAGTTCACCTATATCAGGTTGCAGGGGTTCACATCATATCCATATAGATTACCAAGATACCCCACAGATAGAATGGTAATGTTAGAAGTATCTTGGCAGCTCATTGCCTATGATAGAATTCAGAAAAAGAAGAAGAAAGGAGGGTTAGACTTCCCGATCACCATGGGAAATTCAAACGAGGTTTGTCCATCCTTGCAGGCAGCCAAAGAAGCTGAAGATGAGCTGCAGTTCTTCCACCTCTCATACCACATCAGCAGGTAGGATTTCGATCCTTATAACAATATCAAAATGGTGCAGAGTGTGGAGTATAGGCACAGGGCGCATATATAGGACTTCTGGGCCAACGCAGTGGATGATGCTGAAGTTAGGAGAATAATGTTTACCAGAATTCCCTTGAAGATGACCAGAGAATGCGAGATTGTTCTTGTTCCAGATCAAGTAGATGAGGACGTGAATGCTATGCAGCCGGATTATGAATTAGTAAGAAACATAGCAATCCCACTACCTGATTGGTCAATACCGGTTACTCTATTCCAATGTAGAATCTGGTATAGATAGTGGGCATCCCAAGGAATGACACCATCGGCAAGAAAACATATTTGTAGATAGATAGTGGGCGTCCCAATCGGGGCATCCCTTGCATGAAATGAAATCTATTCTTTGTCATTGCCCCTTGCATGATTCTGTTGACAAGTGTTTTATGGCCACACCAACACAAAATAAAGTTTCCAATGGTCACTCAATCCTCTCTTGATCAAAATCTCCTGCATGCTAACATTGCGAAAGATCATGCATTCAACTCCAAGGCTGCTTTATGCAGTGGGCGTAGACTCAGTTGGCTTAATGTGATTTGTTGGTATTTCAAGGGGACTTACACAATTGTTCAATCAAAGAGAAAGGGATATTTGATATTCGGAGGATTTGTCAATGAAGCTCGAGTTTCCTAAGCCAACCAGAAAGTATTGAATTTGAATGGCTGCAGGGATTAAAAATACTATAATCTACTCTAGGTGTGGGATATGGCGATCAACTCTCATAGACTTCAACCAAGCTTTGCTTTGCCTCGCCTCGGACAACTTTTGCAAAATTGGTGCAATCTTCAAAGGGGGAACTAGAGATATTCAAATTACAATTTAACATGAAGACACCATCACAACGACGCATACCAACATGTTAATCATAACCGAAGTTAGGTCCAAACAATTCTATTTGACCATACAAGGCGAACCCACCATCAGCGAGCTTGCTAGTGGTATGGATTAGCGAAGCTTGCTCAAATCAACCACCATATTCCACAACTATCTACTTGCATGAAATAAAATCTATTTTACTCTATCCAAGTTTAATTTTAAGATCCTATGTGAATTGGAAGGACGAAGAAACCTTGCTAGTGTCATTTCCCCGAATTGGAGGTATGGTGATTTAATTAAATTATTTAATTAAGTTGTCTAAATTATTGATAATTTATGAGGATAGCTTAATTGATGATTTAATTAAATCAAGAGATGTTATTAAATTAATTATTTATTAAGTTATTCCCATAAAATAAAATATCAAAAGGGATGACTTATTATTTAATTAATTTAATAATAAAAAGTGACTTAAGTGACTTAATAATAAAATAATAAAGTAATAAAGTCACTTAAGGAATATTTCTGGAATCTTCTAGAAGTCTTTTGGTGATGAGGTTGAAAAAGTATAAAAAGAGGCTTGGGCTATGCATTTGGACATCTTGAGTTGCAAACACTTTTCTACTACATTGTTGAAGCTGAATGCTTAGCTTATTGTTTTCCAGTCTTCGTTTGTGAAAGACCAAACCTAGCTGGTTAAGTGCCAATTTCGGTTGTGCAACACCAACCCTAGTTGGATAGTGGAGGAAGATACTTCAGTCTTTCTCATTGGACTTATTGCAATCATTGGAGGTCATTTTTGGAGAGATTTATGAGATATTTTGAGGTCTGTAATTTTGCTTCAATTTGCAGACCAGCCATGGAAGGATTAGCATTTTCATTCATTACTCTTCATTGAAGCTTCATCTCTTTGTGGGTATTGGAGGGATCACTTTCTCTTGCGAAGACAATCATTTCTATAACAATTTTGGAAGCCAATACTGCTGTATTTATTTTTCTAAAAAGTTGCCAGGCAAACCAAGGGCGACCTCTTGGCAAGGGGGCGATTTTAGTTTTGGAGGCACAATAAATTCCAATAAAATTTGTGTGGCATTGCTGGGCATAGAGAAGGGTTGACACACCTTCTTGAAGGAAAAATTCAGCTTCATCAAAGAGAAACGAGCTTATTTGTGGGTGCTGCTACAAAACCAGGTTCTTCATTTTTGAAGTTATTTTGCATTTAGTGTCTCATTTACATTAGGGATCATTTGCTGGTATAATCGGCATCATGACAATGTAATTACAGTCATATTATGAACAATCAAATTGCATATGTAAGGCTGCCATGAGTATGGTAGTTGGCATTGATAGTTTCAGTCATATCTATATTGTAATAAGTCTGATTGCACTTCATCTACAGCTTGTAATCACTTATATTTCATTGCAATATCATATTGGAGGTATAAGGAGTTTGTTGGTCATTTATTTGACAAAATGTCTTTTACATGTAATTGCATTACTTTGTGTTAGTTTTCATGCCAAGTGTTTGTGAAAATTCCTCTTGGCTGTAGGTGTGCATTTGCATTTAGAAATTCATTTATATGCACTTGAAAACACATAAAGAGTTGCATCTTCATTTTAGATAATTGCATAGTCATCTTGGAAGATATTTACAAGCTTTTATTCATCATTGCATCAAGACAAAGGAAAGCAAAGCAATCTGAAGCTTATTATCAGCAAGTTGGGTGTTGCAAGCAAAGTGTTTGTCAAAATTCCAAGGGTAGAAAATCAGTGTTCTTGGATCAGATTTGGCAAGGCACTTTATAGCTAGCCACCCACAATAAAAGATGAAATCACAAGCAATGACAACTCTTTATTATAGGAGTGTTCACAACAATCTCTTACAAGGCATTCAATTGAAAACTTTCCTTCCTCTTCCTATCTATTAATCTATCAATCTATGCTATGCTATTAATCTCTCTCTATTCCTTCTCTGCTATTCTATGTGCTATATCTATCTATATATATATGCACAAATGAGGGGAGAGGCCCCTTTTGTAGTCGGCCAATTCCAACAAACAACTCAGATTGAATTGAATTACAATGAACGACTCAGATTGAGCCACATAAGCCCTAGTCAAGATTCTGCTCTAAAAACGGCCAGAAAGTGGAGGACTTGTAATAAATGAGCACAGAATGCCCACTCTCATCATTGACCACTATGAGCATTTAATGCCCACTCTCATCTAGAAGATTCTCATCCAAAAACACGTTCCCATTGTTCTCTCTGACTGCAAACTTGATGAATTTGGTCAACATTGCCTCAACCTCTTGAATTGAGATGGGTGGAATATGGTTGAGCTTAAATTTGAGCACCGTGACTACCTGCCCCTGTCGAGTGCAATATTTTCCCCAAGCAACTAAGGCATCCTAAGTGCTCTGAATGATGTTGGAGAAGGTTGAAATGTTCTCAAAATCCACCTGGGAAAATGATCTCACATCCGAAAAGAAAGGCCCCAATCTGCTCTTCAGGCCATTCGCAGTTACCTCTTTTGGAGTCGGCCTTTTAGCAAACAAGGCTTCAAGTGTGTTCAAGACTCCTTCCTGTATATTTCCCATAGCCTTTCTAACTCTAATTGATTTTGCCTGTGCCGTATCGAAGAATCCTCGTCCTGTGAATGCTAAAGAATACCAACCCGGGAAATCATATCTATCGCCCTCGTGGATCACTCCTTCAACTAGAATTTGTGTGGGCATATGCATCAAGGCTGCCAAGTGAGGAACAATTTTATCTTGATAAATATGGGTTTCATTCCAAGCTCGATCAACATTATCCATGTGCGTAAGAATACTGGAGGCCTGTTGGAAAGAATAGGCGAGATCATCTATGAACTTCTCTTCATCAACGTGAATATTGCCAAACCACTTATCTGCCCCCTGAGCCATCTTCTTCAAATCTTCTAGGCCACTGATTGATTCCCTTGGATGTTCAGCTGGAAGATCAACTTCCGGATTCTCCTGTCCACACGGACGGGCTAAGTGCTGAATATAACCAATCAACGTCTTATGTTCTTTCTTCAATTTGTTGTACTTTCCTTCTGTTTGGAGCAATCTATCCTTCAGAGCTTGATAGGAGCCATCACATTCTTCAATTATCTGAGCTCCTGTAGGGCGGCCTAACTCCACAATAGTGACCACATAATTTTCAGGGACAGCCTCATCTTGGTCACACTCTTCTCTGGGGACATCCACATGAAGTGTGTGAGAACCAGACTTATCTGCAGATATCTTTGAGAACTTTCTGGCTCTCTTCTTTGTTGGTGGCCCGTTGATTTTGCTGAGGAATTCTTCCATCTCGATCGCCGGGTCAGTATCCTCCTAAGGATCCTTTCTCATTCTTTTCGAGCCAATCTGGCACTACCTATTACGGGTCACAAACAATAAGCGGTTGTTCCTCTCTTGCTTCCTCTTCATACACTTCTTCTCTAACGATGTTCTGCTGAGGTTCATCAGTCTCCATCTGTTGAACATTCTCTCCTGAACCTTGAGCTTCCTGCCCTGTAGTATTCTCATCTTCTAGTGCTGTCTCAATCATCTGCTGGAAGTGAGTGTCTGTTGCCGTCTCCTCTTCTTCTTCTTGCTGATTTTCTCTCCTAGGAGCGTTGACACTTAGACTATCTGGCTCCCTAAGAGGTGGTTGGTTTACCTCCTGAAACTCTTGCTCCTCGTTCGATCTATTTCTCTAGCTCCCAAACAATGACACCTCTTGCACAGACGAAGAATGAGTTTGCGATGGCATGGGTGATGGTTCTTCTACCCTTTGGGGCATCGACTGAACTTGCACTTCTCTTCGTGGTTCTGAGGCTTGGGCGACCTGTTTTCTTTTCCTAGCTGTTGGCGGCCTTTGGTCACCCATGAGATTGTAAGTGAGGGGGATTGATTTTCTTTTAAGTCTACCCACGTGCCTTTCCACCCAATTCCTCGTGAATGTCAAAACCGGTATGCATAATGTGTCTAAGTCTGTAATCTCCTTTTTTGACCAATTAGGTAGTGGGACCACCGTGTTTCTTACTAATTCATAATCCGATTGCATAACATTCACGTCCTCATCTACTTAATCTGGAACTGGAATAATCTCACATTCTCTAATCATCTTTAGGGATATTTTGTAAAAATTCTTCTTCTAACCTTAGCATCATCCATTGCATTAGCTCAGGAGTCCTCAATATGTGCCTTGTGCCTATACTCCACACTTTGCACCATTCTGATATTGTTATAAGGATCGAAATCCTGCCTGTTGGTGTGGTATGAGAGGTGGAAGAATTGCAGCTCATCTTCAGCTTCTTTGGCTGCCTGCAAGGATGGACAAACATCGTTTGAATTTTCCATGGTGATCAAGAAGTCTAACCCTCCTTTCTTCTTCTTTTTCTGAATTCTATCATAGGCAATGAGTTGCCTAAATACTTCTAACATTACCATTCTATCTGTGGGGTATCTTGGTAGTCTATATGGATATGATGTGAACCCTTGCAGCCTGATATAGGTGAACTTTGGAAATTGGATAAACCAATATCCATATTCTTCGATCAATTCCTCAGCCTCCTTTGATACTCTTTGTTGAGTCCTCTGTTGAAGAGTCCTGGCTATATGCATGGTGAAGGCATCGTTCACCCTTTTGTAGCTGGAGGTACTGCTCAGGTGCAATTGTGGGCAAGCCTCGTAAATTTTGAACTGTTCAGGACCATACCCAATTGGCTCCTTATAAGTTATTCCCCTATACTTAGTCATTCGAGCCAACATATATATCACATATGAGCTCATGTAGAACGTCTTAGTTCTCCTCAAATTCCTGAACTGTTCATCCAAATTGTCACTTATCATTCTTGCCCTGTCTACACATTCTTTCCCTTCTAGCACAATCCCAATGTAGTAAAACATCCATGGCTCGAAGATGTATGATTGAGGGCTTCTACTCACTCGGCTGAGCATCATTATGAGGTCGCAATACTCCTGCTTCACATCATCTGAGATAATTTGCTTGGGGAGCCTGGTGTGAGGAGGCTTGGGCTTTTGCATCGAAACAAAATTTATTATTCCAACACATCTCTCGAAAGAAGAAGTGTACATCCTTTCAGCCCTCTCCCTTGTTCTGTATATCATTTTATCAAAAGTGGGGATTCCAAACGCCTCTCCAATGTTCTCCGGCATGAGGTTGGCAAACAATTTGCCATCAAGGGAAACAATGGTCATTTATTTTGGCCTGTAGCAATTGTTGCACTCCACGATCAATTCTAGACACTGGATGGCTGGTGGAAAACCAATAGCTGCATAGAGTCCACTCTTCACAATTTGATGTGCTGTGACTGATGGAAGATGGCCACCTATCCCGTACATTCGACCTCTAAGTGCTCCGAGATTGTACGAACCAAGAATCGTATCATTCAGCTCTCCGAGCTTTGACGTAAACTTGGATTCAGGAAGAAATGTCTTGCTCAACTTCTTTATCACCGCCTGCCTGGATACGTTGGCTTTGCTCGACTCCACGTTGGCAGCCTTGCCTCCAACTTTGTTGATTCTGTGTGCTTCAGCCATCCTGCAAAATAAAAGATAGGCATTAAAATTTAAACTTAGAAAATAAATAACCTCAGGATGGCCCAAATATGGAGTAAACTTCGAAAAAGAAGAGCCTTTAGCATTAAAATTTCGAACTTCAAACCTCAATACTTTTCAACAATATAACTTCTGGCACTTAGAAAAATTTCACCCAAGCTTGCTGATTTGACTTGCTCACTTCAGCAGCTTCACCCCAACACTTTTCTTCTCACTCTAAGAGCCACAACTTCGTACTTGCAACTAGTGAGAATAAATAAAAACTTCGTGGCTTAAATAATTGTGTGAGGGAGTTTATTTTAGCAAGTTCATTAAATCTCTCCTTCCACTACTTGGCAATTTCTAACTTTGGAGAGGAGATGGGCGAGTTGTCACTGAGATGGGTCCTAGTCGTCATAAAATTTTCCTTTGTTAGAGATTCCTTTTAATTGCCTGTAACACTTAGTCATCTCAAACAACTTCGTGGGGAATTATTTAATTTTTAATATCTCCAACTTTGAAAGTTTTCCCCTTTACATGGGCGTATTTCATCATGTGTCTTAGAAAATTTTCATCTTGCTTGCCAGGCGTATATCACATCTCCTCCTTTGGGTGCATTTGAGGGGGTCTTGTTATTTTTCCAGCCTTAGGATATTCATCTCAGGGCGCATTTACCTCCTTGTGCTTCATATTTCCTCCCTAAGAAAATTTCTCACCCAACTTTGCCATGGTGCATTTGAGGGGTGTTGTGTGTTCATTTCAAATCATCTTGAGGGCACATATTGCCTTGTCTCTACTTGGGCACATTTGGAGGGGTGTGTTCAAATTATTTGCCTTAGAAAATATTTTCATCCTCCTTTCATTCCTCCTTGGGGCGCATTCACCCGTCATTGAGTTGAGGCGCATTTGGTAGTGTTCTCTCATTTCAATGCCTTAGACAAATTTTAATCTCCTCAAGGGCGCATTTAGGGACTCCTTGTTGGGCGCATTCCCTAGGGTCTCATTCATTTTTCTTTGCCCTAGAAACTTTCTAGGCACCTTCCTCCTATTACCTCCTTGGGCGCATATTCATGTTGTGCATTTGATATCCCATGCCTTAAAAAAAAATTCTCCACCTTCTCTTCTTAGGGCGCATTTTACCCCTAGTGCTTTCATGTTTATGCCTTAGAAAAATATTTCACCTTGAGGGCGCATTTAGACTTCTGTGTGCTAGGCGCATATGAGGGGAGGTCTTCATTGTTCAATGCCTTAGAAAACTCTCTTAAACTTCTCCCCCTTCGGCGCATTTGGAGGGGTGTGCTCACGTTTTCTTACCTTAGACGTTTTTTGATAACATCTCCTCCTCATTCTTCTTTGGGTGCATATGAAGGCTTCATGTTTGAACTTAGGGCGCATTTAGGAGTGTCTTGTTTTATTTTTGCCTTAGAAAAATTTCTCACCCAACCTCTCCAAGGGCCCATGTGATCTCGTTGGGCGCATTTACCACCTAGTGTGCTCATTTCAACTCTTCATCCTTGAGGGTGCATTTTAAGGGGTGTCATCTGATTCTCATACCTTAGAAGATTTTCATGTGCATATGACCCCTTGTTTGCATGTTTCATGCCTTAGGGTGTTTTTCACCCTAGTTTCTTCTTTGGGCGCATATGACCCCTTGTGCTTTGATCTTCCATGCCTTAGGCGTTTTTTGAAGTTGATACTTGAATGCCTTAGGCACATTTGCATTTGGAGTGTTAAAGAAACCTCAAGGGTGAATCTTGAATACTTAGCCAATTTTGACTGGCTTGTCCTCGCTTTCCATTATTAGCAACTTTTGAAGTCTTTGCAATTTCCATGAATTTTCAACTTCTCAAGACTTGATTTTCGCTCACCCTGACCCTCATGACATGATTGACCTGTTCACACTAGCCTTTTGCATGCACCTGCTATTTTAAGCCTTGTTCTGGAAGTGACTTACTAAAAATAGTAAGTGTGCAGAATGCGCTCAAATTTTACTAGTAGATTCCTCGAAGAATGCTGATTGCAGTGAGATACATCGGTTTTTAGTTTTTATCAAGTTTTTCCCTTCATTTTAGGCTTAAAATAAGGAAACCCTAATTTTGTTGCATGCGCTTTTGTAGACCTCCGTTTGATGCCTTTTTCGTTGCATACTGCTTTGTTTTGGAAACTGAAGTTTTGGAGTTGCTCCGGTGACACCATACTTGCCAAAAGTGGACTTGCTAAAAATATAATTTCTAAAAATAGGAAGTTTTCAGAATTCATTCAAATTTTGCATGCAAGTCCTTCGAGAGGGTTTAAACTCAGTGACGTGATCAAAATTTTCAAAACCCTAGGGAAAAGCCCTAAACTGGGGCACCGGCTAAAAATAGTAAATTCTTAGAATTGGCTCAAATTTTGTAGGTAAGCACTTTGAAGGGTCCTAAATCTAATGTAACTGTCAGTTTTTCAAAAACCCTAGCAGAAAAGCCTCAAATAGGGGACTTACTAAAAATAGCAAGTTGTCAGAATTCAGTGAAATTTTAATGGGAACCTGCCTAAAGCCTCCTGATTGTAGTGTCAAGCTCAGATTTCAATTTGCTCACTCAATTTAACCCCAAACCAAGCCTGAAGAATAAAACCCTAATCTGTCAACACGCACTCCAGACTTAGCCAAAGCTTCAAATTGGGCCAAAAGATGGGTACATCCCTGGAAAGATAGAAGGAACAAAGAGAGACAGCCACAAAACCACCCAAAACCAAAGCCAAAAGACTCGAATGGAACAAAAATTAGGGGTTCCCCATTTTGAATGAGGTGATGTGTGAAAAGGTCACAACAGTACCCTTTTATACTGCAGATCTGCTAATATCTTGTAATGTCCCCTTTTTGGGATAACCCTAAATTTGCCCTAATTTATCAATTTCAAGTGATCACCTTGGTTTTGGGGATGTTTGTAGTGTGAGTAGGCCCCTGTAAAACAGAGTTAGAGAATATTTACAAGATAATATTAATTGGAATACATATAAGGAAAACCAAGAGATATGGTTAGGGATACAATTACCTGTTTAGACCTGCAAATATGTTAGTAGACATTTATAAATAAATACATCATATTATAAGTATATTGAATCTTCTTTGGTTTTTCCTAATTCATTCTTCCTTGCATATAATGGTCTAATAAAGTGCCCAAGAAACCCTCTACCCTAGGCCCAAGAGTAGTACACCCCTTGGCCCCATTGTAATGTCCCTTACCTGGTCTTGTCCTGGAACTTGCTGGGTTGGCCAATTGGATACTCTAAGATGGGATATTCTTGGTTGATCACCTGCATCCACAAAGTGAGCAATATTCCCACATATACACATGTCCATTAGCATTAATATCTAGGCATCCAAATATAAAGATATAATCATAAATGCAATCATTAAGACACATGAGGAGTGGCATGGATGGATCCGCCCGAAGCCCTTTTGCCTAGTCCAAAGGTTGTAAACTACAACCCTCCCTTCTTCGCGACTTGTAACTGCTTTCTCTACCCATATGGGTAGATCCGCCCGAAGTCCTTGGCTAAGTTCAAGGGGTTGTAATTACTTAAATGATAAAAGAAGAAAACCCATACAAAAATCATAAACATAATTATCAATATAAAAGAAATCTATTGTAATATTGTTACTATCAAAAAATAATAAAACATAAATAAATATTAAGACTTTAGTAGTTCTGACCAAGACTATCGAAAGAGGCACAATTACTAAACTAAAGATTAAGGATGTGATCACCAAAAAGAGATGCATCCAAAAAGGCATCGGTCTGTCCAAGACAACGCTTGGTGGAGGAGCACGTCTCCTCACAACACAGCAGATATTTAAGGGGAGAAGACATCGAAAAAAAAAGAACAGAAAATCATCACCTGTGGCTGAAGGATGAAGTCCACACTGGAGGATAAAGGAATATATACTGTCAGAAACATTCTCTTTAATCTGATCAAATGCAGGGCAGCAAGCAAGACGTAAGTATCATCATACGTGGATAAAGGTTGTTAATTACTTATATATTTAGAAAGATGAGAATAGAGACTTAGGTGGGGTGACTATCTAAGGTATAATTAATCTCAATTGGTGCTTAGAAATATATATAAATGGAGTTCACAACCGTCCATGGAGATAAGCAAGTATTATGGAGGCAAGATAAATGGAGTTTGCAATTAGATACAAAATTTGGGTTCTCCAGTCTGGGCTGAAAGTCAAATCGGGTTTGTATTTGGTTAGACAGAATGCTGGTTTAGACTTGGCCATTGCCATAATTTCTGATTGGTCTCTTAAGGATTATTCATCATATAATGTGACAGAAAACTGGCAGACAATAATTTGAAAATAAAGAACAATTGTTGTTGGCATGTTATGCCAACCGAGATTGGAGCACTAGAATATTAATAGCTAAGTGAAGACATTCTCACCCGATTTGCTGGATCGCTATGTTTTCCTGCTGCTACTCATCCTTCAATCGTTGCTCTTTTTTGTCCTAGATCGAGTCTCATTCCTCTATTTCTATTTGGCGAATCATTGCACCTTCTTGTTTAGACACGTCCTTTGATAAAAAGGTGCGATTAAGAGGTGATACTCATTTGTTTATGGAATTGATCTGTAGTTAGTGTCTTAATTGCCAATTAACCAATCAAACATGTAATCGATTTTCCTATTTTAGCAATATATATCTATATGCAAAATATATGTGCTTTTATGATTAATATAAGATGTAAAAGATACATATAATTTACTGATTTTAATTGTTCGGTCGTCAATTATTTTGGGGGATATGACAGTCCTCTCCCCTTAAATTGCTTGCCCTCAAGCAACTTGAGGTTTGGGTGGTTGAAAATTTCCTCGCTCTCGCATGTAGCATCTTCTTCTGGAAGGCCTTTCCATTTTATCAAGAACTCTAGGATGCTCTTATTCCTTAGTCGTTTCTCCCTCATATTGAGGACTGCTTCGGGCTCGAGGATCAATCATCCAGTGGGGGTAACTCCGCACAGGGGGTCACTTGTTGGCCCAATACTTTCTTCAATCTGGATACATGGAAGACGTTATGGATGCGGCTGTCTTTGGGTAACTCTAATTCATAGGCTACCTCACCAATCCTTTTTGAAATCTTGTAAGGCCCATAAAACC